>JAFFSR010000374.1:632500-1097500 GCA_017163975.1 Anastatus disparis | reverse complement strand
TATATATATATACATACATAATCCTGTGTGTGTGCATGCGCATTGGCATGAAATGTCCCATATATATAAACCTGTCTGTGGGTGCTTTCTAATTGACGTGGAATGTCCCACGTATGTATGTATGTATGTATGTATATATATATATATATATATATATATATATATATATATCAACTTGTCTGTATGTGTGCGTTTGGGTCGACACGAAATGTTGCATATATATGAGCCCAGGTGCGTATGTGCGCGTCCACATGTTTTTCTATATACATATATATGATAAAAATTCCTTTAAAACGTTTAATTAAAAAGGAATTATGGAATTTTTAATTAAAGCCCTCGAATTCACAAATCATAATCATAACTGACGCTCTTTCAATTCATGATTACATTTTGATTTCTTAATTGAAATTTATTTAATTAAGGATTCCTTTTGATTTTGGAATTAAAGCCCTTTCAATTCACGATTAAATTTTGATTTCTTAATTGAAATTTATTCAATTAAGAATTCCTTTTGATTTTGAAATTAAAGCCCTTTCAATTCACGATTACATTTTGATTTCTTAATTGAAATTTATTTAATTAAGGATTCCTTTTGATTTTGGAATTAAAGCCCTTTCAATTCACGATTAAATTTTGATTTCTTAATTGAAATTTATTTAATTAAGAATTCCTTTTGATTTTGTAATTAAAGCCCTTTCAATTCACGATTACATTTTGATTTCTTAATTGAAATTTATTTAATTAAGAATTCCTTTTGATTTTTTAATTAAAGCCTTTTCAATTCACGATTAGATTTTGATTTGTTAATTAAAATATTTTTAATTATTAATTTAAAAGGAATTGATAATTAAATAAAACTCTAATTACGAATTCAAAAAGGATTTGTGAATTAAAATTTATTTAAAGCCCAAAATGATTTAAATATTCGCAACCCTGATATATGTTCATTTGAAATGATAAAATTATTAAGTTTAAGCATCAAATTAAGGGTTAGAATACAAAATTATATCATAAAACACTCAATTTCAAAATCATTATTTTCCATTATTTCATCGATAATTGAGTCTTAAATTTAATAAATATAAAAATATAGGTTTTATTTACGACTTCCTAAATTTTGATAATATTTTGTTCATTTATGTCTCATGGAAGAACCACCTTAAGCTTTTTACTAAAGATGAAAAATGTGCACGTAGCAAAAAATACTACAAATTTGTTAAAAATGACAAAAGCAAATGCTTGATCCCTTATTTTAAAGCTAAATAAATATCTTTTTAGACTTAATTAGTTTTTTAAGCTTCAGTTACTGAATCTAAAATTATAGCAGATTAGAAAGAGACAAACTTCTACAATTTCCTCGATTTTTAAAAACGGTCTTTTAGGGCTCTCACGTTACTCGACACGTGCGTAACAGCAAACTTTGTGACGAAAAGTTTGATGAAAAAATTACAACTTCCTAAAAGTAATATTTCTATTGGTGCCTTGAATAATCTTAATACGATGGTTAAAAGCAGACATCGAAAAAATGTATCGACAGTTCCTGATCCGCGAAGAAGACCGTATCAAAAGGTTTTATGGCGAGAAAATTGAAAGATCAAAGAATATTAATTAAACACCGTGACTTTTGGATTACTATCAGCTTCGTTTCTAGCCATACGATGTTTACATCAATTAGCTGACGACTAGGCTGCAGACTTTCCGGTAGCCGCGAGAATTTCGTAATATGATTTTTACGTCCATAGTTTAATAACAGACGCTTTTACGCGCGAAAAAGTAAGAAAAATTTATGAGCAGCTTAGTTTAAGACAATGGACTTCAAACAATACAGGCATTTTAGAAGCAGTAAATCAAAAGAGTTTTGATAAGTAATTTACTTCAAATCGAGATCGCATCATCAAAGTGCTAGGTATTGATTGGAGAGCAAGGCAAGACAAATTGATTCACTCAATCAATACCACAACTTTTAAAATATTCTTGACAAAAAGAATGATTTTGCGCGAAATCGCAAAATCATTTGATTCATTAGGACTTATTGGCCTCGTGATATTGTTCGCGAAACGCATCATGCAAGAGCTTTGGTACGTCAAGTTATCGTGGGGTAAGTCCGAGCCATCATCTATGTATCATGATTGGGTACATTTTTACGAGCAATTAAATTTACGAACTAATATTTCTTTTGATAGGAAGGTTCTAAACGAAAATTCTCGAACCATTCAATTGCATGGATTTTGTGATGTAAGCTAATGAGGTTACGGTGCGTGTCTTTACGTTAGAAACTGCAACAGTAAAGAAGATTATAAGTGTGTACTTTTATGTTCTAAATCCCGCGTGGCCCTCCCTAAAATATTAACTATACCGAAATTAGAATTCCGCGGTGTCTTACTGTTAGCGAAATTAAACGAAAAGGTGATGCAATCGATGAGCATCAACATCGATGAAACATACTTTTGAACTGACTCAACGATTGTCTTAAATTGGCTACACATACCAGCTAATTTGTTGAAAATCTTCGTAGTGAATAGGGTTTTGGAAATTCAGGACAAAACTAAAATTGAGCAATGGCATCATGTCAGACCGCTTGACAATCCGGCAGACAGTTAATCAAGACGTCAAGTGCTGCGCAAATTCTTAAAAACTGATTTATGGTTGAAAGGTTCCAAGTGACTCGAGGACAAAGAGATTTTATGGCCTGAATTAGATTCAAATTTAAATCAATCTAACTTACCAGAAACAAAGACGTTAAAATGTTTGAAAATGGAAATAAAGATAGATATTCTAAAAAAAATTTTCTTCTTTTTCTAAATTAAAGCGCATAATTGTCTTCTGTTGTAGATTTTTACCTTGATGTAAACAATGCAAAAATCGTACAGCACCTGTAGAAGTGTATGATGCAGAAAATTCGACCATTATTCTCGTGCAGAGCTCCTGTTTTTTTAACCCTTTCAGAACCAATGTACATTACAATGTACATTGACATTTTTTGGTTTTTTTGAAATTGTGCAAAAGTGGCTTCAAATTTTGTAAAAAAAATATGTGTATTAGATTGAAGTGGACTATTTCTGATCTCAAACTGAGGGCCTAAGTTATTATATCTTTGATAGAAACTGAGAAAACTTGAAAAGAAAAAAAAAAAAAAATTTTTTATCGCAAAAATTGCTTAATAAATGAACACTTATCATCGCTAAATGGTTATCAGAACTTTTTATGATGAAATAATAATTCCGTTCTGAAAGGGTTAAAGAACTTGAAAATTTAAAAATTGAGAAAAATATTAATAAGAATAGTCGACTTTATAATTTTGATGCGTTCGTAGATAAAAAAGGTCTATTACGTGTTGGTAGTCGTATATAAAATTCTAGTATTTCCTTTCAAAGATGCCATCTTATTATATTACCCAAATGAAATTTCATAACTGATTTGATTATTACTTATTACTATAACATTTACGGTCATGCAGGTATACAAACGACCCTATCCCACACAGCATGGAAGATTTGGAATATTTCGCAAATATTCCAAATCTTCGATGCTGTGTGAGACATGCAATACGTCAAAAATACTGACCCATAGACGGACGTAGCGAGACGAGAAAGGTTATGAGGAAATGTAAACCTATTTTTGTGCTAGACTAAAATTATGTAAATATAAAATGGGTAATTTACCTTCGGCGTGTGTCGTCAAAGGGCGGCCTTTTTATCACGTAGGTGTCGACTGTTGCGGCCTGTTTTATATTGAAGAACGAGAATATCTAAATAGAAGCAAAGTAAAAATTTACGTTGTTGTATTTGTCTGCATGTCAATTAAGACTATACATATGGAAATCGTAAGTGGTTTGACTACGGCCTTTTTAAGAGCTTTACGGTGTATCATCGGCCGCCGCCGTGAACCCGCGACGATTTATTCGGACAATGCTACAAATTTTCATGGCGCAAAAAATTAACTAAAAGAACTATATGCTCTCATCAAATCTAATGAATTTCAATGAAGAGTTTTCAATTTTTCGAATGATAATGGTATTGATTTTCACTTCATCCCTTTTTCTTCTCCTCATTTTGGAGGATCATGGGAGGCTGGCGAAATCTTATGGACATCATTTCAAACGAGTGGCTCGTAATGCATTGTTGACGTTTGAGGAATTCAATACGCTATCTATTAAGATAGAATCCATATTTAATTCAAGGCCTCGTACTCCTTTGTCAACAGACATAAACGATTTATCGGCATGAACTCCTGAACACTTTTTAATAGGCGATTCTCTGATGGGTATACCCGAACCTGATTTATCTCTACTCGCATCTAATTAATTATCGGTCTGGCAATTAATCACTAAAATACGTCAAGACTTTTGGAAACGTTGGAGCATTGAATATTTAAATGAATTGAATATACGTGAAAGATGGAACGTTATTACTATCAACCTGACTGAGGGTATGTGAGTTATAATGAAGGAAGAGAATGTACCTTGCTTGCCATAGCCAATAGCTAGAATTAAAAAACTACACCCAGGAAATGATGACGTAGTCAGAACCATAACCTCAAAAACATTTATTGGCTCGTTTAGGAGACCTACCACGAAAATTGGTGTTTTACCTATAAGCGAAAATTAGGATTGTAACGAGGGTTGTTCATTGACACTCTCAACGGGGAAAGTATATAGCGTACATGAAGCTTTGATTTTCCTTACATTGTATATACGTACGGGTACGTTTATATATTTCCTTTATGTAGCGTTAGTCTATATGTTATAAATGTTTATTATGCCTAACTAATATTTGTCATTAAATTTTACAATTGATATTTTTCAATAATATATTTTTGTTTTATAACTTCTTTCCGTATTTTTTCTATATAACATTATTTTTGAGCTGTAAAAGTGTTCATCCTGATTTTTATTGTACGGCAAATTATCTGTGTCTAACATAAATGTATTTACTCACGTTGAAATTGTAAAAATTCGTACATATGTTCTGACCCTCTCATAGTAGTCTAAGCAATATAAAATGTCCGGAACACTTATTTTTCCGTCCGTTTAGAAATCCTCGATGTGAAGAAAAAAAATTTATGTCTAGCTTAGATTTGACAAGCTCATACTGGCAAATAGAATTAACCGAGCCAAGCAAAAAATATACGGCATCCAAAATTGATAACAAAGTATATGAATTTAATATAGCTGCATTTGGCATTAAAACAAGCACCGTTGCATTGTTAAGAGAGCTAGACAATGTGCTAAAAGATATGCAAGAATTAGTACTAACTTTTGTAGATGATTTGCATATGAAGTCATGTACATTTGATAAACATTTAAATCATTTAGAAAAATTATTTAAAAAAGCCATCTATTATAATTTAACATTTAATTTAAAAAAATACAACTCCTTGAAATAAAAAATCGAATTTCTTGGACATTTTATAACTCTAAAAGAAATAGCACCTGACCCAGAAAAAATGAGGTCAACCAAGCATTTTAAAAGACCAAAGAATGTGAAAGAATTGCAAGCATTCTTGGGATTAGTGAATTTCTATACGGAATTTGCAAAAGGTTATGCAAATGAAATTTTACCTTCAAGGGGTTCAGATACTATTAGAAGCTGAAAAAAAACATATATCATTTGATATAAATTGCTAATGTTTAAAAATAACTAATTTTATATAAAAATACATTCGTGTTGTATGAAAGGAGAGATGTTTAGCACTCCCCTGGACAAGGATGGAAAACACACTCGTAAGGTACTTGTCGCACTTGTGTGGCGCTTACGAACATTTTTTTTTTGAGCCGTGGTGGCTCAGGGGCTAGAGCATCCGACTCTCACGCAGAGGGCCGGGGTTCGGATCCCGGTGAGGTCGGGATTTTCTCTCCATTTTTTAATATAAATATTGAAAGTGGAGGGTGTCCCGAGCTCATTGACACCGCGGTGGACCACCCTCGAGACACTTTTTTCGGTTTTAACAAAAACCGACGAAAGTCACTCGAGGGCTGGTAAGGCAAAACGCGACTGCTCCACTATTATAGTTGAGCCAGACCGTTCTGCCGGGTAGGTGTTGAGCTCCCGATGCGCTAAAAAGGATAGGTTGAGCGATGCTCCCGCCTAAGCAGGCCTGCACGATCGAGCACCACCTACCGAAGTTAGGGAAAATGAGGTATGGTTTCGAACGCGAAAACACCGGAACACAAAGGTGGTCGAGGTGTCACTTACTAGGCCAAATAGGCTGTAGGTGGATAAACTCCAAAGATAGATATAAAAATACATTCAATTTGAAACATTTTTTGGTTCAAAACATTTTCTATATCTTAAGAATTGAAGTGGTGGTGCTCGTTGAAAGTCTGGAACAAAAAACCCTTTACCGCAAAGTTTCTTCATGAGTTTTCATTGGATTTACTTGAAATTTTATGGAGATATTCAAAATTACAGTAGAATCCATATAAGTGGAGTAGATTTTGAATTAATTTATTTCTATTTATTTATTAACGTATTATTTATAATAATTGATAAAAAAATTTTTTTTTAATTGTTTTTTTTTCAAAAATTTTTTAATTATTTGAATTTTTTATGAATGTTTTACACTTATATGGATTTTACTATAATTTTGAATATCTCCATAAAATTTCAAGTAAATCCAATAAAAACTCATGAAGAAACCTTGCAGTGAAGGGTTTTTTGTTCCAGACTTTCAGCGAGCACCACCACTTCAATTCTCAAGATATAGAAAATGTTTCAAACCAAAAAATGTTCGAAATTGAATGTATTTCTATATGAAATTAGTTATTTTTGAACATCAGTAATTTATATCGAATTATACATGGTTTTTTTCAGCTTTTAATAGGATCTGGCCCCCTTAATTGGGTTATTAAGAAAAAATGTACCCTATGAATGGGGAGGGGGGGAAGCAAGGCAGCAAAAAGCCTTTGAAAGTATAAAAGATTTCTTTACTGAGAATATAATCCTGAAATTCATAAATACGGAAAGACTATTCATTCTAATAACTGATGCAAGTGATTATGCTGTAGCAGCAATGTCATCACAGTTAGATGAATATAATCATGAAAGTATAATCTGTTTCACAAGTAGAACCCTAAAAAGAAGTGAATTAAATTATTTTACAACCGAAAAAGGGTTATTGGCAGTAGTGTGGTCCTTACATAAATTAGACACATACTTAAGAGATGCCAAAAAAATAAAAGTAAGAACAGATCACAAAGCCATTACGTTTTTAAATAAATGTCAATTGGATAGTTACAAATTAAGAAGATGGGCCTTGTCAATTCAAGACTTTAACATAATACTAGAACATATACCTGGAAAAATAAATGCAGCTGCAGATTTTTTAAATAGGCAGGCATCAAATAATGCAAAATACGACGAAAATATTAATTGCAAACATTAAAGATAAATTGAAAATAAATAAACAATTGGAAAAATTGTTAAAAAACTTCAAAAAAGCTCAAAAAGAAGATGCATATTGCATCAAAGTAAAAAAAATTTAAATAAAAAAAATTATTTGAAAATTAAAAATCATTATAAAGTTGAAAATGATTTACTGTATAAGATAAATGAATCAGGATTAAAAATAATAATATCTGAATCAATATTAAAAGAAATTATAATTGAAGTACATGATTTTTATGGACATATGGGTCCTAAAAAAACGTACAAACTATTAATGGAAAGTTTTACAGCACCAAAATAAAAAAAAAACATGTATTCAACTTTCTAAAACCATATTTTATGTGTCAAAAAACGAAACATCTAACAGTAAAGTATAATGCAGAAATGCAACGAATTGTAGTAAACAATAAAAACGGAATACTATCAATTGATTTTTATGGTGCGTTATCAACTTCTATAGGAGGGGTTAAGTATACAGGGCAAGGAAAAAGTATGAAAACCCCCGGAAATTTTGCAACTTTTATAATAAAACATAACAAGCAAAAGTCATGCCCAAAGTAACTTTGAACAAAGAATCCGATAGTGACTTTGGATTTGACCTTGAATTTCATTTCCAAGGTTATTTCAAGGTCAATCTCATAATTAAAAAAAAATCCCTATTATTTATACCGTAATCGAATAGAGCGGAAAATTTTACGTCCGGGTGTGTGTTTAAGTATGAGGTTACGTAACCCCTAGAGGTCAGATAGAGGTCAATGTATGACTTCTTAAAAATCTCTCTAGTTTAGTGGTAAAATAAAACAAACAAAAGGCATACCCTTAGTAACTTTCAATGAGGAACTTAACGGTGACCTCTAATTTTACTTGGAACCTCATTTTCAAAGTTATTTCAAGGTCAACCACATTCTTGAACCCCTATTTTTGATGCTGTATTCGAAAAGAGCGGGAAATTGTACGTGTGGGAACAATTCAAGTCCAAAGATGACATAATCCCCAATCCTCCTTTCAGCGCTACTCAAGAACAACGACGTGGACTTCGGGGTGCTTTTTTACAGTGGGTTCCCCTTGCCACTCACTCTGGGATGCTTTTTTACAGTGAGTTCGCCTTGCCTCTCATTCTAGAGTGCTTTTTTACAGTGAGTTCACCTTATCTCTCACTCCAGGGTGCTTTTTTACAGTGATTTCTCCTTGCCTCTCACTCTGGGGTGGTTTTTTACAGTGAGTTCCCCTTGCCACTCACTCTGGGATGCTTTTTTACAGTGAATTCCCCTTGCCTCTCACTCCGGAGTGCTTTTTTACAGTGAGTTCACCTTACCTCTCACTCCAGGGTGCTTTTTTACAGTGATTTCTCCTTGCCTTTCACTCTGGGGTGGTTTTTTACAGTGAGTTCCCCTTGCCTCTCACGTGAATGAATTTACAATAGATGTTCAAATTGTTTTCCATTTGCTTCCTGACAGTAACCAATCCTATTGTAAAATATTAAATTGCATCTTGGATCATCTCTCGTAAAATGGCAATAATTTCTTGAACTATTTTACGTCTTAATTCTTCAAGGTTTTCTGGATTATTGTTGTATGCCCGATCTTTTAAATACCCCACAAAAAGTAGTCCGAAGGTGTTAAGTCTAGAGATCTTGGAGCCCACTTTATTGTACCTCTTCTATCGATCCATCTTTTAAAAAATGTCTCATTCAGGTATTGTCTGACATTGACACCGTAATGAGCTGGAGTGCCATCTTGCTAAAATCATGTATTTTCAAAATCATCTCTTCTTAAGGCCTGGATAGCTGGAACAATCTGATTTTGCAAAAGTTGTTCATAACTTTCAGCGTTCAAATTTCCTTCGATAAAAAAGGGACCCATTATTGTATTACCTACCATTCCTGCCCACACGTTCAATTTTTGAGGATGTTGTGTGTGACTTTCTCTCATCCAATGAGGATTTGTATCGGGCCAATGTCTAAAGTTATGACGATTGACTTCGTCATTTATTTGAAATGTCGCTTCGTCTGAAAAAGCAATATTTTGTAAAAATATTGTATTTTCAGTTATCATTTCCACATTGTCTCACAAAATTCAATACGGCGATCAGGATCATCCTCATTTCATTCTAGCACAAGTTTCATTTTGTAAGGATGAAATTTGTTTATCTTTCAAATTTTAAGAACAGATTTTTAATCGATGTCATGTTACAAAGCTACTGATCGAGATAATTCATGTGGATTTTCTACAAAAGACAGTAAAACATCCAAAGATTTTTCTTCATTTGTTGCTGGTTGTGGTCTTTCAATAATAGCACGATTTTTAATAGACCCCGTTTCTTCAAAACGTCGTTTCGAAATATTGCATTGAAGATATTAACAACATTAATATACGACCTCTGCAGATCACCCCAACCCCTCATCATTAGAAGAGATATTCGCTTTCTTTCGGACAAATGAAACATTTTAAAAGTTTAAAAAAAATGTAATGTAGCTTTTGTAACTAACAAGAAAAGGAAGAATTAAGAAATATTTGACGAATTTCTCGAATTAGTTCAACCACAAAACACTATTTGTTCTTTTTTATTGCTTAAGTAATTTTTTATTCACAAAAGTCTGTTTAATCACAAAACTATGACAACAACAAAATATGGTTTCAACTTACTATTAGTACAAATCAAGAGCAAATAAAATTTTAAAATCTGAATGATAAAAATTTTTCATCTTGTAGCACTTGTGAATTATTATACACGAGTCAATAAATTGTAAATTAATTTAGTAAATCATCATCAACGTTTCGGCAACTATTTTATTGCCCTCTTCAGGATCTAGAATAAGAAAAATGACAACAACAATAAGGGTTTTTAATTTAATTTTCTTATATATATTAATTTATAATTATATCGTATCGGTAATATCGATCTTTGTTTTATCTTATACACATCTTAATAATAGGTTTTATATTGATCAGGTGTCACCACTTTGTTAAATTTACTTTAATTAGACTGATTGTTTGCGTTCTCTGTTTCTGTCTTTCCATCAGTTTAAATCTAAGGGTTAACGATTCTAGTCATCTCATGGGCTGAATGTAATTTGATATTGTTCCTTTTTGATTTTAATGGTTTTTATTTAATTATGATATGTGTCGATTTTTTAATCACTTATTGTTTTTTTACTTTCTTATTTATACTGGTATTGATTGAAGCAGTGACTGTAGTGATGAAGAGGTTTGGTGAACGTTTTTTTGTTTATGTATTAAATGTCTCTCTCTATTTTTATAATTTAAACTATGTTAAATTGATTTTACAGAATTGACGTTACTCTTTTTGAGTATAGTTATTTTAAAGTATGACGAGGATGTTAATTGAATTTGTGTCTATAGTATAGTAATTTAATTTACTTTGTTTCTGTAAACAACTTATTATTTGCTGAGTGTTATTTTGCGTGTTTGATTTTCTTTGTAATTGTTGTTGTTGTCATTTTTCTTATTCTAGATCCTAAAGAGGACAATAAAATAGTTGCCGAAACGTTGATGATGATTTAATAAATTAATTCACAATTTATTGACTCGTATTGCCCGTTTTATTTAACCAATCGTGATAAAAATTTTTTTATTTAAAAATACATTTGTACAAGCACTTCTGTTTTATTTCTAAATTTACATTTCTTTCAGATGCCTTCCAAATAATTTCATATTTTTAATAAACAATTGGCTTTGCAGCCCATGAAAGAGGAGAAAACGTGATTTTTAAGGGTTGACCCGTTTTAAAAAAAAATTTTTTTTTTTTTCATAAATAAAATAAATTAATAAAAGATCTTCAAATTGCTTTTCATTTGTTTTATTTGTAAAAAAATTAACCTTGTTTTTGTATTTTTAAAAATCCTTTTTCGAAATTTTTGAACATTTATTACTCAGAAATACGAAAAATGTACTAAGACAAGTGTAACAAATAAATGTACACACGCATACATACTAATAGTCAAAAATTAAGTAAAACTGTAGAAAAAATTTGACGGTGCAGTTTATTGTCAGTTGAAGCATCGAACCAACGACATCTTTCAAGTAAAAAAAAATAATACAAGTATTGTGAAAAATGACAACGTGAAGTTTTAATGTGAAACACGCCATCACGTTAGTAAATAATAATTTAATAAAAAATAATGCAACAGATTGTGAATGGGATGAGGACCCGGAGATGAGAAGCAAGAACCTGGGAAATGTAATACACCCAAGCTCGTCAAGATTCGTGCATCCACGTCCCATGGACTTTGCGGAGCCATGATATTATTACTATACCAAAAACTTTAAGGCGCGTCCTCGTACCGACATAGAGATCAACCTTATCAATATTTGAATTATGCATTTTAATAAAAATTTAACTATTTTTGACTAAAATTCATAGATGAGACACATTCTTAACATTCTAAAGAATTCATTATAACGTTAAAAGACAGAATAAAAGTGAAAATGAAGACATAAACTGCATAGTACGATTATTCATAACTACATTGAAAAGTTAATCGTATTAAGCAGTTTTCGCCTTTATTTTTATCCTTATATTGTCTTTTAACGTTGCAATAAATTCTTTGGCATGTTAAAAATGTGCCTCTCATACGAATTTCAGTCATGGATAGTTAAATTTTTATTAAAATTCATAATTTAAATGTAGATAAGATAGAACACTATGTCGGTATGAGGATTCCCCTTAAGGTGTAAAAAACCACAAACACCCCCAAGGAAGAGAACTGGGAAAAAAATTGAAAGGAAACTAAAAAAAAATTAAAAATAAAATGAAAGAAGAAGAAATGTTCATGACTGAATTCAAGTCGAAGAGAGATATGGGAAATATCAAAATATTCGACGCAGAATGGAAACTGGAATAACAGAAAAAATTGATAAAAGGAATAGAGACAAATAGAGAAGACCCACAGGATAGCGAAGAAGACGTGGAAAAATGGACAAACAAAAAAAAGATAAAATAAAAAAAAAATTAAAAAAAAATTAAAAACATTTAAATTTTAGTTTAAAAAAGAAAACAGTGCTTTAATTAAAAGTGAAAGAATAAAATAAAAAAAGTTTTAGTTAAAAAAAAGTAGAGTTAAATTTAAAGAAAACACATTTTTTAATTTAGATTTAAAATAAAAAAAATGAAAACAATTATAATTTTGGTTAAAAAATATTTAAAAAAAAATTTTATTTAAGTGTTTTTTTTTAATGTTTAAATAGTAAAAGATAAACTAAAAGAAAAGTTTTTATTTAATCAAAAGACCAAGAAAAGTGTTAAGTTTAGAAAAAGAAAAAATAAGGTGTTAATTGGAATGTATGAGATGAAAACAAAAATTTTTTAGTTTAATCAATTTGAAAATAAAATAAAAGACAAGAAATATTTGTTAGTTAAATTTTATTATAAAAGAAAAAAGGTTTTATTTTTGTTTGTTAATTAAAAAGAATAATAAATATAATTTGTTTATTTATAAGTCGGAACAAGATGGCGGGGGCCGGCAGAGTCACGCCTGATAAGCTGTCGAATAAATTTTATAAGTGTCACCCTACCACAAGAGTTGCAACAGTGATTTGTATATTATGTGAAAATGTATATCATGTTAGTGATTTTTTAAAAATAAAAGGCACAAGATTCCTTGGTGAAACATTAGTAATTTGTCCAAAACATGAGCATGTGAACCTAACCTCAAAAATTGATGAAAAAATATTGAATGATGATGCTAAATTGTTAATAGCACAGATGAGAAGTGAAAATAAAGATAAAATAAAAAGCAAATACTTGAAGAGATAGATAAAGAAGAAGAAAATAGTCAGGATGAAACAATACATGAGGACAGGACTGAATTGGAGACATTAAGAATAGAAAATACATTACTAAGAGGTTTGAATAAAGAATTTCAAGAAAAAAATGTATTACTAAGAGGGATGCTTTCTATTGAAAGACAAAAAGAGGATAAGATACAAGACAAGAAAAGTTATGCAGAAGTAGTAACAACACCTAAGGTTCAAAATAAAAGGGTACCTAAAATAATAGTTAAAAGAAACAAAGATTGTAAGGAAGATCTTGATAAGATAAATAAATATGTTTCTCATTATTTAATCAAAGATAAAACAATCCAAACAAAAATTGTGAATGTAAGAGATGAAAAAGAGATAGTGGTCAATTGCTTAAGCGAAGAAAATACTAATAAAGCAGTAAGTATCTTGAACAACAGATTGGCAAAAGTATGTAAGATTGAAAAAGAAAGTATCGCAAAACCAAAAATAAAAATCGTAGGCATTGATAATATTGACGAAATGAATGAACAAGTTTTACAAGATGATATAAATACAAGAAATTTTAAAGGTTTCAAAGAAAAAGGAGTAATATTGGGTTCTCATGCGAGTGATGATAATAAGATACAAACTGTTATTATGGAAGTGCCAGCTAATTTATATAAACATATAAGAGATAATAAACATAGATTATTTGTTGGTTATCAAAATTGTAGGGTGTATGATATCTTAGATGTCAAGCCTTGTTATAACTGCGGAATATATGGTCATAAGGGATCAACTTGCAGAAATGAGACGATGTGTCTTAAATGTGCCGGTCCACATAGATCTAGTCAATGTAAAACTCAATCATTAACATGTACAAATTGTTTATTTAGCAATAGTAAGTTCAGAACAAATTTTGAGGTTAACAATACGGCAAATGATAGTGAAAAATGTAAAATTCTGATGGCAAAGATAAAAAAATCTATAGGTATGACAGATTATCTTGTGAGACCATTTATCCCGAGATATATCGGTAAGAAAGGTTTTACAAAACAGTCGACAATATCAAGCACATAGACTGCATCTACGTTATCATTGGAACAGATAAGTGATAAAAGACAAGTGATTAAACCGAAAATCAAAAAACATGAATCAAGAAAGTAATGTAGATGAATACATTAGACAGGAATATGAATTGGATAATGTGCAGTTACTTAGTAATGAAATATTGGATAACAATAATGTAATACTTTGTGTAAACATAAGAAGTATTAATTCAAATTTTAATAAGCTTGAAGTCTTTGTTGAGAGATTGTCTGTTAAGCCTAAGGTTATAGTATGTACAGAGTCTTGGAAGGTGGATTATGTGGACTATTATCTATTGCCTGGATATAAAATTTATTATAATGAAATTAAGATAAATATAGCTGATGGTGTAATAATCTTTATAAAAGATGATATACATGAGAGTACAGAAATTGTGATAGTTGATAGATTAAGATTTTTATGTACAAATGTCATTTTGAAAAATGATGAAAGTATTATGGTCTCTGCAGTATATAGGAGTCATGATATTCCTAAAACGGAATTTGTTTTAAGTGTAAAAAAATTTATAGATAATAACCTGAACATCAGGAATCATCTTATTGTTGGTGACTTTAATATAGACATTTCTAACATGGCACAAGACACTGTTATTAGACAAGAATTTTTATTAAACTTCTTAGAAAATGAATTCACTCCATGTTTTGTTGAAATAACTAGACCTTCTGCGGATATTAAATCCGGAAGGATAAAATCATTAATAAAACAGATTATTCAAAGATAAATTTTAAAAAGTTGAGAGAAATTGGGAGTGAAGTTGATTGGAGCAGGATTTGCCATGAGAGTGATCCTAATAGAGCAACGGATACATTAATAAATTTAATAACTGATTGCATGCAAAAAGCTAAAGTTAAAGTGAAAAAAAACATCAAAGGGATAAGATTCCAAGAAAAAAATGGATAACTAGTGCTATTATAGAATCATGTAAGACTAAAGAAAATATGTATAAGATGTGGATGAAGAAGCCAAATTGTGTGTTGCTTAAAAATTAATACAAGAAATATTGTAAAGTTTTGGATAAAGTAATTCTAGATACTAAGTACAAATTTGAAAAAGACGTGCAAAAAAATGTCAATAATACAAAATTTTTATGGGATTTTATAAATAAAAAATTAGGAAAAAATGAAAAAAATGCATGCACGATAAAGCAAATTTTTAATGATGATCAGAAAATTGAAAATCCTAAGCAGATTGCAGATGTAATGAACAATTATTTTTGTAAAATTGGTCTAGATTTGCGTTCTAAGATTGGACAGAAGGAGGGCTTGGTACTGAAGCTTCCAGATAGACATCCTAAGTCTATGTTTTTTGAACTCACTGATACTTGTGAAATTCTCGCTATAATTAATAGTATGAAAAATAAAGCAGGTGAAGTTGACTCCATCAATACTGAAATTTTAAGAACTTTATCTGTTTTTATATGTAGGCCTTTAGAGTATACATTTAATTTAATTGTTGAGAAGTGTACTTGGCCCAGTGCTTTGAAGATTGCAGATGTCATTCCTTTACATAAAGCTGGAAATAAATCAAGTATATCAAACTACAGGCCGATATCACTCATATCTAATGTTGCCAAAATCTTTGAAAGAATTGTTTATGTAAGAATATGCAGATTTTTAAATAAATTTAAAGTTATTTCGGAACAGCAGTATGGCTTCATGAAGGATAGAGGTACAACTGATGCACTGAACTATATCACTAGTATAATTTATAATAAGTTAGACCAAAGTAAACCAATAATTGCCACCTTTTTGGACTTAGCTAAGGCCTTCGACGCGGTGGATCACGACATACTTTTATTAAAACTTGAGAGATATGGAATTAGAGGAAGAGTAATGAAACTTTTAAAAAGTTATCTTTTTGATAGAAAGCAAGTGGTGAAAATACAGGGTGAGGCAAGTATGCCTAGGACTTTGTTAACTGGAGTTCCTCAGGGAACAATATTGGGACCTTTGCTGTTTATTCTATATGTTAATAATTTGTTTGGAGACTTGCCTAATGAGTCTATAGTGTCGTATGCTGATGACACTGTCGTAGTTGCGGATGCTAATATTTGGACTGAGGCACAGGATAAAATGAATTTTTATTTGAAGAAAGTAGAAGACTGGATATTTGTGAATAAATTATCTTCAAACGTACAAAAGACTTATTATGTGACTTTTGGCTGTTATAGTGATAGTGTTCCTGAATTGCTAAATATAAGGATATTAAATCAGAATGTAAACAGATCAGAGAGTTGTAAATACTTGGGAATACATTTTGATTATAATATGAAATGGGATAGACATATCGAGTACTTAAAAAACTAAATATTTGCTTTTTATATTTGTTTCATTAAAGAAAGTTATGGAAACAAAAAGTTTATTAACGATATACTATGTCTTTTTTCACTTTTCGATTGATTACGGTATTATAGCTTGGGGAGGTGCATATAGAAACAAATTAAAACTCTTACAAAGTATACAGACTAGATTGTTAAAGATAATATTTAAAAACAAGTTTGAAAAGATACCTCCGTTAAATGTGTCTCAGGTGTTTACACTCAACTCTCTGATATATCATTATTTTACTTTAAGAGAAATGTATGCCAGAGTAACACATAGTCGAAGACAAAAATATATTCAGTTGCCAAAAATGAATAAGGCAATAAGTGATAAAAATAGTTATATAGTGGCTATTAAAGCATATTAGTTATATACGTAACTTGGGAGTACGAAGGATGAATACAGGCGAGACTAAAGTGTTTGTCGCTTGAGTAGCAGTTGGTCTCGGGCGCGCGAAGCGCGCCCGAAACTGACTGCTGCTCAAGCGACAAGCACTTTAGTCAAGCCTGGATTCAGAATCCTTCGTACTCCCAAGTTACGTAGATAAGTTTATGTCGTTGGTAGGCCGTATGAGGAACTATAAAAATGATTTTTTAAAATTAATGATATATGTTTTATTAAAAAAAAGTAAATAATGTCATTATTTACTTATTTATTTTACTTATTAACTGTTTAACTTTGAAAATTTATTTAAACAAAACATTCTGTAAAGTTAAGATTTTATATCAATTTGTATGAGCATTGACATATCTAACGACATTCTTTTGTTTTCACTAACCTACGAATCGATGTCACTCGCGTCATATACGGCCATGCTGTGCGATATCTCGATCTGTCAATACTCCCTTAGGGAGTATAGAGCTGTCAATACTCCCTAAGGGAGCTGTCAATACTCCCTTAGGGAGTATTGACAGAGAGAATATCGTCGAGATATTAGCATGAACGTATGCAATGCCTATACAAATTTAGCGTGGTCTATAGGTATTCCACCGAATACGGCCTACGACGACATAAAATAATTTACCTAATGATCTCAAAGACATGAATGTTACCAAACATACTTTAAAGCGTAAATTGAAGGCTGTAATTGGTAGTATAACTTGAAATGTTGTAAAAAGATATAATTTATTCATATATGATTTGTTGCATTTTTGATATATTTATCATGTTTTTCTCCGCCTAGCATTATTATTATATTATATTATATTTATACTAGCAAAAAATACCTCGCTCCTAACGTCGCTCGGTTGAATTTTCATATATTATATTATTATGTATAAATTAGCCAATTTTAAAATAAAAAAGAATTGCTACAACTTATGAATTTTGATATTGTAGTTTTGTACTAAATTGAATTTTTATATTTTTATAAAAAAGATTAATTAAAGTTACAATGTGCATAAAAATTGTTTAAATACAAATTATATCATGATGAATTAAGAATTTGTTCTACTAAATTGCATTAGAATCAATGAAAAAATATAATAGGAATTCATTCTTTTTAATCACGTGTTTCAACCACGAACCATGAAATAATCGTAAACAGGAAATAATCGCAAAACTTGAAAATCGCCAGGTGGCGATTTTCAAGTTTTGCGATCCCTTATACAAATTTCAAAGACGCAGATGTATAGGGCCAGAACGCTCTCAGTTCAATCGCAAATGCTCTTCGTTTTTCGAAAAGTTGAAACTACGAGGTTAACCTCGTTTTTGTTTTTTCCTTTAAATGGAAAATGATTATCATGTAAAGTCATTTTTCAATGACATAATTCATGAAAAATGACGTTTTTTTTTCCTAAATTTGGAGAAAATGACGTCTTTGATTGTGCCTTAAATTGGAACAAAAAAGATGTCATTTTTCCAATGTTTAGAAAAGCTAGTTAACAAATAATGTCTTTTTATAATTTCAAAAACGTATTTTATAAATAAAAATTCGTAAGAAAATACGTCTTTAAAATAATAAAAAGACGTCATTTGGTTAATAACTTTTCTAAATATTGGAAAAATGACGTCCTTTTTGGTTCAAATCGAAGACACGACCAAAGACGTCTTAAAAGACGTCTTCCACAGATGTCTTTCAAAGACGTCTTAGAAAGACGTCATTATTTTCAACAGGGAAGATGTCATTCGTTTTAAAAAAAAAATTTGTTTATAAAAATTTACGTCTTTTTCTATGAGTACTTATTAGAAAAATAAGTCTTTGAAGTTATTTTACTTATGAAAAAGACGTAATTTGGTTACTATATTTCCGGAACATTGAAAAAATGACGTCTTATTTTGTTCCAATCTAAGACACGACCAAAGACGTCTTCAAAGACGTCTTTGAAGACATCTTTCAATGACGTACTGGAAAGACGTCATTATTTTCAACAGGCCAGTTACTTTTGAGTTTTAAATTAATTATTAGTAGTTTAAAATTGATATATATTATACGATTTACATTATATTTATCAACTGTTAAAAATTGTTACACAATTTAATGGGTTTTACATTAATAGGTATTAATTATATTCAAGTTTTTCGCTCCTTACGTCGCTCGGTTGAATTTTCTTTTATTATATTATTATGTATAAATACTAATTTTAAGTAAATAAGAATTAATTAATTAAAGTTAATTTTGAGTACCCAATAAAATTGAAAATGATTTGATGAAACATAATATAAAAATATATGTACACATGTGCTTAAAGTAAAAAAGCGTATAATTTATTCCATCAAGTGACTATTTCTCACTCTACTTTCATAAGAAAAACAAAGATAGTACGATATTTGATATAAATAAACTGAAAACTGAGTAACAACTGTAATTTCCAGACCTTAATATATGACCATGAATTAGAATTATGAAATTCATTTTTACGTAAAACTTGCTTAAATAAAATTTTGTGTTTTTTTCTAATAAAAATATCTTCACAAATGTATTTTATATATATGAAATACGAAATTTAAATAAGATAACCAAAAGATTAAAATACACATTTTTGATTAATTTTTAATTTGAATATTTCAGAATAATAAAATATTTATTTGCAATCACTTAACAATTCTTTTTGCATCTTATATAAAATTTTAATGAAATACAAATATTACAAAGTGTATGTATCACAAGTAAGGTTGGCATATCATAAATATTATAATTTTTAGAATTTTTGATAATAATAGATTATTAATTTAAAAAATTAAATATTTTTTCATTGATGACAAGTAACCTTTCAAATATAGTTAAAATAATACTGTAAATATCAATCAAATAACATTTTCATCAAAATAAATTTCAACGCTATAATTATTAAAATAAACATTTTTATTTAACTACAATTTATTGTGATAAATATTTTTTTAATATATATATTTAAAAAATAATAATTTTATTTGATGAACAGCTATATAAATATTATATATTTGTAATTGTATGACTAAATTTATTGAATTTAAATTTTATTCAGTCGTCATTCAGAGAACAAAGAGAGAAAACTTAAATTAGTTTTCATAAAAATATGTTATTTAAAGAGTTACTTGTTAACAATTTTTTATAAATAACATACATTTAACCTTAATTACATTTTCATTTGTACACGTGTTAGTATTTAAATAAATTGTCATTTATACAAAAATTGTTAACAATTAAAGATATTAAAATTACATTTTAATATATTAAAATTATATATACCTTAATTACATTTTCATTTGTACACGTGTTTGTATTTAAATGAATTGTCATTTATATGAAAATTGATAACAATTAAATATATTAAAATTCATTTCACTAAAGCAATAATATTTTAAATAAGAGATACATATTAATTTTCAAAATACATCAAATTACCTCATTTAAAAAATTATCATTATATAATATAAAAATATTTTTTTTAATATCGTTTGAACATAAATTTTATGAAATACACTTAAAAAAAATTATTTATTTGATATTAAATTTTTTTTAATAGTCAATTATAAAGACAGGAAAATATATGAAATATAATTAATTTTTTCTTATTATGTCTATAATTATGAATTTATATTCATGAACTGTCTAGATAAAAGTGAAATTTCCCCTAAAAAAGTAAACATTTCAAAAGAAAATTTACTTATTATTTGCGACACACTTATTATAAATGCGGAAAAAAATAATATTCTGTAATATCACTCTAAAATTTGTATTCTGTAATATCACTCTAAAATATGATCATTGAAAGTACAATTATTTTATTATGTTGAATTTCTTGTCAAAGTTTGATTATATTTCACTATGAGAAGATATAAAAATTAACTGTCATATTTAACTGATGTCTTTCCAATCTATTTCTGAATTTAATATTACATCCCTCTGTAAGTAGTTAAACACGTCTGATTTTTCTGTTATTTGTGTTTTTGTTCTGGTGCTGCATTTTTGTGCCCACGGGCGTTTTTGTTACAGATTCTTGCTCGCTAAAATTGCAAGGCACCGTTTCAGCTATAAAACATCATTTTTGATAGCGGTCCTTGCTTTTTATTTTAAGATTTCTACCAAGGTGCTGAATTTCGAGGTTAGGAAGTCTGCTATTTTGAGGTTAGTTTGAGAGGCAATTTTTATCGGCAAGCAGAGATCCTGGTGGCGCTGAACGTAATCCTTAAATTACTCTTCGACCAATAAAGTGGAAATCTGTATTACCATATAAGCTTTTGGAGCGTATGCACAAGTAAGGTCAAAGTAATGGACAGCTGTGCGATCTGTAAACTTGCTACCAATGATAAATGGGGCATGGCAAAGCTCCATTTGTGTGTCACGTGCCGGCAGCGTTGTCATGCTAAATGCATGACACGTTCTAAAATGGATAATGGCACAAAATATGAATGCAAGAAGTGCCTCGAAACACACAAAAACAGTGACATGTCATCTGCGTCACTGGCCGGCGGAAGCACAAATGTTAATGGAGTTACGCCGAACATGATCGCGCGCAAAGCTGTTCCAAAACAGCCCATCAGTGCCTCTACACCAACACGTACCGACTCGAAAGTAACACCGGTCATCACATCTCAGGGGCAGCCAGCACGAGTGAAGACTACTACTATCGCGGCGCAAATTGGGACCAACAATAATGGCGTCGCGGCGGATGGAGGGAGAAATAGATTAAGTATCAATTTATCTAATAAGTATTTGGGAGGTGGCGCTGCGCACGTTGCCCCGAATAATAATAATAACAATAATAATAATAAGATAAATAATTTTGACGGGGTTCAAGGATGTTCAGATTCTTCCTCAATGAGGGCAGCTGTGTCTGCTCTAGAGGGCGCACTGTCCGGCAGGCTTGACTCAATTCAAAATAGTATTGAGGCTTTTCAGAGCCACGTTATGAATACTGACAATGGCCTGCGGGACATTGTGTCCAAAATGGAAGTACAAAGTAAAATTATTAAAAAATTAGTAAATGAGCAGATGCAGTTGTTAGAGGAGAATCGAAAACTTAAAGGAACTATACTAAAATTAGAAAGAGATTTCCTGTCCACTCTAAACAACAAAATTGAAACTATAATTACAACTATTAATAATAAACTCAATAATGTGCAAACATTTCTTAATAATGAATTTAGTGAAGTGGACAGGGGCATCTTGGACCTTACGTCCGGGGTGGCTGGCGTGGCGCAGGCCGTTACCGATCTCGCGACTGAGCAAACAACTCACACATCTAGATTTATTGACATAACAGAAACAGAAACACCACATGCACACACAGTAATTAATGATGAGGCACCCCGTCAGATTGAGACGGAGTGTGGTTCCAGGGATGGTATGTTGGTGATCTCTGGCGGGCTGGATTGCTCAGCAGTCAATGTTGGGCTGGAGGATTATGCGTGTGCCGTTCTTGGTGCTATACTCCCGACAATCAAACGTGCGAATATAATTTCAGTTAGGGAAATCACTAAAAATGATGATAGGAACGGGGTGTCTGCAGAACGTGGGATCGGTGGCGGTCCGAGGGGTGCGTTCTCATTTCTGGTGAGACTCTCCGAAGAGGACCTGGCGCAGAAGGTATTTGAGGCTAAACGACAATTTACGGGTTTTTCATCTGCAGATCTTGATCCCTCCTTCCTCAGTGGATTGTCCACTTTTAAACATCATAATTTGATATTCATAAACGAATTTATGCCTAAAGATAAATATGTAAATTTTAAAAAATTAAAAAAGTATGCCAAGGAAAAAGGCTTTAAATTTGTTTGGCATAGACGTGGCAAATTTCTGGTGAGGAGGGAGAGAGGGGAGAGGGCATATAGTTTTAGCAACGAAAATGACTTAGATAAATTGATTAATAATAAAGAATCTAAAGATGTAAATTTAAATGTAAATGAAAAAAACTCAGAAACTCCTTCGATTAACATATGTAGCAAAGTTTTCGAGCAACAAAATGTAGAGACAAACCTAGTTTTAGTTAAAGACGGAGTAACATCGAATGTGGCCTCTCCCCAATGACTGTGCCGGGCCTCCCTTGAAGGTCATACAGGGAGGAGGGGTGAGCTGCGAGCGTGCTTTCTGAATGTGACTTCGTTGAGAGCTCACATTGGACAGGTGCGTGAGTTCCTAAGTGGTAGTCCTTCTTACGACATATTTGGGGTTGCTGAGACCTGGCTGGGTCCGTCTGTTTCAGATGACGTCATTCGGGTCAAGGGGTATAAAGTATTCAGACAGGACAGAAACCTGCGCGGTGGAGGAGTAGCCTTGTATATTAAAAACAATCTAAAATGCACTATTTTGGCTACTTCGGATACTCAAACTATTCATAGTGAGGGTAAACCGGAGGTGCCTGAATATATTTTCTGTTCTGTGCAAATGGGCAACTCTGAACCCGTGTTGGTTTCTGTTATTTATCGGCCTTCTGCTATTTCGTTTATTAAAAATACAAACTTTTTAGATGTTTTGAGAAATTATGCCTCTGAATACTCTCATAAAATTATAATGGGAGACCTGAATGCCGATCTCCTGCGTGAGAGCAGTGATGCCAAACTTCTTAACAAGTTATCGGCTGAGCTTTCGTTGCAGCTGGTCCAGCACGGTGCCACGCATCACACTCCGACGTCTCACACTTGGATTGACCTGATTTTTGTTGACGATAATGACACAGTACTTGACGCACGAAACTTACCGGCGAATTTTCACAGTCGGCATAACTTAATTGATGTATGTATTTCCTGTAGTCATGTCATAACAGATAAAAAAGCAATTGAGTATAGAAACTATAAAGATATTTGTCCGACGTTATTAGTACAGAGTCTGGCCGGCTGTGATTGGACGCCATTTACAGTTGGTACAGTTGACCCGGAATCTGCACTTGACTGCCTCTGTGACAATCTTACGGCAGCAATACATAATCTGGCGCCGCTAAAAACACTTAAAATTGGTAAAGATAAGTTTCCGTGGATAGACAAAGGATTGTCGCAGATGCGGTGCAAGAGAGATGCCACGCATCGAAGATACAAACGGACGAAGGATGAGAGATATCTCTCTGAATTTCTGCAACTACGTAAAACGATTGACGAGCAGACTGAACAAGCTAGGACTACTTACTATCATAACAGACTGTTCGAAGCTCTTGCCAAAGGTAATGTCTGGAAGGAGTTAAAAGACCTGGGACTCTTGTCCGGACCTCAAGGGGACTTGAATGGATTTACTATGGATGAGCTTAATGCGCACTTTGCGGGGGTGTCAGTCTCGCCGCACGATGACAATGAGGAATGTAAGAGAATTCTTTCCCAGTGTAGTGAAAGTGGCTTTGCCTTCAAACCAATTAATGTTACTGATGTGGTTCTTGCAATTTCGCATTTTTCATCACAGGCTTGTGGCGAGGATGGCATTCCGCAGAGCGTGATACTCAAGGCTTTACCGTTTATCGGAGAACATCTTGTGACTCTGTTCAATTCCTCTTTTGCACGGGGGGTCTTCCCTTGCCTTTGGAAGCGTGCACGCATTGTGCCATTAAAAAAGTGTCCTGCACCAACAATGCCTAAAGATTTTAGGCCCATAGCAATCTTATGTTTTCTTTCAAAGGTCCTGGAGAAGATTGCTCATGACCAATTGCAAGAGTATATTACGACACATCGGATACTTGACTCTATGCAGACTGGTTTTAGAAAGCATCACTCAACGCAGACTGCCATACTTAAACTTATTGACGACATAAGATCGGGTCTAGATAAGAAACTTGTCACGCTACTACTTCTGTTTGACTTTAGTAAGGCATTCGACACGATCTCTCACTCCAAATTACTTGCAAGGCTGAGATCGATGGGGTTTTCCAGGGCTGCACTCAAGTGGATTAGCTCCTATTTATCAGGTAGGAAACAAATGGTTTTCACGCATTTAAAAGAGGAATCGAATTGGCTAACAACCAATTTAGGAGTTCCGCAGGGTTCAGTGCTGGGGCCTCTGTTGTTTTGCCTTTACATTAATAACATACGTGACACCCTTGACCCCGGTTGTGTCGAGCACCTATTATATGCAGATGACCTGCAGATTTATACGCAGGTCTCTTATGAGGATGTGCATGAAGGTATTCGCATTCTACAGAGGGCGGCCAAGGCGGTGTCGGAGTGGGCTGTTGATGCTTCTCTCACACTAAATGCAAACAAAACTAAAGCGATCGTTTTTGGCAATGGTCGATTTATTAATGACTTTTATGCTGGTGAGCCAAGGACGATTGAGCTTGAGGATGGTGTCGGCATATCTTTCTCTGATACCGTTACGAGCCTTGGTGTTGTGCTTGACTCTAAGCTATCATGGGAGCCACATGTTAATATGCTGACTAAGAAGTTTAATAGAACTATGTATGGCTTACGGTTTTTTCGTCGGTATACCACTGAGGCTCTGCGAAACAACTCGCAACCGCTCTGCTGTTTCCACATCTCGATTACTGCTCAGTAGTTCTGCTCGATGCCTCACAGGGGTTGAAAAGACGATTACAAAGACTACAAAATTCATGTGTGAGATATGTATTAGGCGTGAGAATGGGCGATCATATCTCTCCTCATAGAGCTGCGCTGGGTTGGCTGCGTACTGATGCGAGGAGACAGTATTTTATGGCTGTACTTATGTACAAAATCGTGCGCATGAATACTCTTGAGTATCTAGTGGGTCTCTTCACTAGATATGTACCTAGGGTAGCCACTAGGGGAGAGATTAAGGATTTCGCGGTGCCCTACATGCGTACTGAGACTGGAAGGAATTCCTTTCAGGTTCAGGGTGCGCATTTTTGGAACTCCCTGCCTGCTGATATAAAGAATCTTCCATCGCTCAGCAGGTTTAAGTCGGCTCTGAGGGGGTACTTGCTCGACCTTCAGTAAACTAAGTTTTATTTTTTATTTATATGTTAATTTATTATAATGTGACGTCCCTTATATAGGCTTAAGGTGTGATTGTATTTATTGGCTGAATGGTTAGTGAGTGAATGCTCTACTTGTTTTTATTATTTTGACTGCGTTTTTGTGCTACTGCATACGCTTTATTATTTGATTGCATTATTTATCATTTTTCATTTTGTATTTTAAATTAAAAATTTTATATACTATGACTGATAGATATTGTATGACTGACTTTCAATTTATAGGATTGCGTGTATTTTACTATATTTTTTTTTTGGATATCTGTGATATCACTTCTTTTGTTGTGACTTACTTATTCAGTATTATTAGGTTTAGTAACTGACTGTGATATCAATTGCAATATATTGTATTTATACATTGTTTTATGTGCAATATTTTATATTTATACGTTGTTTTATGTGCAATATTTTTACATTTATTCATTGTTTATGTGCAATACTTAATATTATATTTATGAATTGTATTACACGCCCTTTGTATAATAATATGATATACAATAAATAGTATCTATCTATCTATCTATCTATCTATCTAATTTGCATAAAAGGAATGTATTAACTTGTACACAGTAAAAAATTTTTTGGAACATCGCTGAGCATGGTAAGTATCAGGACCCTTGCTGAGCATGTTAAATACACATGAAAACCGGTAAAATTACATAATCCATTGTTTCTAACCTACATTCGATATAATTTAATAAAAAATATACGTTGAACGTTTATTACTCATGACACTATGAAATTTGAAAAGATTATTTCATAACTTCATGTTAAACATCAATTAATAAGAATAAAATATTTCTTATTGTGTTTAAAATGTGTTTCTATTGTCGCGAAAGTTCACGTATGTCATGTATTTTTACCGGACATGCCATGTTGATATTGAATGTAACATTACACTGGTAAGCACGGGGAAAATATTGCGATCATAGTAGGACCTACGCTCAGCGATGTAATTATTTACAGGAAACTGGTATAGTTATTAGAAAATTTTTCAAAGTGTAGTATATACCATGATGATTATTTATTTAAATTTTCAAATTTTTCTAATCATTAGTTTTCAAGATATTTAGATTTCTGATTTCAAATAGAAAAATATTAGTAAATAATATTGGAACACAAACTCCTCAATAACTAATGAATAGATTTATTTAAAAATTTAACTGAATAATCTTCGTGATACATACTATATGTTAATGCATCTCTTTATTCAAAATTTTGAAATACAATGGAAATATAGTCAATATTTATCGGCGCAAGTGTACTGACTATTCTACATCTCCTTAAATAATATATACCTAGAAAACTTACACAATATTTTATAAAAACTTTTAAAATGATAATCATGTATTTAATATTATTTTAAGGGGATGTAAAATGGACACTACACCTGTACTCATGAATATTTATTATCTTTACATTTTATTGCAAAATTTTTAATAAAAAAATGCATTAGCTTGTAGTATGTACCATGAAGATTATTCGGTTAAATTTTTAAATAAATTCATTTATAAGTTATTGAGAATTTTGGGCTCCAAAATTATTTATTAAGATATTTCAATTTTGTACAGGAATCCAAACATCTTGAAAATTAATTAATGAATCTATTTGAAAATTTATCTAAATAATCATCATGGTACATACTACAAGCTAATGCATTTTTTTCTGGAAATTCAGCAATAAAATGGAAAAGAAGCTAATATCTATAAGTACAGGTGTAGTGTCTGTTTTAAATCTCCTTAAACTATGAATAAAAAGTTTAAAAAATTATTATTAAGGGGGTACCTTCGCTTTAGTATGACAAAACAGATTTGGTCGAAACTATGCAAAATTGTTTGTTTTTATGTCTAAAATACCTATATAAAATTTCATGAAGATTCGTTATCTCATTAATGAGAAATTAGAATAATTATACAACATTGGTTCTTATGGAAAAACGTTAATATTGAAGTTGATCTTAAAATTTACAAAACAGAATAAAATGAAATTTTTTGAAGATAAACATAATATTACTGGCAATTTATAAAATAATTTTCAGAAACTTTCATTACTTTTACACGGAAATATGAATGAACAAATTATTCATTTATAAACGAATCTAGTTACTTTTATCGTACATAGCGGATGGTGGCAAAAACCCACCATAACCTTAAATTTATAAATTTCGTAAAAAGAGCATGTAAATGATTTGGACAGTAAAGATGATGATCTTAGCTCTTTAATTAATTTTAATTTTTTAGTTTTAACCTTTAGCTGGCATGCCTCTCCAGCCGATTATAGCTGGCCTATGGGGTACTATAGTACCCCAGCATTTATAAAAAGTATTCCCATATCAAAATTTCAAAATTCTATTAATTTAATTTTTTATTCTTTACATTAGAGAATTAGTTTTGATGTGTAAATTTTCTTGTGATATGCAACATTTATATATATTATCTTATGGTTAAATATTTCATAACCTTGTATGAAAATTATATTTTTAAAGTAGAATAATACTGTGAATAAACAAATGATTATAAGAAAATATCGAAAACTGTAAATAACAATAATAAAGCGTTAGGCTGGAGATAAATAATGATTGTTCATTATCATTTATACATTTTTTAAATGTATAAATGATATTAATAGATACCGCAAATATCCGTAAATAACTGTAAATAAATTGAAGAATACAAATGTTAGAAATAACTCAGAATAATTTTCATTTTAGTTCTTTTTACAACAAACTTTTTTTAACGAATAAATATATATATATATATGTACACTGAAAGAACTCTTTGTATGCTGTATGCCAAAATGTGAGGTCCCAGTATACTACAAGTTTACGGGAGACAGAAAAAAAATGTTGGCGTTTCGAAAGCCAACCGATATCACCCAACCGTGCGCGCGTAACTCATAAGTAACTTTTGGCATTCAAAACGCCAACATGTGTATTGCTGTTCGCTGCTGAGTATGAGCAGACCGTATACCTCCCCTCTTGGTTGTCAGTCCGCTAAGACATCTTTCCGTGTATATATATATTCTTAGAGTTTCAGAGAGTTTTATTTTTCTGCTCTTCCAGTTAGTGTGAAATGTCCCACATATATATATATATATATATATATATATATATATATATATATATATATATATATATATGTGTGACATTTTACACCAACTGGGAGAGCAGAAAAATGAAAATCTCTGAAACTCTAAGAATATATTCTTTTTGTTATCCAAAAGATGTAAATAAATTTTCAAGGATCCTTGAAATTTGGAAATTTTTCAAAATTTTTAGAAAAGTCCCAACTTAATCATTTTTTTTCCTGAAAATCTTGATATTTTAGAGAGAGATTCATAAGAATACTTTTTGTTGTAAATAAAGAGCAGAGTTAGCATGATTCTTTACAGAACCTAAATTTTAAAGTATTCTATTGGTTCTTATATGTATTACATGGTAATTGAAATTACTCATGGTTCGCTACTTCAGAAATTTCTTTTCGCGAGCTTATTTTTTTCTATTTTACATGAACTTTAGAATGAATGTTTTATTATGTGAGTGGAAGCCAACAATAAGGAGTTATGACAGTTAAAAAAATATATATTTTCTATATAATTTATTTTCAATATAAAAATTAATCATAGATGAAAATATACATTTATATTCAATATAAAAAATAAATGATACATTAAAATTTATATTCCAAACTGTCACAACTCCTTATTGGTGGCACTTTCTTACACAATTGAAAATTCATTCTGAACTTAATAAAAAATAGAAAAAAAGAAGCCCTCGAAAAGCAATTTCTGAAGTGGCAAACAATGAGTAATTCCAATTACTATGTAATACATGTAAGAACCAATAAAAAACTTCGAAACATAGGTCTGTAAAAAATCATGCCAACTCTTCTCTTCATTTACAACAAGAAGTATTCTAATGAATTTCTCATTAGGATTCTACATTAGAATTTTCAGAAAAAAAATCATAAAGTTGGTACTTAAAAATTTCCAAATTCCAAGGATCTATGGCTCTTGACTCTTCCAATCTAAATCCTTGAAAATTGTTTTACACATTTTAGGTAACAAATGGAATATATTCTCAGAGTCTCAGCGATTTTTAATTTTTCGCTCTTCCAGTTGGTGTAAAATGTCCCATATTAGTTATATATGTCCTTTGGCCGTATTCAGGTGGAATATGAATCGAGGACAATGTTTGTCGCTTGAGCTGAAATTGCCGAGGGCGCGCGAAGCGCGCCCGAGGTAGATTTCTGCTCAAGCGGCAAACATTGTTCGAGATTCAGATTCCACCTGAATAAACGGCCAAAGGACATAGATAATTTTATGTCCGAAGTAGGCCGTATGAGAAAATATAACTTATTAGTTCAAAATATTAATCTTTTTTTCAATACTTTTAAAATAAAATTTTAGTTCTATTGATTTTTTCTTTTGTTTCTTAGATTGACATTTTGTAATGAGTATAGCTGCTGTCGAAGCGCGAGTCATTTTTTTTTCACTAACCTACGTTCAATATGATTGCTCTTTGACATATTGAACGAAACATAGTAGGATCGGTGATGCCATATTGATTTCTCCTGAGACATATTGAGTCTCAATATGTCTCAGGAAGACATATAATTCTTGCAATAAGTCGTGGAGCGCGTCTGAGACATATGGGATGCCAATACAAATTTAGCATGCTCTTTACATACTGACACGAATACGGCCTACGAGGACATAAATATATATATATATATATATATATATATATATATATATATATATAAATGTATAATTGCTGAAAATAACCATTTTTATCGTTATATTATTTTTACAAATTTTATTATTATTTATTTATCATATAACAATTAATTCATAGCATTTTTCATAATTTCTTTTATTTTTCAGCTTTTAAAGTAGAAAGGCAGTAAATTAAATTAGTTAATATGAAAGCAATTACTTTGTGAATATCTTTGGAAGAAGTTCATTGAAAATGAATTAAAATTCTTAAAAGAATTATGAATTTTCAATAATGGTTTTGACTGAAAAAGATAAATTGATTGATAAATGACAGGGATTGTATAGTGGAATTGCTTTCATGTTAACTGATGTTCATACTTTAGAATTTAATGATATTTGAAACCGGTACACATCATTCTACATGCAATAAACTTTACCAATTCGAAGACCACAACATATTAAATCAGTACCGATTGATAGAGAATTCATACAGTTATTATTTCCCGGAAATTTGGAAAAGTGTCACCAGATTTGTGTGTATTATAATAATAAGGTAATTCATATATATGGCAGTTTAAATCTTAAATATCTACCAGATAAGCATAATATTTATATAAACAGATTATTTCCAAACAAATCAGAATCGAGCATAGTATTCGAAACAGTACAATCACAAACAGATAATTATGATTGTGGCGTTTTTGCAATTGTTTTTGCTATTGCAATACTTCAAAATTTAGGTCCATGTTGTTTGAAATATGATGTTTCTCCAATGAGATTACGTTTATCAAGAATTTTTAGAACGCAACAAATAAGAATGTTTCCAGTTTTGCAAAATTATAATAATGCAAATATTAATTACGATAATCCACCGGACATGATAAGGAGGAGTTTTTGTCATGAGCAACGTCTAAATTAAATACCATTAAATTTAGATTTCACGGAGCTTGAGCTATCAGAAAAAATCTCACAAATGCATTTATTGGCAGAACAAATAAAGATCATGGAAATGTATCCTAAACAAAAGAATTGGAATCATGAAACAATTTTGATGGACATTGACGATGACATTTCGTATACAAAGTTTTAAAAAACCAAATATTGATATAATGGGAATCGATGAAATCCATTTAAATTATAAAATTAATAAAATTAGCACAGTTGAGATTAAATTAAATAAAGAAAGATAAGAATCAAAAGAAATAGATGAAAGATAAGCTTTATTTGTAACAGGACTTGAGAGCATGACGAAGCTGCCCGCCTTCTAATAATATTTCCAATCCTAACTTATGAATAAACGATGCGTTTAATTGAGTTTTTTTACTACAAGGTAAAAATTTGTAAGATTAAACTCTAGTGCGGACAACTCAAGAAATCCACCAAAATATCATACATACAAAGTTATAATAAAAACTTTTAATGTATCGTATTTTATGGTTAGGTTTATCGAGTTTGATATCAAATTTCCAATCTAAGCTCATAAAAAAATAACAAGTCCGAATGATTTTTTTTTTTTACAAAAATGATTGTATTAATATAGCTTTAGTGCGAACAAGTCATTATATTTGTTTAATTTATGAATTAAAAAAGATATTGATGAAATAAAAAAAGCAAAACTCAATTGCTGCAGCTCCGACATCCCGTTAAGAGCAGGTCATATATCTCTGTCCTTTTCTAAGAAATAAGAAGAAAGCCCCATCTCTTATAATAAAAAGCAAGATTTTCTGTAATCAGGAAAAATTATTTTTATCGATTCGTTTTGAAGAAAACCTTGAAAGTCTTAAAAAATAGAGGTTAGGATGGACAATTTAGTTTTTCAAGGTTTTCTTAAAAACAAAACGATAAAAATAATTTTACTTCATTAAAGAGAATTTTGCTTTTTATTATACGAAATGGGGCTTTTTTTTTATTTTTTGCTACAGTTATTAATTTTTGTGAAAAAATCAATTCTTTGATTAGAAAAGGACAGATATACTCGACCTCCTCTAATAGGAAAATGGTAACAAAACAATCACATAAATATAAAGAAATTTCAGAAAAAGACATTATTATAAAAATGCAAGAGAAAAAAAGTAATGAGAAATTAGAACTAAGACGTGTTCAAGAAACTTTACGTAAGAAAAAAGCTAGTATGAAAATGAAAAAAGGACAACCAAATAAATATAAACAGAAATTAAAAAATACTAAGATAACAAAATGGCAATTCAAGGAAAAATTGAGTATTGATTAATTGGTACAAATACGTGCGAATGAAGCTTTACGTAAAAAAAAGATTATATAAAAATTGAAGAAAAACAACCCAATAAATATAAAGAAAAATTTCAAAAATACTAAAATAACAAGAATAAAATCAAAGATAAAAAAGGAAACTGATAAAATGAAACGAATACGTACAAATGAAGCTACACGTGAGAAAAAGGCTTGCATAAAAATAAAAGAAAAACAACTGAATAAATATAAAAAAAATTAAAAATATTAAGGCGACTTCGGATTTTAGGTTAGGTTTTATTTTTGAGTTGACAAATAACTTTTTCAATACGTAAAATTTTTCAGATTTTTTAATTTTCCACCATTCTACAAACTATAATAAATGGTGGAAAATTAAAAAATGCAAAAAATTTTAGAAACGGAAAGAGTAATTTGTAAACTACAAAATGAAATCTAACCGAATTTCCGTAGTCGCCTTAAGATATAAAAAATAAAATCAATGGAAAATAGAGATATTAATGAATTGAAAAAATTGCATGAAAAAGGAAAAATTACGCAAAAAAGATACTTGTAGAAAAGTTATTAGTGAACAATATAATGAATATGAAAGAATGGTACAAATTAAAAATTAAAAATTGGAGAATACCGAAATTATTGAGAAAACACAAGTAAAAAATGATTGCTACCAATTAAATGAATTACGCACAAGGTGTAAACAAATAGAAATTGATGACAATAAACATGTTCATAATGATACTACAATAAATGAACCAATAGATGAAAAAAAGCGAAAATTTTAATATAATTCTTATCAATTAAAGATATTATTTATTAAGTGTGAACGATTAAAAATTGAAGACAATAATTATAATGGAAATTACAATAATAATAATTATAATAACAATCATAATATTGTATTGAACAAAGTTATGGATAAAACAATAAAGGACAAAGTAAAAAAATAATCGAAGAAATTAAATGAAAAAATTATTTCGAAACTGATTGGTTGTATAGCAGATATATATTTCGATGAAAATCTCATATCTGAAAATAACATTGGTTCTATGGCAAATACATGAGTTTATTGTGATGCGAAATATTTTGCTTTCAAATATCATAAAAGTAACGATTTCTCCAATCGTTGTCATAAAGGTGAAGTAGAATTGTTAGGAAATCCTCCTTACCCAGAACAATTAAAGTTTTTAGTAACTGAATTAACGGAAGAAATTATTGATTTTCGACGAGATGTTAGGCTGTACAATGATGCTTCAGCATTCGTAAATTTTGGTGCCAATTTTGATACATTGCCGGGCAAAGGACCACAAGTTATTAGAATATGTGGACGAATTCACCATAATGTAGATGCGTTACATCCTAATAAAGATGAAGCAGGTAAATATGGACAGTTATATGTTTAAGATAATGAAATGGCAACGATTAAACGGAATAAGTTTAATATAAATTTAACATTATTAAAAAATTTAGATATTTTGATAAGAGACATTAACTCTTATGCTAAAGCCTAGAAAATGATGCTTAAGAAGGGGCCGAACTATCTGTCTTTGTCTAATAGCGTTTTTCATCATTTATGTAAACACTATCGGGTATAACAAGAAAAAAATAGCAGCCCCCGCTAGATATTAGTATAATAAGTCAATTTTGTAATAACAACCAAATTTTTTTACTGCGTAGTTTTTGAATAATTAGAGACCTACCAAAAATCGATAGGTTATATTCTAGATTGATAGTAGGTCTCTAATTAGTCAAAAACTATGCGGTAAAAAATTTGATTATTATTACAAAATTTACTAATTATACTAATATCTAGCGGGGGCTGCTATTTTTTTCTTGTTATAAAGGATAGTGTTTATATAAATAATGAAAAACGCTATTAGACAGAGACAGATAGTTCGACCCCTTCTTAAAGTAGAAGAAGAAGAACTACAATGATGTGCAAAAATCTATTGTCCTTCCAGAACTGTTACTATGTGTATTGTCCGCAATAATAATTTGAATAAAAATAGATATAATCTACCTACCTGTAATGAAGTTGCAATAGTATATGTTGGAGAAGACTACTTCCTCCCATTAAACGTGATATTGTCATTTACTCTAAGTATGATAAACCAATTGGTATACCGACAGTTAGCAAACATACAGATCCTATGACATATCCGCTTATTCACCCTAATGGTGGTTTTGGATGGATGTCAAATATTAAAAGTAAAGGCTATAGGCAGGTTACCATAGTGAAATTGCCCCCTCTTTGAATCCTCATGGCTCATGTACCATTCGATGGAGGTTGAAAAAAAACTCTCACACACCAATTTTCAGCTCCCTAACCCTTGTACATGCGCAGTAAAGTCAAAATAAGTGTTTTTTTGACTTTATTTTATTTTGACGCCCCTTTACATGGAAGACTCTTGCAAAAATATATAAGGGTAGCTTATTGTTTGGCAATTAACCAAAAATTTTTGCAGATTACACAACCTCAAATATCAACCTTAAAATTGATATTTAAGATTTAAATCGTTATTTTAACACCCTTGCTATTAAGGTGCCAGATTTAGAATTGATTTTTTAAATTTATTTTTACCCGTTATTAACGATAGTTATATTAGCTAAAGAAAAAAAATGGTGCGCCAACCTGATTTTCCCAAAAAACCGATATATTTGCACTTTTTTCGTATTTCTTGTAGGTTATGTTACAATCTAAGAGTCCAAATAAAGATTTCTGGTGTATTTTATTCCGCTCTTTACGACGGTACTATTTGTTTTAAGGATAAAAGGCATTTGACCCTTATTTTATGCAAAAATCAACTTTTTTGCACTTTTTCATATTTTTTATAGGTTATGTTATAAGTTAAGAGCTTGAATAACTTTTTTTCTGCGTATTTGTTATTTTCTCGTTATAATCATGCTATTACTTCCAAGAAAAAGTAGTTTGCAACCCTGATTATCGACAAAAACCGATACTTTCACGATTTTTTTATAGTCCGTGCTAAAAGTTGAGAGCTGAAATAACGATTTCATGTGTAATTTTTTCTGCTTGTCATGGTGGTATCAGTTTAATAAGGGTTTCTAATATAATACGTTCAAATATTTTCGAACAATCTGATTTCTACAATTGTTTGACGTTATGATCAGGGTGCAGTATATTCTGAGGGGTTGAAATTATATTTTACCTATTGTTTTTCATGTTTTCGATGATTTTATATAGATATATATACAGTACCGGGCAATAATTCTAAGCAGGTTATCAAATTTTTGCCCTGACTTTGAAAAAGCGTATCTTCTTTAATTTTCATCCAAGAAAAAATTTAAAAAAAGCATTTTGAAGTATTCTTTGAATGTTTTATTTTTAACTTATTTACATTGTTTTAACGATATTTAGAAAATAAATAATCGCTTTGACAATTTCTAAATTTTTTTCATTTTTGCATTTTTTTTCAATCAGCTGTAGTTTTTTAAATAATTAAGTTAGAAAAAATTTGAAAAAAGATTTGGAAAGGGCTTAAAAAATGCTATTTGCAGCTATTTTTACAAAAAATTTTTAATTATTTTTTGTTAAGTTTTAAACATATAAGGTTATCGATCTAATACTTTTGTAGTTGTGAAAAACACTTCAATAGCAAATAGAAAATAATCGCTGGTGCAAAACTTTCGATTTCTATGATATAATTTTTGCAAAATAAATCTGTTTGTTGTTTCATACTTTATTATTTTTCATTATTATTAATGGATAGTTGTAATTTTCTACTAAAATTAAATAAGTACTTCACCAGCGATTATTTTCTACTTGCTATGGAAGTGTTTTTTACAACTGCAAAAGTATTAGATCGATAACTTCATATGCTAAAACTTGACAAAAAATAATTAAAAAATTTTTGTGAAAATAGCTGCAAATTTTTTAAGCTCTTTCCAAATCATTTTCTAGTTTAATTATTTAGAAAACTACAGCTGATTGAAAAAAAATGCAAAAATGAAAAAAATTTCGAAATTGCCAAAGCTATTATTTATTTTCTAAATATCTTTAAAACAATGTAAGTGAGCTAAAAAGAAAGCATTTAAAAAATACTTTAGAATACTTTTTTAAATTTTTTCTACGATGAAAATTGAAGAAAATACGCTTTTTCAAAGTCGGAGCAAAAATTTGATAACCTGCTCAGAATTATTGCCCGGTACTGTGTATATATATATATATATATATATATAATACTATAAATTTAGCCCAGTTTTCAATGAGATCACTAAAATAACGCATTTAGAAACGTTACTTGAGTATCGGTTGTTACTTAAACCTTATTCTGTCTTTTTCTCTCTTATGATAAGAAAAAAAGACATTTAAATACGTTTATTGATTCGAACCTATGTATATAAGATTAACCTATATATTTAACCTATATATATATATATATATATATATATATATATATATATAACCTATATATATATATATATGTATAAAATCATCGAAAACATGAAAAACACTAAGTAAAATATAATTCTAACCCCTCTGAATACACTGCAACCTGATCATAACGTCAAACAATTGTAGAAATCAGATTGTGCGACAATATTTGAACGTATTATATTAGAAACCTTGATTAAACTGATACCACTATGACAAGCAGAGGAAATTACACATAAAATCGTTATTCCAGCTCTCAACTTTTAGCACGGACTGTAAATATCGGTTTTTCTCGATAATCAGGGTTGCAAACTACTTTTTCTTGAAAGTACTAGCACGATTATAACGAGCAAAAAACAAATACGCAGAAAAAAAGTTATTCAAGCTCTTAACTTATAACATAACCTACAAAAAATATGAAAAAGTGCAAAAAAGTTGATTTTTTGCATAAAATAAGGGTCAAATGCCTTTTATCCTTAAAACAAATAGTACCGTCGTAAAGAGCGGAATAAAATACACCAAAAATCTCTGTTCGGACTCTTAGATTGTAACATAACCTACAAGAAATACGAAAAAAGTGCAAATATATCGGTTTTTTGAGAAAATCAGGGTGGCGCACAATTTTCTTCTTTAGCCAATATAACTATCGTTAATAACGGGTGAAAATAAATTCAAAAAATCAATTCCAAATCTGGCACCTTGATAGCAAGGGTGTTAAAATAACGATTTAAATCTTAAATATCAATTTTAAGGTTGATATTTAAGGTTGTATAATCTGCAAAAATTTTTGGTTAATTGCCAAACAATAACCTACCCTTATATATTTTTGCAAGAGTCTTCCATGTAAAGGGGCGTCAAAATAAAATAAAGACGAAAAAACCCTTATTTTGACTTTACTGCGCATGCGCAAGGGTTAGGGGGCTGAAAATTGGTGAGTGGGAGTTTTTTTCAACCTTCATCGAATGGTACATGAGCCATGAAGATTCGAAGAGGGGACAATTTCACTGTGATAACCCGCCTATAGCCTTTGGAAAATCTAATATTTCAAATTTGAAATTTCATAATTATAGATTTAGTGTTAGAATTGAATTTAATCCATTCCTTAATTTGGGAAAATTTTCTCAACAGTTTATTGTTAATGCGTTTGAAAAAGTTGAAACCTCCAGATTATAGTTCGTGCGAAAAATCCAAAACGTATAAAGAAGTGATTGTTACAAGTTGTGGACTATTTACATAACAAAAAAGAATAAGATTCTTCAAAAATTGAAAAAATTTATATGAAAAATATAAAGATAAGTTATACCAGTCTAAATACGAAAAAAATATGGGTGAAAATCTTGCATTAAATGTTATTGGAAATAATTTACAAGTCAATGGTTTTTTTTTATATTGTAGCGTTGGCTACATCCAAATTAATCACAAAAGAATTTAAAATATAAAACAAATAAAAATATAAAGAAAAGAAATGAATAATGAAAAGAAAAAAAATAGTTAAAAAAAATTAAAATAAAAATAATGATTAAAAATTAGAAATTAAGCAATTTTTTAGCTATTTGAACTTTGTAATAGACTCAAATTTATTTATAGGAAGGAAATGATTTTAACTAGATTTATCTCACTACACAAATTAATTTTCACTTAACCAAATTTTTTATTCACTGACTCTAAATTGATTGCTTGTAATTGATCGAAATTGTATTAAATTTAATCTTTATAAGAAGAAGCTAAAGGACTACGAAATAAAATTAACACTATATAGAGGGAAAAAGCCTTTCGGCATAAAAAACCCTTTTTATTAAAATTTACAACACTGAACTATCGCACTTAAATTTAACGCAAGATACGGTAACGATTGCATATGCTTTCGGTTTGCGTGCGCGCACGGCTTTCAATCAGAGTATACAACAAACGTTGATTTCAAGGAAATCAAGGTAACGTTTGTTGCAATCGAATTTAAACGAGGTAATAGACTTTGATTCGAAATGAGATCAACGTAATGTCTATTACAGCTAGAGTGCGGTGTACTAGGACACGATTGTAGTTTTCAAGATTAGACTCGTGACGCGAGGCGTGCAGAGAGGTGTGTATTCAGTCGCGCTTGACGATGAACTTGCTTTGACTCGTTAACTCGGGCGCAAAGTGACCCGAGTATAGAAAAATTTGACTATGATGACCGCAACGTGCTGCCACCTCTCTGCATGCCGCGCTCGAACGAGTCGTGTGTTTTATTGAAATTCCATGAAATAGATGTGATTTCGTGGAATTGACATGGTGCGACGCAACAATATGATTTTAATTTACCTAACATAAGCACATTTATAGAAAAAGGTAATAATCAAACAATTTTAAATTATCATAATAATATTCTTAATGAATTAGAAATGAAAATAAATTCTTCAAATGATAAACAAAGGCAAATATTCAACTTCACTATAAAAAGTTTAAACAACCAAAGTAAAGAAAAATATATTTTTATAGATGGACCAGTTAGAAGTGGAAAAAGTTATTTACTTAACATTTTAATAGTTTATTTTAAATATAATACTATACATTATTCATGTGTAGCTTGGACACCTATAGCAGCAAATTCATTAGTCGATGGAAAAACCGTGCATACAACATTTAAACTACCGTTAAGAGGCTGCTGGATTAGATTAATTAATTAATAATGAAATTAATTTCGATGCTTCGTTTCCAGAAAAAGTTTGCCATACTTACAAAATCATGAGTGAGGCTAGAGAATTAGTTTGTTCTTAGTAGAAAAAATATTGTTTTTTACTGTACAAGTTGCGGACAACTATTGATTTCTAGTAATAACTACTTATTTTTCGAAAAACCTACATTTTTCGATTAGAATAGGATAGAGAGATACAACGTCCTCTTAAATATAACATATTGTACGACTTGTAATGTTAAGCCTAATTCTGCAGAAAGCAAACGAAGGGAACACAAATAATTATTTGGGATAAAATATCCATGGCTTCAAAATTTGCTTTTGAAGCAGTTAATCTTTTTTATTAAGATTTATGCGATGTGAACCAACCTTTTCGTGGTAAAACTGTAATTGCATCAGGGGATTTCAGGCAAACATCACCAATTGTACGACATGGAAGCCGTATAAACATTATTGAAAATTAAGTTTAATTTAGTTTAACATGGCAGAATTTAGAGCTCAAAATATAGAGCCAAAGTAAATATAAAAATCCAAAAAATATTGGGCTCAAAAAATATAAAGCTAAGAATACATAAAAATAAAAAAAAATAAGATTCAAATAAATATTGGGCAAAAAAATATAAAGCTCAAGAAATTATGAGAATCAAAAAAATATAAAGCTCAAGTAAAATGAGAATTAAAATAATATTGGGATGAAAAAAATAAAAAAATCAGACAAATATTGAGCCCAAAAAATATAGAGACCAAGAAAATATAATAATAAAAAAAAGTATTGCGCCCAAAAAAATATAAGATTAAAAAAAATGAGAATCCTAAAAAAAAGTTAAAAAACAATAAGGCCCAGAAAAATAAACGGCCCAAAAAAATTAGAGGCCAAACAAAACGAGGCCTAAAGAAAATAGGACTCGAAAAAAAGCAGTTCCAAAAAAATACAAGGCCTAGAGAAATATAGGACCAAAAAAGATATGGAAGCCAAGAAATAAGAGGCCGAAAATAATGAAGCCCAATGAAAATAATACTCAAAAAAATGTAGAACCTAAAAAATATAAGGCCCAGAAAAAAAAGAGCTAAAAAAGATATAGGACCCAAAAAAATTATAGAACCCATGAAAATATAGATTTTAAAAAAATATAGAACCAGAGAATATATAAGAATCGAGAAAAGATTTGGCCCAAAAAAATTAGAACCCAAGACAATATAAGGCCCAAAGAAAATAGCACTCAAATGGAAGTAGGGCCTGAAAAGTATAAGGCTCAGGGAAATATAGGGCGCAAGAAAATATAAGACCCAAAAAAATCATGAAATCCAAAAAAATATAAATTTCAAAAAAATATTGGGCCCAAAAATATAGAGCACAGGAATATATAAGAATTGAATAAATATCAGGCCCAAAAAAATATAGAGCCCAAGAATGCATAAGAATCGAAAAAATATTGGGCTCAAAAAAATATAGAGCCCAAGAAAATTCAAGGTCCAAAAAGAATATGAGGCCCAATGAAAATAGGACTCAAAAAAATGTAGGGCCTCAGAGATATAAGGCCCAAATATATTATAAAATCCAAGAAAATATTAATTTCAAAAAAATATTAGGCCCAAAAAAATATTGGTCCTAAAAAAATATAGAGCTTAATAATATATAGGAATCGGAAAAATATTGGGCCCAAAAAATATAGAGCCAAAGAAAATATAAAGTCAAAAAAAGATATGAGGCCTAATGAAAATAGGACTCAAAAAAATGTAGAGCCTCAAAAATATAAGGCCCGAATAAATTATAAAACCCAAGAAAATATTAATTTCAAAAAAATATTAGGCCCAAAAAAATATTGGTCCTAAAAAATATAGAGCCTAATAATATATAGGAATCGAAAAAATATTGGGCCCAAAAAATATAGAGCCCGAGAAAATATAAAGTCAAAAAAAGATATGAGGCCTAATGAAAATAGGACTGAAAAAAATGTAGGGCCTCAAAAATATAAGGCCCAAATAAATTATAAAACCCAAGAAAATATTAATTTCAAAAAAATATTAGGCCCAAAAAAATATTGGTCCTAAAAAAATATAGAGCCTAATAATATATAGGAATCGAAAAAATATTGGGCCCAAAAAATATAGAGCCCGAGAAAATATAAAGTCAAAAAAAGATATGAGGCCTAATGAAAATAGGACTGAAAAAAATGTAGGGCCTCAAAAATATAAGGCCCGAATAAATTATAAAACCCAAGAAAATATTAATTTCAAAAAAATATTAGGCCCAAAAAAATATTGGTCCTAAAAAAATATAGAGCCTAATAATATATAGGAATCGAAAAAATATTGGGCCCAAAAAATATAGAGCCCAAGAAAATATAAAGTCAACAAAAGATATGAGGCCTAATGAAAATAGGACTCAAAAAAATGTAGGGCCTCAAAAATATAAGACCCAAATAAATTATAAAACCCAAGAAAATATTAATTTCAAAAAAATATTAGGCCCAAAAAAATATTGGTCCTAAAAAAATATAGAGCCTAATAATATATAGGAATCGAAAAAATATTGGGCCCAAAAAATATAGAGCCCAAGAAAATATAAAGTCAAAAAAAGATATGAGGCCCAAAAAAATATAAGGCCTAAAAATATAGTTTAAAAAATATAGAGAAAAAAAATATTGGGCCCATAAAAATATTGGGCCTAAAAAAATCTAAGGCTCAGAAAAATATAGAGCTAAATAAAATATAGGACTCAAAAAAATTATAGAACCAAAGCAAATATAAATTAAAAAAAAATATTGGGCATAAAAAAATATAGAGCGCAAGAAAATATAAGTCCCAAAAAATATAATGCCCTAAAAAATATAGAGACCATAAAAATTTTGGGCCCAAAAAAATATAGGGTGCAAGAAAATATAAGGCCCAAAAAAATATTGGGCCCAAAAAAATATGACCCAAAAAGATGCTTATGACTAATGAGGACTAATTATATAGGGCCCAATAAAAAATTGCTACTCTTATTACCAAAAGATTAGACACATTTAACAAATGCGGAGAATCGGAGAACCGGAGAACTGGAGAACCGAAGAACTGGAGAATCGGAAAAAAAGTGGTTTCACTTTAATATAATATAGGATTTATATTTATAAACTGTCTGGATAGAAGTAAAATTTTTCCTAAAAAAATAAACATTTCAAAAGGAAATTTACTTATTATTTGCGAAACACTCATTATAAATGCGGAAAAAAATAATATTCTGTAATATCACTCTAAAATTTGTATTAAATATGATCATTGAAAGTACAATTATTTCATTATGTTGAATTTGTTGTCAAAATTTGATTATATTCCACTATAAGAAGATATAAAAATTAACTGTCATATTCAACGGTCTTTCCATTCTATTGCTAAATTTCCATAAAAGGAATGTATTAACGTGTAGTATGTACCATGATGATTATTTATTTCAATTTTCAAATTATTCTAATCATTAGTTTTCAAGATATTTAGATTTCTGATTCTAAATAGAAAAATATTAGTAAATAATATTGGAACTCAAACTCCTCAATAACTAATAAATAAATTTATTCATAAATTTAACTGAATAATCTTCGTGATACATATTATATGTTAATGCATCTCTCAGAATTTTGAAATACAATGAAAATATAGCCAATATTTATCGGCGAAAGTGTACTATCCATTTTACATCTCCATAAATAATATATACTTATAAAATTAACATAATAATTTATAAAAACTATTCAAATGATAATCATATATTTAATATTATTTTAAACTATGAATAAAATGTTCAAAAATTATTATTAATTGATAACTTAAAAATAATTATATTATCTTATTAAATACATTTCCAACTTGAATACTTATCTTTATGTTAAAACTAAATTTAATTAGCATTCAATTCCGCAAGTTATTTAAAAAATTTACCATTATTCAAAGTTATTAAAAAGTTATTTATAAAAAGTATTCCCATATCATAATTTCAAAATTCTATTAATTTAATTTTGTATTCTTTACATTAGAGAATTAGTTTTGATGTTGAAATTTTCTTGTGATATGCAACACATATATATATATATATATATATATATATATATATATATATATATATATAATCTTATGGTAAAATATTTTATCACCTTGTATGAAAATTATTTTTTAAAAGTAGAATAATACTGTGAAAAAACAAATGATTATAAGAAAATCCTGAAAACTGTAAATAACAATAAAAAAGCGTCAGGCTGGAGATAAATAATGATTGTTTATTATCATTTATACATTTTCTAAATGTAGATACTGCAAATATCCGTAAATAACTGTAAATAAATTAAAGAATACAGTTATTAGAAATAACTCAAAATAATTTTCATTCAAGTTCTTTTTACAACAAACATTTTTTAATGATTAAATACATAAATATATATGGGAAATTTCACGCCAACTGATAGAGCAAAGAAAATAAAAATCGTTGAATCTCTAAGAATTTATTCTTTTTGTTACCCAAAATATGTAAAAAAAATTTCAAGGATCTAGATTGAAAGGATCAAGAGTTACAAGACCTTAAAATTTGAAAATTTTTCAAAATTTTTGGAAAAGTCCCAACTTTATCATTTTTTTTCTGAAAATCCTGACGTTTTAGAGAAAAATGTATGATAACACTTCTTGTTGTAAATGAAGAAGAGAGTTAGCAGGATTTTTTACAGACCTTAATCTCGCAGTTTTCTGATTGGCTCTTATATGTAAAACATGGTTATTGAAATTATTTAATGTTTGCCGCTGCTAAAATTAGCTTTCGAAGGCTTATTTTTTTCTATTTTTCATTAACTTTAAAATAAATTTTGGTTCGTGTTAGCAAAAGTCACCAATAAGAAGTTATCACAGTTTTAAATATACATTTTCATGTAAAATTTATTTTTCTTATTGAAAACAGCCTGTCACATACGGAACATAAGTATCTGGTTTTAATATTCAAAAACTATTAAAATAAGTTTAAAAATTATTTAGTAAAATGTTATTTTTCAATTATAAGCTTAATTATTAATTAAATAACACTCGTTATTATTATAATTACAATTAATTTCAAAGGAAAATTAGACTCTAAATTATTCTAAAATCAAATAATTATTTTTCAATAAAAATTTACTTATTTCAAAGAATTGATTGATCAATGAAAAAGAATAATTAAATAATTACTATTTTCCCTACCTTAACTTTCTAGAAAAAGTATCTGTTCAATAGAAAATGATGATAGAATTTTGGAACACATACTAAATGAATTTTTTGGAAATGATTATAAACAAAAGCTTTCTGACTACCCATCTTTATTTATTTATTTGAATATATATTTTTATTTTTATTCAACCGATAGAAGTATTCTTTAACTCATAATACTATATATTAAATGTTAATTTATAACTTTTTATGCATAGTATTTTAATGGATCTTTTGAGTTATTCGCACTTAAGTTTAATCTCATAAATTTTTTTACTGTAGCGAAAAACTAGATTAAACGCACCGTTCATTGATAGACTTGGATGAGAAATATTGTTAAAAGGAGGAGTTTTATATAAAAAGTAAATAAGATGTTAATTACCAGAAAATTCTCTTAGTTTTATAAATTGTTTTTTTTCAGAATATTATGAAGAACAAATAATAGAAATATAGTTCAAATTATATTCATTGGGTGGAGAAAGAAAAATGGATTTTGATCCATGAACAGCTGTAGATACAGCTATTAAAATTGCTGAAACTGGATACACGCAAAGGAGAATGGTAAGAGTTTAGAAGATCTTAGTTTACATTATGATATGACAGTTGAAAATTCTTTTGTTGATATTGTTTAAATTCTTTATCGTGTAGATTCTATGGATCCAACGTATATGGAAGGCAAAGACTGTCTTATTGATTATAAAAGAGTTCTTGATGATATATTAAATCTACATCAACGTACAAAATTAAAAATCCATTAGACAGCCCTAGATTATTAAAGTAACCCCTGAACTTTTGATGTCAAAGAAATATTCTTGTGTAAGTTAAGAATTTAAGCAAGAATCAGCTAAATTTTTGAAAACAGTTGCAATTATAATTGCTAGGATTAGTACAACATATTGAACCAGATGTCCCAGTTTACAGGTATATTATACGTTTAACTGTGTCACAACTTCTTGAATTCATTCAAACAAGCAAGAAAAAATATATGAAAGCAAAAATTGAACCAGTCACTGCAGTTGGTGCTTTAGCTGCACAAAGTATTAGAGGACCTGGTACTTGAATAACCTTGAAAACTTTTTATTTTGCTCGTGTAGCACCTATGAACATTACTCAAGATGTACCTTGTATTAATGAAATTATTAATGCTAATCTAAAAATCAGTATTCTAATTATAACAGCTCATTTAATGTAATTCATTGTAATAAAAGTCTCTATCATTTCTTTTAAGCGTATGTTCTAAAATGATATCAACATTTCCCAGTTTACTGATACTTTTCATAGAAAGTTAAGGCAAGGAAAATAGTGATTATTTAATTATTCTATTTTATTGATGAATCAATTCTTTGAAATGAGTAAATTCTTATTAAAAAATAATTATTTAATTTTGGGATAACTCTTATTTTCTTATCAAATTAATTGTAATTATAATAATAACGAGTGTTGTTTAATTAATAATTAGGTTTACAATTGATAAATGACATTTTACTAAATGATTTTTAAACTTATTTTAATAGTTTTTGAGTATTAAAACCAGATGATCATGTTTAGTATGTGACAGGCTATTTTCAATAAGAAAAATAAATTTTACATGAAAATGTATATTTAAAACTGTGATAACTCTTTATTGGCGACTTTTGCTTACACGAACTGAAATTTATTTTAAAGATAATAAAAAATAGAAAAAAATAAGCCTCCGAAAGCCAATTTTGGCAGCGGTAAACATTAAATAATTTCAATAACCATGTTTTACATATAAGAAAACTGCGAGATTCAGGTCTGTAAAAAATCCTGCTAACTCTCTTCTTCATTTACAACAACAAGTGTTATTATGCATTTTTCTCTAAAACATCAGGATATTCAGAAAAAAAAATGATAAAGTTGGGACTTTTCCAAAAATTTTGAAAAATGTTCAAATTTCAAGGTCCTGTAACTCTTGATCCTTTCAATCTAGATCCTTGAAAATTTGTTTACATACTTTGGGTAACAACAAGAATAAATTCTTAGAGTTTCAATGATTTTTATTTTTTTGCTCTATCAGTTGGCGTGAAATGTCCCATATATATATATATATATATATATAATGAATAAATATATATATATATATATATGTATATATATATATATATGTGGGACATTTCACACCAACTAGAAGAGCAGAAAAATAAAAATCTCTGAAACTCTAACAATATATTCTTTTTGTTACACAAAAGATGTTAAAAAAAATTTCAAGGATTTAGATTAGAAGGATCAATAGCTATAGATCCTTAAAATTTTGAAATTTTTCAAAATTTTTGGAAAAGTCTCAGCTTAATTATTTTTTTTCTTGAAAATCCTGATGTTTTAGAGAGAGATTTATGAGAATCCTTTTTGTTGTAAATGAAGAGCAGAATTAACATGATTCGTCACAGACCTTAATTTTGAAGTTTCCTATTAGTTATGTTAACCGATATCGATGTGTTAGAATTTAATAATATTTCAAACCGTTATACCTCATTCAACATGCAATTAAATTCACTAATTCAAAGACCACAATATATCAAATCAGTACCGATTGATGGAGAATTTATACAGTTATTATTTTCAGCAAATTTGGAAAAGAGTCACCGGATTCGTGTGTATTATAACAATAAGGTAATCTATATATATGACAGTTCAAATCTTAAATATCTACGAGATAAGCATAAGATTTATATAAACAGATCATTTCCAAACAAATCAGAATCAAGCATAGTATTCAAAACAGTACAATCACAAACAGATAATTATGATTGTGGCGTTTTTGCAATTGTTTTTGCTATTGCAATACTTCAAAATTTAGGTCCATTTTGTTTGAAATATGATGTTTCTCCAATGAGATTACGTTTATCAAGAATTTTTAGAACGCAACAAATAAGAATGTTTCCAGTTTTGCAAAATTATAACAATGCAAATATTAATTACGATAATCCACCGGACATGATAAGGAGGAGTTTTTGTCATGAGCAACGTCTAAATCAAATACCATTAAATTTAGATTTTGCCGAGCTTAAACTATTAGAAAAAAAACTCACAAATGCATTTATTGGCAGAACTAAAAAAGATCATGGAAATGTATCGTAAACAAAAGAATTCGAATCATGAAACAATTTTGATGGAAATTGACAATGACATTTCAGATACAAATTTTTAAAAACCAGATAATGATATAATAGGAATTGATGATATCCACTTAAATTATAACAATAATTAAATTAGCACAGTTAAGATTAAATTAAATGAAGAAAAAAAAGAATCACAAGATAGATGAAAAAGAAGCTTTATTCGTAACAGGACTTGAGAGCATGATGAAGCTGCCCGCTTTCTAATAATATTTCCAATCCTAACTCATGAATAAATGATCCGTTTAATTGAGTTTTTTGGCAACAAAGTAAAAATGTGTAAGATTAAACTCTAGTGCGGACAACTCAAGAAATCCACCAAAATATTAGACATATAAAGTTATGATAAAAACTTTCAATGTATCGTATTTGAAGGTTAGGTTTATCGAGTTTGATATCTAATTTCCAATCCAAGCTCATAAAAAAATAACAAGTCTTAATGATTTTTTATCTTAACAAAATTTATTGTATTAATATAGCTTTAATGTGGACAAGTCATTATATTTGTTCAATTTATGAATTTAAAAAGATATTAATAAAATCAAAAAAGCAAAACTCAATTGTTGCAGCTCCGATATACCGTTAATAGGAAAATAACAAAACAATCAGATTAATATACAAAAATTTTAGAAAAAGACATTATTATAAAAATGCAAAAAAAAAGTAATGATAAATTAGAACTAACCAGGAGAGTGACTGAGTTGTGGGTAACAGATCTTGATGAAACTTTGGGATAAGTATTTAAGTACCAAAATATGAGTAAAGCCACAACGGTACGGTCTAATGCTTCAAAAAACTGAAGTTATGGACGATTATAGTCTTATTTTCGGAAAAATATGAAAAAAGAACTCCTAATTGAAGTGTAAATAATTCTGTCTAGAAATGTCTTTAATAAATCCACAATAACTAAAATAAAAGCAGAGAAAGCAGGATTTAATTTGCTAGTTTCCGGATTGAAAAATAATAATTAGAACTGAAGTTATGCTTGTTTAAAGTTGAGCAGTAAGAGAGTACCAAAAATAGTCTAAATTTTAAAGGATGGTGATTTTTAGTACTTTTTTTATGCTTAACTTCAAACAAGCATAACTTTAGTTCTAATTATTATTTTTTAATTCGTAAACTAGCAAATTTAAGCCTGCTTTCTCTGCTTTTATTTTAGTTATCGTGGATTTATTAAAGACATTTTTAGACAGAATTATTTACACTTCAACTAGAAGTTCTTGTTTATATTTTTCTGAAAATAAGACTATTATCGTCCATAACTTCACTTTTTCGAAGCGTTAGACTGTACTGCTGTGGTTTTACTCATATTTTGGTACCTAAATACTTATCCCAAATTTTCATCAAGATCTGTGACCAAATAAATATAAAGAGAAATTAGGAAATACTAAGATAACAAAATACAAATTCAAGGAAACAATGAGTACTGATAAATTGGAACAAATACGTGCGAATGAGGCTTTACGTAAGAAAGAAGCTTTCATAAAAATTTAATAAAAACAACCCAATAAATATAAGAAAAAATTAAAATATACTAAAATAACAAAAATGAAATCAAAGATAAAAAGAGTACTAATAAAATAGAATAAATACGTACAAATATAGCTACACATAAGAAAAAAGCTTACATAAAAATGAAAGAAGAACAACCAAATAAATATAAAAAAAATTGAAAATATCAAGATATAAAAAATAAAATCATTTGGGAATAGAGATACTGATAAATTGAAAAAATTGCATGAAAAAGAAAAATTACGCAAAAAAGAGACTTATAGAAAAGTTATTAGTGAACAACATGATGAATATGAGAGAATGGTACAAATTAAGAATCAAAAATTGGAAAAAGCCGATATTATTAAGAAAGCACAAGTAAAAAATGATTGTTATTAATTAAAAGAAGCACGCACAAGGTGTAAACAAATAGAAATTGATGACAATAAACACGTTCATAATGATACTACAATAAATGAACCAATAGATGAAAAAAAGCGAAAATATAAATATAATTCTTATCAATTAAAGATATTATTTATTAAGTGTGAACGATTAAAAATTGAAGACAATAATTATAATGGAAATTACAATAATAATAATTATAATAACAATCATAATATTGTATTGAACAAAGTTATGGATAAAACAATAAAGGACAAAGTAGAAAAATAATCGAAGAAATTAAATGAAAAAATTATTTCGAAACCGATTGGTTGTATAGCAAATATATATTTCGATGAAAATCTCATATCTGAAAATAACATTGGTTCCATGACAAATACATGTGTTTATTGTGATGCGAAACATTTTGCTTTAGAATATACTAAAAGTAACGATTTTTCCGATTGTTGTTATGAAGGTGAAGTAGCATTGTTGGAAAATATTCCTTACCCAGAACAAATAAAGTTTATAGCAACCGAATTAACACAAGAAATTATTGATTTTTGACGAAATGTTTGGTCGTACAATGATGCTTCAGCATTTGCAAATTTTGGTGCCAATTTTGATACATTGCCGGGTAAAGGACCACAAGTTATTAGAATATGTGGACAAATTTACCATAATTTATATGCGTTACATCCTAATAAAGATGAAGCACGTAATTATGGACAATTATATTTTTAAGATTATGAAATGGCAACGATTGAACGGAATAAGATTCATAAAAATTTAACATTATTAAAACATTTAGATATCTTGATAAGAGACATTAACCCTTATGCTAAAGTCTATAAAATGATGCATAAAGTAGAAGAAGAAGAACTACAATAATGTGCAAAAATCTATTGTCCTTCAAGAACTGTTACTATGTCTATTGTCCACAATAATAATTTGAATAAAAAAAGATATAATCTACCTACCTATAATGAAGTCGCAATAGTATATGTTGGAGGAGACGATCTTTCTCCTATTGAACGTGATATTGTCAGTTACTCTAAGTATGATAAACCAATTAGTATACCGTCAATTAGCAAACATACAGATGCTATGACATATCCGCTTATTCATTCTAATGGCGGTTTTGGATCGATGCCAAATATGAAAAGTAAATTTGGAAAAACTAATATTTCAAATTTGAAATTTCATAATTATAGATTAAGTGTTAGAATTGAATTTAATTCATTCCTTAATTTGGGAAAATTTCCTCAACAGTTTATTGTTGATGCGTTTGAAAAAGTTGAAACCTCCAGATTATATTTCATACGAAAAAACCAAAACGTATGAAGAAGTAATTGTTACAAAGGTGTTGTGGACTATTTACATAACAAAAAAGAATAAGATTCTTCAAAAATTGAAAAAATGGTAATATTACCGTCAAACTTTATAGGAAGTCCACGACTCTTAAAATAAAATTACATTGACTCAATGACACTTGTAAATTATCGTGGTAAACCTGATCTTTTCGTAACTATGACCTGTAACTCACATTGGAAAGAAATAACTAAAAACTTGGAACTTTATGAAAATGCAATAGATAGACCGGATATTATAACAAAAGTATTTTATCAAAAAGTAGAAAAATTCAAAAATTTAGTAATAAAGAAGGGAATATAAGGAAAATGTATTGCATATTGTTATGGAATTGAAATTCAAAAACGAGGATTACCGCATATGCATTGTTAGTAACAACTTACTCTTGGATAAAAATGATAAATTTGATATTCCCGAAAAAGTTGATAAAATAATAAGTGCAGAAATCCCAAATAGAGATAATCATCCAAAATTTATAGTATTGTTAAACAATTTATGATACGCGGTCCCTGTGGTATGCAAAATATAAATTGTCCGTGTATGGATAAAAATACGAAACAATGTACTGGAAATTTTCTAAGAAAATTTAATACAACAACAACATTTAAATTCAATGGATATCCGCTACACAAACGTTAAAATGATGGCGAAATAATCCTCAAAAATAAATTTACAGAAAGAATCGAAGATAATGGATTTGTTGTTCCTTATAATCCTCACTTATTATTGAAATTTAATGCACCCATAAACGTAGAAGTTTGTTCTACTGTACACTGCATTAAATATTTATTCAAATACTGTTATAAAGGTCATGATTGTGCATACATTAAAATACATCAAGTAAGTGTGGATTTTAAATCAGAAAATGAAGACATTTTTTAAAATGACAATCGTAAAAATGTTGAATATGAATATGACGAAACCCAACAATACATTAATACACGATATTTATGTCCACCTCAATCAATGCACAGATTATGAGAATATCCTTCACATGTTATTTCACATACTATAAAACGTCCAAGCGTTCATGAGGAAAATCAACAAAGCGTTATTCATAAAGAAGGAAAAGAACAAATGATCATGCAAAAAAATGTGGGAACAACATTAACAGCATATTTTAAATTAAATAGAGAAGATTTTGAAGCTTGAAATTACTGGTATTCAGAAATACCAAATTTTTATACATTTGATGAAAAACTAAAAAAGTGGAATAAAAGAAAAAAAAAAAGAAAACCAATACTTACCAGGAAAGGCTATGAGCTTCGGGTCACAGATCTTGACGAAACTTTAGGATATATTTTTAGGTACCAAAATATGAGTAAAGCTAGAGCGGTACGGACTAACGCTTCGAAAAACTGAAATTATAGACGTTTCTAGTCTTTTTTTTTTTTTTTAATGTAAGAAAAAGCTCCTAATTGAAGTGTGAATCATCCAGTCTAGAAATGTCTTTAATAAATTAACAGGGACTAAAATAAAAGTACAGAAAGCAAGCTTTAATTTTCCGTTTTCAGAATTAAAAAATAATAATTAGAACCAGAGATATGTTGTTTAAAGTTAAGAAGCAAGAAAGTACCAAAAATCATCTTAATTCTAAAGGACAGTGATTTTGTGATTTTTGAAACGGAAAATTAAAGCTTGCTTTCTGTACTTTTATTTTAGTCCCTGTTGATTTATTAGAGACATTTCTAGACTGGATTATTCACACTTCAATTAGGAGCTTTTTGTTACATTTTTCTTAAAATAAGACTGAAAACGTTTATAATTTTAGTTTTTCGAAGCGTTAGACCGTACCGCTCTAGCTTTACTCATATTTTGGTACCTAAAAATATATCCCAAAGTTTTATCAAGATCTGTGACTCGAAGGTCATAGCCTCTCCTGGTTAGTAGAATGTACTTTGTAATTCCGAAAGATAGACAACGTTATTTCATTAGGTTATTTCTATCACATGTTAAAGGAGCCACATCTTTTGAAGCTTCGCGTACTGTTTATGATGTAATCTACAATGCGTTTTATGAGGCAGCTAAGGCAAAACAATCTATTAATGAAGATGAAGAATGAGATAGATGTTTGGAAGAAGCATCTCCAACAGAATTCCTTTATATTCTTTATCAATTATTTGTTTTCATATGCGTTTTTCATAATCCTATAAATGCACGAGATTTATATAAAAAGTATAAAGATAAGTTATACCATCCTAAATACGAAAAATATATAGGTGAAAATCTTGCATTGAATGTTATTAAAAATAGTTTACAAGTTAATGGATTTTCATTAAACTATTTTAATTTACCTAACATAAGCACATTTATAGAAGAAGATAATAATCAAACAATTTTCAATCATAATAATAATATTCTTAATGAATGAGAAATGAAAATAAATTTTTTAAATGATAAACAAAGACAAATATTTAACTCTACTTTAAAGAGTTTAAACAACCAAAGTAAAGAAAAATATATTTTTATAGATGAACCAGGTAGAAGTGAAAAAAGTTATTCAATTAACGTTTTAATAGTTTATTTTAAATATAATACTATTCATTATTAATATGCAGCTTGGACAGCTGTAGCAGCGAATTCATTAGTCGATGGAAAAACCGTGCATACAACATTTAAACTACCGTTAAGAGGCCGCTAAATTAAATTAATTAATTAATAATGAAATTAACTTTGATGCTTTGTTTTTAAAAAAAGTTTGACAAACTTACAAAATCATAAGTGTAGCTAGAGAATGAATTTGTCCTTATTAGAAAAAATATTGTTTTTTTACTGTAAAAGTTGCGGACAACTATTGATTTCTAGTAATAACTACTAGTTTTTCCAAAAACCTACATTTTTTTATTAGAAAAGGATAGAGAGATACAACGTCCTCTTAAATATAACATATCGTAATACTTGTAATGTTAAGCCTAATTCTGCAGAAAGCAAACAAAGGAAACACAAATAATTATTTGGGATAAAATATTCATGACTTCAAAATTTGCTTTTGAAGCAGTTGATTGTCTTTTTCAAGATTCATGCGATGTGAACCAACCTTCCGGTAGTAAAACTGTAATTGCATCAGGAGATTCCAGGCAAACATTACCAATTGTACGACATAAAAGCCGTATGAATATTATTGAAAATTCAGTTAAATTTAGTTTATTATGGCAGAATTTAGAGCCCAAAATATAGAGCTAAAGTAATTATAAGAATCGAAAAAATATTGAGCTCAAAAAAATATAGAGAACAAGAAAATATAATAAAAAAATATTAGTTCCAAAACAATGTTTTAAAAAAATATTAGGCTTAAAAAAATATAGAGCCAAGAATACATAAGAATCAAAAAAATATAAGATTTAAAGAAATATTATGCTCAAAAAAATATAGAGCTCAAGTATATATAAGAATCAAAAAAATATAGAGCTCAAGTAAGATAAGATTAAAAAAAATATTGAGACAAAAAAAAATCGGATAAATATTGGGCACAAAAAATATAGAAACAAAGAAAATATAATAATACAAAAATATAAGATGAAAAAAATATAAACCCAAAAAAAAAGTTAAAAAACAATAAGGCCCAGAAAAATAAATGGCCCAAAAAAATTAGAGGCCCAAAGAAAATAGAATTCGAAAAAAAGTAGGTCCAAAAAAATATAAGGCCTAGAAAAATATAGGACTAAAAAAGATATGGAAGCCAAAAAATAAAAGGCCGAAAAAAATATGGCCTAAAGAAAATAAGACTTAAAAATATGTAGAGCCTAAAAAATATAAGGCTCAGAAAAATATAGAGCTAAATAAAATATAGGATGAAAAAATTATATAACCCATGAAAATATAAATTAAAAAAAAATATTGGACCTAAAATATATATAAAGCCAGAGAATATATAAGAATCTAAAAAATATTTGGCCCAAAAAAATTAGAACTTAAGACAATATAAGGCCCAAAGAAAATAGCACTAAAAAAAAGTAGGTCGCGAAAAGTATAAGGCCTAGAAAAATATAGAGCTAAATAAAATATAAGATCCAAAAAAATCATAGAACCCAAGAAAATATAAATTTCAATAAAATATTGGGCCCAAAAATATAGATCACAGGAATATATAAGAATTGAATAAATATTAGGTCCAAAAAATATAGAGCCCAAGAATACATAAAAATCGAAAAAATATTGGGCCCGAAAAATATAGAGCCCAGGAAAATAGAAAGTCAAAAAAAATATAGGGCCCAAAAGAATATATGGCCCAAAAAATACAAAGGCCAAAATATATAGAGACCAAAAAAATATTGGGCACAAAAAAAATTGGTCCTAAAAAAATATGAAGCCCAATAATATATAAGAATCGAAAAAATATTGGGTCCGAAAAATATAGAGCCCAGGAAAATAGAAAGTCAAAAAAAATATAGGGCCCAAAAGAATATATGGCCCAAAAAATACAAAGGCCAAAATATATAGAGACCAAAAAAATATTGGGCACAAAAAAAATTGGTCCTAAAAAAATATGAAGCCCAATAATATATAAGAATCGAAAAAATATTGGGCCCGAGAAATATAGAGCCCAAGAAAATAGAAAGTCAGAAAAAATATAGGGCCCAAAAGAATATATGGCCCAAAAAATACAAAGCCCAAAATATATAGAGATCAAAAAAATATTGGGCACAAAAAAATATAGAGCCCAAGAAAATGTAAGGCCCAAAGAAAATAGGATTAAAAAAATGTAGGGCCTGCAAAATATAAGGCCCAGAAAAATAGAGCCAAATAAAATATAGTACCCAAAAAAATTATAAAACCCAAGAAAATATTAATTTAAAAAAATATTGGGCCCAAACAAATATTGGTCCTGAAAAAATATAGTGCCCAATAATATATAAAAATCGAATAAATATTTCGGCCCAAAAAAATATTGGTCCTGAAAAAATATAGTGCCCAATAATATATAAAAATCGAATAAATATTGGGCCCAAAAAATATAGAGCCCAAGAAAATATAAAGTAAAAAAAAAATATAGGGCCCAAAAAAATTAAAGGCCCAAAAAATATAGAGCCTGAAAAATATAAAGACCAAAAAAATATTATGCCAAGAAAAATATTGGGCCCAAAAAATATAAGGCGTAGAAAAATCTAAAGCTAAATAAAATATAGGACCCAAAAAAATTATAGAACCCAAGAAAATATAAATTAAAAAAAAATATTGGGCCCAAAAAAATATAGGGCGCAAGAAAATATAAGGCCCAAAAAAATATAAATCCCAAAAAAATATAGACTAAAAAAATATTCGACCCGAAAAAATATAGGGTGCAAGAAAATATGAGGCCCAAAAAAATATAAGACCTAAAAAAATATGGCCCAAAAAGATGCTTATGACTAATGAGGACTAATTATATAGGGCCCAATAAAAATTGCTACTCTTATTACCAAAGGATTAGACACATTTAACAAATGCGGAGAACCGGAGAATCGGAAAAAAAGTGGTTTCACTTTAAAGGCACAAAACACCTTTTTTTCGGTCCCACCACCGAATTTAGGTTTATTGCTTTTTTTATAAGAAATTTACTGTAGAATAAGCTTTGACAAGTTTTTTTTACCCTATCTTATTTAGTTTCGTTTTTATGAAGAAATCAGTAGAATAAACTTTTAATTGAATTTTTTGTTAATTTTGCTATTTTGAGATTTTTCTCAAATTTTTAGCTAATCTTATTAAAACACTATGAGAACTTATTTTATTACTTGATTCAATAATTCATAAATCATTAATTAATCTCCAAAAAGTTTTTTTAAAGAGATTTAATTTTGTTTTTATTTATTAAGTCTATAATGATATAATTTATACAAATTAAAAAAATGTTAAGAATTATTTTAAATTGAATTTTTTTAATTTTTATTGATTTTTTTAGGTTTAATTGAAAAAAAAGAGTTTATTTTTTTAATTTTAACAAAATATTTATCTTAATTTAAGTTCGAAAAAGTTTTACTTCCATATTTTATTAAGTTTTGATTTTGTAAGGACATAGTTATTCGTGTAATGTTTTATCAATTTGAATTTCGCGCGTTTGCACTTTCGTCTCGTATCATTTCGCTACGTGACAGTCAGTTTCAGCTGATTGTTTGGTCAGTTTGCAGTAAGTTTGTTTACTTAAAGTGCATTTAAAAAATTATTAGTAGGTTTTGTGGTTTAATTTACGTAAAATTATTAATTTTTAATAAATTACACGTTCGCGAGTTATTTTATATTTTTTTATGCGCGCCTGAAATCCTACGTTTATCCAAATAGAAAGTGTATTTGAAGTCTAAAAAGCTTAACTTGACATTAAGAATACGAACCTTAAAAATGTCAAATAATGAAAGAGATACCAGAGGCAGATTTCATAACCAACACTAAGATAGAAAACGATCTACAGGAAGATCTAAGAAGAGGCCAAGGAAATTGCTTAGTAAGAGTGAAAAAAATTCTCCTGAAGTTAAGAGAAGTAGACCCTCTACTTCTTTTTCCAAACTGAAAAGAATAGAATTTTCAAGTTCCAGGGAAAAAATAGAAATCTTGATACCAACGTTCTATCTTTTATGTTAGAAAAATTGTGTTGCAGTGTGGGCCATCATAAGATGAAATTTATTGAAACCTCTTTTGGAGGATAAGGATTCAAAATTAATATGATTTGTGATTTTTGTGATGAATAAGCAACTGTAAACTCTAACAAGAGAGAAAGTGCTATGGACAATATGTATAAAGTTAACAGATTTCATGTTCTTGCTGTTCGTGTACTGGGCCATGGACTTGCAAGTTTGTCTAGTTTTTGTATTTTAATAGATTTGTCAAAGCCAATTGCCCAGTCACAGTTCAGTGCAATAAGTTGTTAAATAATAAAAGTATACGAACAAGTGGCAAAAGGTTCTACATCTAAAGATGTTAAAAAATAACTTGAATCGACTTCCCCAAATATCTTGATATAAATTTCTCAAGATGTTGGAGAAATTGAACATCGAACTTGGAAATGTATCTGTCGAGTGGGTCAGGACTTTGAATGATAGAAGATAATTCAATGTAGAGTGATCAAGTTAGTCTCATTCGAAAGAAGCACATACTCTGAAAATAAAAGTACGAATAGGTGTGATGGATTTCTATACACCAGGTGCATATTAAATTCATGTAAGTGTATAATTCTAATTATTATTACATATTTGGACATAAATTATATTTATAAATTTTAATATTAATCAAAATATAAATTTTAAAACTAGATTTTATTTCTTAATTCTGAATTTGAATTATGAAATATACAATGTTTACTCCATATTAAATATTATTTCTTAGTTTCCAGCTGATTCAAGGTTAGTACGAGTAATTCTAACAACTATCAGAGTAAGAAGTAGCTATGTATTTGTTGATTCTTACAACAAAGACATAATTTCATTGGTGAATAAGGGTGAGTACTGACAAAACATCTTATAGTAAGAAAGATTATTTTTATTGATTATTTTAATAACATATCTTTTTGCATTTCAGCTTTATCCAGTCGATAACAAGGTTCTCTCGTCTGGTATCTCTTTTTTATATTGTTAGCTAATATAAATAAGAAATACCAGGAAAGAATTATTTTATGAAAGATAAGTATAGCATTGATAATTTTAAGATATAATAATTAAAAACTTTAAAGCTGTTTTTCTCAAATATTGAATTTTAAAAATTTTAGGTGCTGCCCTGTAAGATTTGAGCTGAACTGCTGGATGGATTTGACTTTTCCGAACTGATTCAACTTCAGTATTAGCATCATTTTCGCGTGAATAGAGGGTTTTGAAAGCGAATGAGAAGAAGTTGTTAAAAAATCCAAAAATAAGGTAAAAAAATTAAAATTTATTTAATAAATTAATATTTTTTGTTGAAAAGTAAAAAATTTTTTGTGTTTGAGGAATTCCTTCATTTACGCGAGAATGATACTAATACTGAAGTTAAATCAGTTTGGAAAAGTCGGATCCATCCAGCGGTTCGACTCAAATCTTACGGTGGAGCCATTATAAGAACAAGAATTCATCGAATAATTATGGGACTACAGTTAAAGCAAAGTGAGCTTATAAATGCTTAAAATAAAGGTATTTTAGTCTTTTTACAAATATTATTTCCATTTACATAGAATTTAATTAAATCTAATTAATACATATCTTTTTTACTAGCAGGGGGAAAAGGTGTTTTGTGCCCTTAATATAATATAAGATTATTATATTGGTTATAAGTTTTTAGTTTAAGTTTTCTTTTATACCAACCTATGCACAGGTAACTCAGTTTACCTCTATAGGATTTTATGTGTAAACTACGGTTAACTATGTAAATTTTTGGTTACAATAAATAAGTAATAAGTATAAATAAGTATTACACACCTTGAAAAATTGTTTTATATTTTGGACGGGCAAACTTCGATACCTAGGGTAATGTTTAAGTGCGTTATTTGGTGTTTGTGCGCGCATCTTCGTAATAGTCACGTATATGAAAATAAAATAGACTTTTTCATCAATCAGCAATGATTTAAGTGCAAAATCAATTTTAATTTGTGGGGCAATGTGAGCGCCCGAGTATGTACGGCCCTAGAGCTGCATTAAACTCGAAGGTGCGCGCGCAAACACTTAAAAAGACTGAAGTGATTGCATATGCAAACACGTGTGTAGGGGAAGAGGTTCGGTTGTGGGCATGGTTTGGTTTTGGACACCCCTCCGTTTCTATTGACAGAAAGCAGATGAGGTTTTTCTGACAAATGTCATTTATGTATTATGGCAGCACGTTTTTTTATGCCAAATATCGAAGTGAATAAACACGTCTGCCTTGTGCTGACTAATTTTTGTAAGCAAACTAATTTTTCTGTGCTTGAAAAAAAATCACAAAAATTTATTTATACTTAGGGGTCGTACCCAAATGCCGTTGATAGTTTTTGGGGGGGAGGGGTCGATCAAAATCTACGAAAAGTAACGCTATGGGAGGGGGGTTAGTTATTTACTCCTACGTTGGCTATTTTTTTTTTTATCAAAAAGATCATTGCATAATATTAGCAATTTGGAGCAGATTTTTCATCCGAAAACTGCAAAGTCAAGCAGTTCCGCAGTCTGTCCACTAAAACACAGTATATTACTTTCTTTTACATGTACGCGGGCGCCGCCATACGGTGCAAAGCATAAGCCGTTTCTTTTAGCGAGTGAGCTGTCAAAACAAACGAAAAATTTTCAAGCCGATTGCAGCATTTATATTTGTGCCTGTTGAATCGTGTTCTATTTTTATAACGTATTTTAAAAGGTTCATAGTTTTATGATCTTTTTCGATAAAATTGAAGTGAAAAAGTTTATCGACGATTAATATATTTAATATCTTATAAATATTTATTATATGCAATGTTTAGAATTCTGTTGTTTTGTAAAAATGCTATTTTAATAAAATAAAAAACATAAAAATATGTTCAATATTTAAAAATTAATTAATATAATTAAAATTTTTTTTAAAAGTTTAATAAAAAATAAAAAAGTTAGTTTACGTTACAGGGGGGAAAGGGTACTTTGATAGTTTACACATGTCACGGAAAGGGGACCGGGGGTCGAAATATCGAAAAAATTGTCAACGGCATTTGGGTACGACCCCTTATGTATACTTTTTTAAAAGAATTACAAATAGTCCAGTAGAATTAGACTTTTTGCATGACTTAATTAGTAACAGGCAACTGAAGTGAAAAATGAGTTCATTAGGTCAAAAGATATTAAAATTTAGAAAGACCCTCAAAATTTGGGCTGGCATATTTTTTTAAACAACGTTTTTATGTAAAAAATTGTGAAAAATCGATGTTTTTTTTGGATCTAGCTCTTTTCGTTTTTTAATAGGGTATATGAAATTTATAATACTTATAAGGGTCTTCAAGACGAATAGTTTAAGCCCTATTCCATTAAATTTCGTCGATAATTTATTTAAATAATCGCAAAAATATAGTCAAAAATCGTTAAATGTTTAATAATTTTTTATTCCATAAAAAAAAGAGCGACATGCTTGTAACTTTGTAAAAGGTTGCCTTCTATCATCCTTAAGTTTCCATAATTTTTTCAGCAAAAAATATTAATTTGTCTATGAGATATTCAATTTGTTCACTAAAAAGAGGTAAAATGTAGGCCTCAAATGGACCCTATTGCGGTCACTTTAGAAAGAAATGACCATTGTCATTTATGCTCTTTGACACTTATATTTAGTGAAAATAAAAAGTTCGATTGATATTTTTATTATTTTCGCTGTTTAAATGGCGATCGAAAAAAAAAATTTTTTTTTCTTAATTGTTTTTTAAATTTATATATGAAAAAATGAAAATATTCAAATGCAACTTTTTTATTCTTGTTGCTTAAATTTTAACGCTTATTTTAAAAAAAAAAACGTTATTCTGCGATAATTAGGAGCTGAGATAATTTTTTTTTTTTTTAAATTCGCCATTTGTTTATTTACAAAGATTAAGGAATGAAATTTTAATGACAGATCCTTTAATACTTGAATTTTGATATAAAATCATTTCTGATATTAATATCAGTTTTTTAAAACCTTAAAAGATTGTTTTTAAGTATGTATAGTTTCAATTCTTTTTGAAGAGGGGAGGAACGCGTCATCTTTCGCAAGTACAGAAAAAAATTTTTGATTACTTCAAATTTGTCTTGTGAAAAAATTTTCTATATCTCAGTGAAATATTAACCGATTTTGATGTTTCTTTTTTTAATCTGGGGTAGCGCGAGATAATATTAACAGCCGTTATACTTGTTTAATGATATAAATAAATTAATTTGTTATAAACAATAACAAAAAATATATGCATATTTTTTTTTTTTTTTATATACTTGTAATGTTTATTTTTATAATCTAATAAATAAGTTTCATTTCTTTTATGAAAAAATTAGATTATTATCTTTTTTACAGGCTAATAATTAATACAAACATTGCTCTTATCATAAAAATCTTGACATTATTAAAAATAATGTGAAGGCTTTTATGATAAGAGATATGTTTTTATTAATAATATTGTTTAAAAGAGAAAATAATTAAATTTTTGGAGAAAAAGATATTATGTTTCATAAAATTATTAATACGAACGTTCCATTAACGTAAAATATGAAGTAAATTATTTTTTCCATATATATTGTTTATAATAAATTAATTTGTTTTGCTAAATAAAACAAAAATGACGGTACTTAACGTTATCTCGCACAACCCTAGGTCAAAAAAAGAAACGTTAAATTCATTGAATATTCAAGGTCAGAAGCTTTTTTTTAATAATGTCAGGATTTTTATGATAAGAGCAATGTTTGTAATAATTATTAGCCTGTAAAAAAATAATAATCTAATTTTTTCATAAAAGAAATGAAACTTATTTATTAGATTATAAAAATAAACATTACAAGTATATAAAAAAAAAAAAAAAATATGCATATATTTTTTGTTATTGTTTATAACAAATTAATTTATTTATATCATTAAACAAGTATAACGGCTATTAATATTATCTCACGCTACCCCAGATTAAAAAAAGAAACATCAAAATCGGTTAATATTTCACTGAGATATAGAAAATTTTTCACAAGACAAATTTGAAGTAATCAAAAAATTTTTTCTGTACTTGCGAAAGATGACGCGTTCCTCCCCTCTTCAAAAAGAATTGAAACTATACATACTTAAAAACAATCTTTTAAGGTTTTAAAAAACTGATTTTAATATCAGAAATGATTTTATATCAAAATTCAAGTATTAAAGGATCTGTCATTAAAATTTCATTCCTTAATCTTTGTAAATAAACAAATGGCGAATTTAAAAAAAAAAAAAAATATCTCAGCTCCTAATTATCGCAGAATAACGTTTTTTTTTTTTAAATAAGCGTTAAAATTTAAGCAACAAGAATAAAAAAGTTGCATTTGAATATTTTCATTTTTTCATATATAAATTTAAAAAACAATTAAGAAAAAAAATTTTTTTTTTTCGATCGCCATTTAAACAGCGAAAATAATAAAAATATCAATCGAACTTTTTATTTTCACTAAATATAAGTGTCAAAGAGCATAAATGACAATGGTCATTTCTTTCTAAAGTGACCGCAATAGGGTCCATTTGAGGCCTACATTTTACCTCTTTTTAGTGAACAAATTGAATATCTCATAGACAAATTAATATTTTTTGCTGAAAAAATTATGGAAACTTAAGGATGATAGAAGGCAACCTTTGACAAAGTTACAAGCATGTCGCTCTTTTTTTTATGGAATAAAAAATTATTAAACATTTAACGATTTTTGACTATATTTTTGCGATTATTTAAATAAATTATTGACGAAATTTAATGTAATAGGGCTTAAACTATTCGTCTTGAAGACCCTTATAAGTATTATAAATTTCATATACCCTATTAAAAAACGAAAAAAGCTAGATCCAAAAAACATCGATTTTTCACAATTTTTTACATAAAAACGTTGTTTAAAAAAATATGCCAGCCCAAATTTTGAGGGTCTTTCTAAATTTTAATATCTTTTGACCTAATGAACTCATTTTTCACTTCAGTTGCCTGTTACTAATTAAGTCAAATTTTAAGGTTTTTCGAGCTAATTCTACTGGACTAAAATCGAAGTGAATCAATTAAGCTGAGTGTAACGCACATTTATTCAGTAGGAATTTATTCCTGCTTTGTGATACAATATGGATTGCAACCAATATCTTAAAACAAACAATTTCGCATGATTGTCTACAACCGAACTAAAATCTTTTTTGGTTCGGTTGTGTGCATTTCACAAAATTAACAAAAAAAAAAATATTTCGTCAAATTATTCTATTTGACGGAATCGATTTTTTCCCTTCTTTGGTAGTTAGCTAAGGCCTTCATTTTTCTATAGACACCTATAAGTCCAAAAAATATACAATTGATGAAAAGTTATGAGCCAAAAATGTGAGTGCACAGGGATCTGTCCCTTTCTTCTGTCATAATAGAGGAGTGGAGGAGATACCAACAAGAGTTGAAGCAAGCAGTGCGTGGAACACACAAGCCTCGGCATTCTTGGATCTACTTTTCTACCGTGCGGTGGTACCATGCTTAGAACAACGGCTGGCGCTTGGCTATTACATCGTTTTTATCAAGGCGTTTTTTTGCACATGTTTAATACACGTTATTTGTAAGAGAACCTTGTATTGAATTTAAAATAAAAAGCTCATCCAAACAACATTTCTATCCAACTAACCCATGTAAAGCGCTGAATGTTAAGACGTTCGGTTCTTAAAACAATAACGGGTTTTCCATTTAATACTCTAAAATTATTAACATCTTTTCATAAAAAAAGATTTTCTATAGCTAAGCAAGGCGCGCTAGTTATAAACGACTTTCAACAAAAATAGTTACAAAAAAAATTAAGAATTAAATGATACAAAGAGTTTGCATTAGCTAGGCAAGGCAATTTAGCTAATAACGTTTCTATAAAATAAATAGCTTGCAAATAAAGGGATTCATGCTTAGGAATGCTCAAATAATAAATATTATTAATGAAAAATTTTTAACAAAGAAACCGACTTCAACCCTCTTGCGCAAGATGACGAGATATCTTGTCAAGACCTCCATTTAAATACATGCTTTTCGATTTAGTGCTGTGCGCAGGAGGGTTAAAAACATTGTACTGGAAAATAACAAATAATATATTATTCTTAAAAATAATACGCATAGTACGCATCTAACAAATGTGTAGCGAACATGTGGATAATAAATTATCTAATAATTAATTATAAATTTAATGCAAGAGCACGAACAAATTATTTTTTTATTAGGCTGCTTACAAAGAAATTAGCTAATAGGTACGACAATAAATACATAAAAATAGTAGAATTTTCGAAGTCGGTGCCAGCCTAAAAAAATAGCTTCAAATTTAAAAAAAAATTTTGAAAGTGAACAAAGGAAACCATAATTACCTGATGAAACGTTAAAAAGTATTAAGACAACTATTTATTTGGGTGAATTATAAGAAAAAACGTTATAATCCATCAATCTAATGCACTATAATTTGAAAAAAAATGTTTCCTGATTTTTTTATTGACTTATAACTTTAACATCGAAAATCTCGACATTAGAAGTATGTGACTTATGCTACTCTCATTCTAACCCACACATATAAAGGTAAAAAGACAAAATAATTTATATCCATATTTGAACAAAAAAATTTTCCGATTTTTAAAAATTGAAAGTTTATGAATCACTCTAAAAGTGCATGGAAAAACCATTTCTTGCGATATTAAAATACAAAAAAAATATGTATGCGCTTATTTTCAAAGTAGAATAATAGAAACAAAATTTAATGTGATTTGAAAAGATAGATGCAGTCAACCTGTATGATTTGAGATGGAATCGGTGAATAATCAAATTCGCATATTAATCAGAAACAAATAAAACATTCTTAAAACCATTATGTTAAATTAATATTTATCTTAAAAAACGTACCTAAAATGGAGTTTATGTTTGTATCAGGTACAATTGATAGAACAACTAGAGCATGCCTGCATTAGATTTGTTCATTTCAGTAAAGAAAACGAATTACGTTCACGAGTCTTTTCTGAAAAAATGGGACTGGAAAGTGGCTGGAACTGTCATATTTCGCTGTTGAGCGAACGAGCAAGGTAATTCAATGTAATATATATATACACACACACTAGGCGGGGTTCCCCTATGCTCACCAACCCCCTGTGGTTTACCCGTTACAATAAAATAAGTTAAATAAATATGATTAATTGAATAACATAATTTTTATTTTATCACAATATTTTTATTTTTTATTAAAAAAATAAAAAATTACATAATACCAAGAGTTGCGAAAAAAGTAATTAAAAATTATTTGAATTACGAGTCATTTTTTAATTTGTAATTAAAGTTTTATTCAATTAACAATTCCTTTTGAATTGATAATTAAACACATTTTAATCATTAAATCAAAATCTAATCGTGAATTGAAAAGGCTTTGATTAAAAAATCAAAAGGAATTCTGAATTAAATAAATTTCAATTTGGAAATCAAATTCTAATCGTGAATTTAAAAGGCTTGAATTAAAAATTCAAAAAGAATCTTTAATTAAATTAATTTCAATTAAGAAATCAAAATGTAATCGTGAATCAAAAGGGCTTTAATTACAAATTCAAAAGGAATTCTTAATTAAATAAATTTTAATTAACAAACAAAAATGTAATTGTGAATTGAAAGAGCGTCAGTTATGATTATGATTTGTGAATTCGAGGGCTTTAATTAAAAATTCCACAGTTTCTTTTTAATCAAATGTACTAAGGAATTTTTATCATATATATATATATATATATAGAAAAACATTTATGGACACGCACATACATACGCACTTGGGCTCATATATATGTAACATTTCATGTCGACCCACACGCACACATACAGACAAGTTGATATATACGGTCCGTTTCATGTCAACTTACACCCGTTGACCCGTATATTTTTTGGTTTATATGTATATATATGTATGTATATATATATATATATATATATGTACCCCCCTGCTCGCTCCGCTCACCAACCCCCTATTTTTTATTGAAGTTACATTATCTTTTTTCTTTATTTTTATTAACTGTAAAAAATACAATTATTAAAATATATTAAGTTATTCTCAAAAATATAATTAAATATTTATTACAAACCTATTTTTGTTTTCCTTATTTATATAATGTTGAATAATAAAAGTTTTTACTGTTGATATAAAACCAATTTTCACAAATAATAATATCTTATGAACGTCCATAGTATTCATAATTTGTGTTTTCACCTAAATTATTAAATATAAAGTTTATATTGTAACTATATTTCTATATTTTCCACACCACCTAGTATATAAATACCGAGGTATATATGTAGGCGCGTTTTTTTTTTTAGTGGTTTTCTAACCACACAAAATTTTTGTTTTACCTGCCCATATAGCATCTTCAGGCACAACAATAAAATGTCTTTGAATCATGTTTGGCTTCAAAGGAACGTTGGTAAAGGTGAGATTTGGAAAAAGAGCTTTAGGAATTATCATAGATTGCACTACCGTGATTGGTATTTTGAATATATGTCCTTTGTCCACATTTGTTATATCATAAGCTCGAATACTATAAGGAAATAATTACGATCAGCTTTCGATGTTATTTTTACACAGACCGCTCACACGAACATAGATTGTCTTTCAATGTATTACGGCCGTTTTTCAATGATCTTACACGTTACGCGTTACATGTTACTTGTTACACGTTTTAAAATTTTATTGTCCGATATCTACTGTATATGTCACGTTATTGGGAAATATGACACCACATATATAGCTAACAAAAATGGCGGTTATAAAACCCAAGTAACATAGAGTCTTATATAGACACAAAACATTTTCACTATTTTAAATAGTAATGAATACCATAACTGTGCACAGTTGATAAAAATAAATAAGTATATATACAACTTATAATTTTTATAGAAGTTTATAATCATACAAGTTGTATTTAAAAAATTATATACTATGAAATAAAAATTGAGGTTGAGTACTATCAGCTGCGGATCTTATGTTTACACAGACCGCTCACACGAACATAGATTCTCCTTCAATGTATTACGGCCGTTCTTCAACGATTGTTAGTGTTTCTCTCGCGGCCAGCGATGCCGATAGTGGCAACGTCAAAGAGGGAAATTCAAAAATTTCAAAAATAAAAGTATTAAAAAGAATACTTTTTATGATTTGATTATTAATAATAAATTCAATCAAAGAAAGTTACTATAACAGAATAATTTTTTAATTAATATGTTTTACAGTTTTACTTAATAGTGGAAGTTAACGCGCTTACGCACAGAAGTCTTGCGAAATTTCCATTTTACCATGTTTCATGTAATTTATTCTTTTAAACAATAGCAGTATAAAATTTTATAAAATTTATTATAAAAAAAACAGGAGTGGCAGTCGTGGGGACTGGCCGACAGAAGCTATGCTTCCAATATATATACATAGTAATTAGGAAGTGTGACATTTGCAAAATTATAATTAATTTTTTAGTGAAAACGTTATTTTTCATTCGATGTATTATGTATTTAAAAATATATTGATAATGTAGTTTTTTATTAATATCAATTATTAAAAAAACATATATTTAGGTAAACGTAATTTTCGTCATGTGCATTGTAAATAGAAAAATACAAAAAAACATTATTTTTCATTCGATGTATTATGTATTTGAAAATGTATTAATAATGTAGTTTTTTATTAATATCAATTATTAAAAAAACATATATTTAGGTAAACGTAATTTTCATCATGTGCATTGTAAACAGAAAAATACAAAAATTTTATTAAATTTTATTAAATTTTCATTTTTTGTTATTAATGTAGTAATTAATAACAACTATATAAATATACACATATTAATAAACGGAGGAAGATAATGAGAGAAAATAAAAAAATTCTTGCCAAAAAAATATATTAAGATTATAATATTATAAATCCAAACGCATATTTTCATACGTATACTAATTTTAAAATTTAAATTAAATAAATATTATTTACATAATTTATTTATTTAATCATCGTATTCTACGTCTATCCTTCTCTGTCCGCCGGCTTTAAGAATTGACTCTCTCCCTCTCTCTTTCTTTTTCATAAAGAATAGAGAGGGTTGCGTCTATCCTTCTCTGTCCGCCGGCTTTAAGAATTGACTCTCTCCCTCTCTCTTTCTTTCTCTTATATGTACAATAAAGGTAGCCGCGAATGGAGGGGGCTATGTCTAGCCTTCTTTGCCGGTTACAACAAGGCAGTTTCTTTTTCTTTATCTTTCTTATATGTATATACATGCATATTCTTAAGCGGAATGGGAGAGAGGGAAAGAAAGAAAGAGAAAAAAGAATGTTTGTATGTTGATAGCAATAATGGCATCCTGTGCCGTATTCGTTCATTCACGCTGGGTGACATTTGGGACTGTCGATTTTTATACATTTAGTGCCCCTGCCGTAACGTCGCGTAAGAAGCGTAGCTTCAATTATTAATTTAATATGTTTGTTCTATATATTTAAAGTAAAAGCAATGATTGCAAACAATAAAAATTAGCAAAAAGCTTTTTAAATGATGGGATTTAAATGAAATTGAGGATCAAAAAAATGAGCTAAGGAGCAGCTAAGGAAGAGCAACAAAAACGTAAAATAACGTAAAAAAACACAAAAAAAAAAGGTAAAATTTGAGGATCTACCTGAGGAGGAGTAAAAATGACCTAAAATAACGTAAAAATAACGGAAAAAAGTGATGGATTTTTTGAGGAAGAGAGAGGGAAGAGAAAATGAAGGCATGAGGAAACTCAAAAGAAGAGAAAAAGAAGAGGGAAGGAAGGAGAAACGAAAAGAAAATTAAGAGTAACAAATAACGTAAAATAACGTAAAAAATAAGGGAAAAAAAAGGGGATCAAAATTAGGTAAGAGGATGAGAAAAAGAGGAGAAAGGGAGGAGTTTGGTCGTAAAAATTTTCCTTACAACTATATAATATAGATATATATATATATATATATATACTCCTGCTCACACGTAGTTGCCCACCATGACCAGTTGAGGTAAAATATGAAAAGTTTTACTGTTCCGTTGGAAAGCATATAAAAAAATTTTGGAAAGATGGATTTGAAAGGTTTTTTAGCGCTCTTTCAAATGCTGATGGTTTGATTTAAGAATATCTATTTTTCAACTATATTTATAGAGCTAAATGAAAGAAACAATTTCAAAAATTTTTTGTATTTGTTTAACACTGGGCTAATTCTAGAAAAATTATTCTATATTAACGTTATACCTCTCAAATTAAAGGTTTTTTTAGCCCTCTTTCAAACGATGTTCGGTTTTTTATGCTATGACAAACCGTTAAGAAGTTATAACGATTTTTCGGAAAAAATTTGCTTTTTTTCAGCTTGCCATATCTCGTAAGCATTACACCGTATTAAAAAATGTCAAAGAAAAAAAATGTTCGTTTTTAGTTGAAGAATAAATATATAAAATTTTATAGCTTGCGATGAAATTTTTTTTTACACTTTTTCACCCTGTTATAATTTTAGATTTTAATACAAAATCGACAAATATTCCAAATTTAAAAAAAAAGTATTTATCGCGAGCTATAAAATTTCATAATCATATTCTTCACTTGAAAACAAGTATTTTTTTTCCTTGACATTTTTTAATACGGTGTAATGCGTACGAGATATAGCAAGCTGAAAAAAAGCTAATTGTTTCAGAATAATCGTTATAACTTCTTAACGATTTGTCATAGAATAAAAAACCAAACAGCGTTTGAAAGAGGGCTAAAAAGCCTTTAATTTGTGAGGTATAACGTCAACGTAGAATAATTTTGCTAGAATCGGCCCAGTGTTAGACATGAGCAAAACATTTTTGAAATTTTTTTTTCCTTTAGCTCTATAAATATAGTTGAAAAATAAATATTTTTAAATCGAACCATTAGCATTTGAAAGAGCTCTGAAAAATCTTTCAAACCAATCTTTTCAAAATTTTTTATTTGCTTTCCAATGGTACAATAAAACTTTTTATATTTCACCTCGACTGATTAGGGTGGGCAACTTCGTATGAGCGGGCGTGTATATATATATATATACTAGGAGGGGTACCCCCCTGCTCGCTCTGCTCGCCAACCTCCAGTTATCATGTAGCATATACATATATATCTTACAAATTATAGAAAATATTATATTAGCTTAAGCTATATTTTGTTCTATATATAACAAAAAGAATTAATGATTTTTTGTTTAATTTTGAATTATTTTATTATAAATGTTTTTTATAAATATGTAAAGCTTATATATTATATATTAATTAAAAATACTATGTTACATAATACAAATTTTTTTAATATCAATGTTCCAACTGCGGATAATTTAAGGTTACGTGAGTAATAAAATAATAAAAAAATACACTTTATCACATACAATTTAAAAAAATAGATTAATATTGTAATTAATTATTTAAATTATTAAATAATTATAATATTATATCATTTAAATCAATTAATCATTAATTTTCATTAATTATGTACCGCATAAAAAATTTTCCTACTGCGGATTGTTCAATCTTTCACGTGTATAAGAACGCTATTTTGAATTTTGTGAGTTGAAACAAGACTGCTGTTTTAATATATTTTTTTAACTTGTTTTTTTTCTGCTCAGCAATAATGCGAGAACGCGCGAAAATATTTTAATTAATAAAGTGATTTTTTTTCTATATATTATAAATATTGCCTTCTCCGTAATACAAAGAATACAAAATTATCATAGTTGGGATGCTATCCGTAGTTGGATCATTGACCTTATATTTAATTTAATTTTTAAAAATGTTATTTCATATTTAATTGTTTTTCGTTATAAAAGTCAAGACTTATAGTCTTGAGCAGGGTTGCGAAAAAAGTAATTAAAAATTATTTGAATCACGAATCATTTTTGAATTTGTAATTAAAGTTTTATTTAATTAACAATTCCTTTTAAATTAATAATTAAAAATATTTTAATTAACAAATCAAAATCTAATCGTGAATTGAAAAGGCTTTAATTAAAAAATCAAAAGGAATTCTCAATTAAATAAATTTCAATTAAGAAATCAAAATGTAATCGTGAATTGAAAGGGCTTTAATTACAAAATCAAAAGGAATTCTTAATTGAATAAATTTCAATTAAGAAATCAAAATTTAATCGTGAATTGAAAGGGCTTTAATTCCAAAATCAAAAGGAATCCTTAATTAAATAAATTTCAATTAAGAAATCAAAATGTAATCGTGAATTGAAAGAGCGTCAGTTATGATTATGATTTGTGAATTCGAGGGCTTTAATTAAAAATTCCACAATTCCTTTTTAATTAAACGTACTAAGGAATTTGTATCATATATATGTATATAGAAAAACATATGTGGACGCGCACATACATACGCACCTAGGCTCATATACATGCAACATTTCATGTCGACCCACACGCACACATACGGACAAGTTGATATATATATATATATATATATATATATATATATATATATACATGGTCCGTTCTCATGTCAACTTGCACCCGTTGACCCGTATATATTTTGGTTTATATATATGTATATATATATACATACATACATACATACATACATGAGATATTTCATTTCGGTTAGCACGTACTCATAAGTACAGGTTTTCTTTATATGTGGTACATTTCATGACAACGCGCACAGACCCATTCGTGTACCCTTCGATTTACATATATGGGACATTTCATGTCGATTCGCATGCATGCACACGCACGTTAATAAACATAGGATTTTTCACGTCAATTCGAAAGCACACACACAGGTTTATATACATGGGACATTTCATGTCTATTCGCATGCATGCACACAGACTTTAATAAACATGGGATTTTTCACGTCAATTGGAACGCACGCACTTACAGGTTTAGATATATGGGACATTTCATGCCAATGCGCACGCATACACACACACACACACAGGATTATATATGGGACATTTCATGTCAACTCGTACATACTCATAATGACAGGCTTTTTTATATATGTGGGACATTTTATGACAACACGCACAAACCCATCCTAGTAACCTTAGGTTTATATATATATATATATATATGGGACATTTTATGTCGATTTGCATGCATGCACACGCACGTTAATATATATAGGATTTTTCACGTCAATTCGAACGCACACACACAGGTTTACATATATATGGGACATTTCATGTCAATTCGCATGCATGCACACAAACTTTAATAAATATTGGATTTTTCACGTCAATTGGAACGTACGCACATACAGGTATATATATATATGAGATATTTCATGTCGTTTACAGGTTTTTATATATATATATATATATATATATATATATATATATATATATATATATATATATGGGACAGTACATGTCGTTGCGCATGCATGCACACACACGTTAATATACATGGGATTTTCCATGTCAATTCGAACGCACGCACACACACACAGGTTTATACATATGGTACATTTCATATCGATTTGCATGCATGCACACACGTTAATATACATAGGATTTTTCACGTCAATTATTACCCATGCCTATACAGGTTTATATATATGGGACATTTCATGACAATTCTAACACACCTATCCAAGCGCCCTTAGGTTCACATATATGGGACGTATCATGTCAACACGCACGCACCTGTTTTCATATATTTGACATATCTTGTCAACTCGAACACGCAAACACATCTGAACATGTATTTGAAATTTGTATTTATATATATGGGACCGTTTCTGTCAATTCGCATGTACGCACATACATGGGCTTATGAATATATATATATATATATATATATATATATATATATATCACATATATATGTGTGTATATCTGTGTACATATATACATGGGATATTTAATGTTAATTCACACAGCGCACATACACACAGGTTTATATACACGGGACGTTTCATGTCAATTTACATGCATGACACACGTACTTGAGTTTGTATATATTTTTCTTTATATATATATATATATATATATATATATATATATATATATATATATATATATGGGGCTGTTCCTGTCAAGGCGCATGCACGCACACACATGGGCTTATAAATATATGTATATACATATACATGGGATATTTTATGTCAATTCACATGCGCGCACACACACACACACACACACAGGTATATATATATATATATATTAGTAAGATTAAGATTTTCATTAGTATTATGAATATCAATAATAATTTATGGGTGATTTAAAAATATAAATCATATATTTGTTCATTTAGTTCCTCAGGGAACACCTTTTATTCTTATACCTTTTATAGTTTTAATTGAAACTATTAGAAATATTATTCGACCTGGGACTTTAGCAGTTCGATTATCAGCAAATATAATTGCTGGGCATTTATTAATAACTTTAATTTCTTCAACTGGTCCTAATTTAGTAATAATTATAGTAATTATTATAATTTTTGTTCAAAGAATTCTATATATATATATATATGAGTGCCACCAGATTTTTTTTTAAACAAGTGAGCAGTTTTTAATCAGTTACACAAACAGGTTATTTTTTTTATGTTACTTAAAATAATAAAAATTCTAATTTAGGAAAAATTGCTAATATTATTACTGATAAAAATCTTAAAGATTTTTAAGGAATGGTTTTACTTTTTGATGGATAATTTGATTATATGATTTTATTTTCAAAAAAGTTTTTCTCATAATAGTTATCTGTAATAAGAAAATTCTTCTACAATGTTAATTACTTTTTCCTGACATTCGTTTTGAAAGTTTATGCTTAGCAATTTTAAAATTTGGTTGTGACACTGATGATGCTGCTATAAATTATTTTGGATGTGTTATAATTAGTGTGCTGCCTCAATTTTCAACTGAAGGATTATAAATTAAGGATATTTTGGATTGAATTGCGGAAATAAAAAAAAAGATTAAAGAATTACAATCAACAAATCAATAAATTCAATTATTAATAGTTAAAAAAAAATGTTACCATGTCAGTGAGTTTTTTCAACAGGGTGATACATAAATTAAATTAATTAAAATTAATATTTTCACTCAATCATATACCTTTTATTTTTATTAAAAAGATATATTTTTACAAAATATGTAACAGTAAAAGAGTAGTTCACAGAAAAAAATTGTACTTCGTGAAAAAATTTTATAAATTATAAAAACACAAGTTTTTTAAACTTCATAAAATAATGAATAGCGTACTGTACATATTGTTCTTGTAGCAAAAATTCTACATGTAAAAAATGTAATAAGATTAAAATACAAATAACGATTAATTAAACGTATTTATAAATTATAACATAAATTTAGCAAATGAAATAAAATTTTAGGAAATCCTATTCTAATCTCTGCTGCACTGTAACAATAGTCTCATTCTAATATGAAAAATTGAAAAAAATTATAAAACTTATTCTTTTTTATAACTTTGGCATGAAAATTGCATGAAATAAGCGACAAAATGTTTGTTATTTGAAAAATAGACTTTTAAAATTTTTGGAAATTATATCATACAAATTTTCCTGGACATTTTCCGACTTCACCCCCTTTAAATTAATGTTTAGTGACAAAATATATAAAAAAATTTTTGGAACCGTGGACTTTAATGTTACTATAGCAATCTCCCTATTTTCCGACCTGACTTTTTCATGTGAGCACCGTTGCGCGGTACTTTCTGAATAAGCGGTTCAATTATTCGTGAAAAATTAAAGGAAGACCGCAACCAGCCTAAACCATTCTTTTTTTATCAACAGTTGGTGAATTAAAGAATAATTTTAGCTAATTAAAATGTAAAAATTCTTAATTATATTGGTCACCAATGATTAGTGCAATAAAATAAAAAAAAATCATTAAAAATGGCAAAATGAGTTTTTTTTATATTTATGATGTTTTTACAGAGAAATGGTGCAATGTACGGCAAAATTGATAAGAATATTTTCGACTTAATATTTGATGAAAAACACGAAAAATTATGTTTTTCTGCGAAGAATTAACAACCAGAAAATTTACTTTAGAGATTTTCCTAACTATTTTCCAGCTATCCACCCTCGAAATTCGTGTTCAAGGCACCAAAATACATAGGAAAAACTTTGGTGGAGCCGTGGATCTTCATCGGCTACGGAAACTCTCCTAGCTACCTATATTAGTTATAAATGTCCTCCGTATTCAGGTGAAATACCCCGGTGAACATATACATTAAGGTTTGGAAAAATTCTGATGTAAAAGAACCTTTCTAATTTTTTGCGGTTTTTGGTACCAGTCCATAATACAACTTTGTGAACTCTTATGAAAAAAATTGTCATGATTTTCGTTGATACCTTCTGAACTTTTTTGATTCATTAAGTTTTACTAAGGAATAGTAACCTTAATTTCATCGTATTCACAATTAATGAACAATTAAGATCGCTTTAGAATTGAACAGCACTGTAAAGTTTTCAGGAGAATCCTTCTAGATGGTATTTTAAAAAATTCTTCAGAAATATTTTTCACGTTTTATCATCGTATGAATATATTTATTAAATTATTGGTAAATAAATGATTATAAATCTATGAAATCATTTTTTTTTTTTTTAACGTCGCTATATTTATGCTATGCTATTATTGCTATGCTAATCAGCGACGGAGCTCGTAAGTGTGTTTGTGAACAAAGCACATGTAACGTACAGTGGTGCTTGTATCAATCGGCCGAGAGCGGGATTCGAACTCGGAACCTCGAGATTACGAATCCAACGCTCTACCGAATGAGCCACAGACCGACTCCTATGAGATCATTTAAGAATACGGATGAATCTTTATATTTTCTGTATATTGATTGAAAGGTTAATGAAACTTCACGAACTCTGTGAAAGTAAATCGAGATGAATTATTACAATCTTGTAAAGAGTTTAATAGCTATTAAAGATCCTTAAGAGGAGGTCGAGTATATATGTCCTATTGTAATCAAAAATTGATTTTTTTACAAAAACTAATAATTTTAGCAAAAAATAAAGAGAAAGCCCCATCTTGTATCATAAAAAGCAATATTTTCTTTGATTAGGAAAAAATTTTTTTATCGATTCCTTTTGAAAAAAACCTTGAAAAACATAAAATATCGAGGTTTGGATGGACAATTAAGTTTTTCAAAGTTTTCTTTGAAACGAAGCGATAAAAATAATTTTTTCTCATAAGAGAAAATATTGCTTTTTAGTATACGAGATGGGGCTTTCTTCTTATTTTTTGCTACAATCATAAGGTTTTGCAGAAAATTGAATTTTTTTATTATAAAAGGATAGAGATGTACGACCTGCTATTAATAAAATACCGTGAAAATTATTTATGATTCTCCGTACCGATCTTGAAGTTATAAAAAAATATACATATTATTAAATTTTTTTAACTCTTAAAATAGTTAAGCATACCATGGAATTGTTTGATAGTGGAAATAAAGCCATTTTACACGACTAAGCTATAAATTTTTTTTGTGAATAAATACAATAAATCGCAATAATTTATTAATACTAGGCAATTTTTCAGTTTATTAATAAGTTAATTTAATTAATACTATGATATGCCCTTCAAAAATCACTATTCAATATATTAGAAATTCATAAAGAATCTGAAGAAGTCATAATCATATTTTTTTATATATGGGGATATCCACAAAACTTTTAATTGTCTAGTAACAGGTCATATTACAGCTGTTACTGGGTTACCGCATGATGCACATTGTTTAAACTAGGTTCAAATCTTTTGTGCTATCCTGTAACTCTATTTCTGATGTATTTAGTAAATGTTTAACAAACGGCGCAGTAGATATTTCTATGAAACATTCATTTTTACACATAAAAAATTACCGTAATTTATCTTATGTGTAAATTTACTTTTTATAAAATTATCTGCTGCGCCGTTTGTGGCACATTTACAAAATACATCAGAAAGAGAGTTACAGGATAGCACAAAAGATTATAACCTAGTTTAAATAATGACCTGTTACTAGAGAATTTAAAGTTGGATGGATATCCCCATATAATACCATAGTGGTACACATGAAATTGGAAAGGTTCTAAAAATATATAAATTACAATAACTTTTCTGATGAGGATATATTATTCAGATTAATATTATTTTGAAAATTAGATAACATTATTTTTATTTTTAAGAGCATGACGAAGCTTCCAGTCTTCTAATAATATTTCCAATCCCAAGTTATGAATAAACAATGCGTTTAATAACATTTTTTTGCGACAAAGAAAAAATTTGTAAGATTCAACTCGAGTGCGGACAACTCAAGAAACCCACGATAATACTACATAAAAAGTAATAATAAAAACTTTCAATGTAACGTATTTTAAGATTAGGTTTGTCGAGCTTGATATAATTTCCAATCCAAGTTCATAAAAAATTTACAAGTTTAAATGATTTTTTATTTTAACAAAAATTATTGTATTAACATAGCTTTAGTGCGGACAAGTCATTATATTTGTTTTTCTCATCCGTGCTGAGTAAGCGGCCTATAGCGCATGCGTTTTCGGGGTAGTAAGTAGCTAATAGCGCGCGCTGCGTGTGTTGTTTTTTGAGGGCGTGTTTTTCACAGCTATGTATAATATTATTTTGTATTAAATCACGTAAATACGTTACATTCTGTAAAATAATGTCACGCAAAGCGTTAATTAATGTAAAATCGCAAAGGTTTATACAAGCGCAGCGCCCTCATACTGTATCTCATCGACCATATGATGAATTTTATACTCTATCTCGCTTTAACCTCTGACAAAGTAAATCGTATCATCTATTCTTGTATTATTTTTACATTAACGAAATCGTAATTATTCCGTATAAACGTGAAATTGGTGAACTAAAAGTATGTAATTTAATTACAAATAATAGTACCAAAAAGTATTGAAATATACTATTGCGAGTCAGTCGTACGGCAGATATGAGAGAGAGAGAGAGAGTCTCGGGCAATGGCACTATTCGCTACGCTCGTGCGCCAACTTGCCCTCGTGCGCAATAGTCAACTAAACCTTACTCGCTACACAATATACTATTAATTTACGAATTTAAAATGATATTAATGAAATAAAAAAAAGCAAAACTTGATTGCTGTAGCTCCAACATCAGATAAATATTACGGAAAGAAACATAATGAATCACCCAAATTCACAATTTTATAAATTACAACTGAATCACTGGAAAAATAGTTGCATACAATAGACTTTTCCAAATTTTATGAGTAACGGCTTATAATTGAAATTTCAATGTCGGAACGATTCGGAAAACTTGAAACATTTATCAATTTTCATTTCATAATAGTTCTTAAACATTCTTTAAAGACCGGAAAAATATTTGTTCCGATTCTTTTAGAAATTTTCGGGTCATTTTAACGAGGATATAACTGATGATGATGTAACAAAATTCAACTGCAATAATCACAAATTTTCCAATCGAAAACGTTTCCATAAATAATTTCCATAACTTTATAATTTCCGCGAAAATAATCATAATCTTCATAATTCTTGAAGAGCGTCAGTGGCGTAAGAAGAGCGTCAGTGGCGTAACCGGCTAAGGCGCACGCCTTATACGGTCTCTACACTTTCGCTCCAAGCGGTCGGGGGTTCGATTCCCGGTGAAAACACCTGAAATTTTTTTCAGGCTTTTTTTCATCGGAAAAAGAATCTCTGAGTGCGATGGGTTAATGTTCCTGGCGTGGGTTTTCTCCTGGGGGAGTTTTCCCTACGTCACAGGTCTAAAAAGCCTGGGTAAATGCGGGAACCGACCGTAGAAATCTGCTTACCGACTGCTCTTGGAACGCGGCAGTCCATGATTTCTCGGGGATTGGGTAATTTAGCTTAGCTAAAAAATAGGTAGGAACATCCTCACACAGAGGTGGTGCGGGATGCCGGTATATAGCCGATAGGCTGGGAATACCAGGGGCCACTAGGGCAGCATACGAAAAAAAAAAAAAAAAAAAAAAAAAATCTTCATAATTCTGCAAAAATGACGATTTATATTGACTTTTTCATAAATTTAAGTAACTTATAGAAATTTTCTCAAATTCAATTTACTTGTTTTTGTCATAAAAAACGAAAGATAATTAGTCTCAAAGCAGACTTAACGTAGGTAAATATTATTTTTTTATATACGCTTTTCTTATATTCGCCTTCATGTCTGTTTGCATGTTTGTCTGTCTGTAATCAAATCTTGCGCGCTCGATATTAGGCACTTTTTGACAGAATAAATTCTGACAATTGGCATAGACTTTGGTCTTGGATGACAATACAATAATCAGTTGTCATTTTGGTACCTGGACATCCAGGTCGATGATAATGGGTGTGAAAAGTCATCTCCGAGGAAGTATAAATGGGGAGGCTTTCTTTGGGTCAAGGCGAGTTTCTCGGGGGTTTTCAGGGTTGCTAAAACCGAATTTGAGATCAAACAATTGCCACAAAGTGATGCACGTTGTCCAGAATACGCATGGACGTCGTCTCCGAGGAAGTACTAGTGGGAAGGCTTTCTCTGGGTCGAGGTAGGTCCCCCGGGGGATCTCGGGGCTGCTAAAACCTAATTCAAGGTTTGAAAGTGAATCTATAATGCATAATAATGATTTAGGATGAAGAGGTCGAACTGGAGTACCAAGTCGCCGATAACGGATGTACCTAAGTGTAATCTTCGAAAAGTCTGGTTGCAATGTAACTCTAAATGATAATAAAAACAATTTTAACTTAAAAATAGAAAATACAAAATTTTAAAAACATGCTTTAAAAATAAAATACAATAATTGAATAAATAGACTAAAAAGTATAAAATAAATAAATTAACTTTTTTTAAATTTTTTAAATAATAGCGCTTATTACCTGTATATCGGAATGATGTTTGATGAAAAAATGTTAAAATTATTCACTAATTACAATAGTAATATGCTTTCTCGAAGTTAAATTTCGCTGGCATTATTCGAACGAAAAATTCATAAATTAGTAGGGATACTACCGCAAATTTATATGCGAGATGATTTGTATGAATGATCTTTATATATGGGTATCGACTACGAGTAAATCAACATATTTCATGGAACTTGCATGAATCTTAAACAATTGTTCTTTTAAAATCTTTTTATTTCCGAGTATTCTCCGACCTAATCAAACAACTTTAGGATCGAAATCTAAAAGAATCTCCAAGTTTCATTTGACGTAGTCCCTGCAAATATCTGTAAACTTCATAATCGGTATGGAAAATTTCAAAATTCATTCATATAGACGATTTCCAGGTAGCCAGGATCACCTGGATATTGTGAGATGTCATCTCGGGAAACGTACATGTTATTAATAAATAATGGCTAAATTTCAAAAGATATTCTTGTAGACAATGTTTATCTTACTCGGAACATCCATGTTTGGCTAGATAACATTTGAAACAACTTCAAAGTAGTTATTAAACTATAAGTTGAATTTCAAAAGTTTTAGCTGTAGATGATGTTTAAGTTGTCATTAACACCTAGGTATCCAAAGACGGCGATCGTGGGTACCACAGCATAATAAATAACTATTTTTTAAATATTGTCTACATCGATAAGGTAAAGTATCTATATATATATATATATATATATATATATATATATATATATATATATATATATATATATATATATATATAAAGTTGAATATGTGTTTGTATGTGTGAGCGTGTGCGTGTGCGTATGAGTTGAAATTAAATGTTCCATATAAACTTGAATAAACCTGTGTGTGTACGTGCGATTCTACATGAAATGTCCCTTATGTATATATATATATATGTTTATATCATGCTTGTAAGTCGACATGAAAAGTCCCACGTACATGAACGCGTGTGTGCATGCATGCGAATTGACATGAAACGTCTCATATATATAAACCTAAGGGTACTTAGATAGGTGTGTACAAGTTGTCATGAAATGTCCCATATATATATAGAAAAACCTGTGCTTGCGAGTACGTGCAAGTTGACATGAAATGTCCCATATATATATATATATATATATATATATATATATCAACTTGTCTGTATGTGTGCGTTTGGGTCGACACGAAGTGTTGCATATATATGAGCCCAGGTGCGTATGTATGTGTTCGTCCACATATGTTTTTCTATATACATATATATGATAAAAATTCCTTTAAAACGTTTAATTAAAAAGGAATTATGGAATTTTTAATTAAAGCCCTCGAATTCACAAATCATAATCATAACTGACGCTCTTTCAATTCACGATTACATTTTGATTTCTTAATTGAAATTTATTTAATTAAGGATTCCTTTTGATTTTGGAATTAAAGCCCTTTCAATTCACGATTAAATTTTGATTTCTTAATTGAAATTTATTCAATTAAGAATTCCTTTTGATTTTGGAATTAGAGCCCTTTCAATTCACGATTACATTTTGATTTCTCAATTGAAATTTATTTAATTAAGGATTCCTTTTGATTTTGGAATTAAAGCCCTTTCAATTCACGATTAAATTATGATTTCTTAATTGAAATTTATTTAATTAAGAATTCCTTTTGATTTTGTAATTAAAGCCCTTTCAATTCACGATTACATTTTGATTTCTTAATTGAAATTTATTTAATTAAGAATTCCTTTTGATTTTTTAATTAAAGCCTTTTCAATTCACGATTAGATTTTGATTTGTTAATTAAAATATTTTTAATTATTAATTTAAAAGGAATTGTTAAATAAATAAAACTCTAATTACGAATTCAAAAAGGATTTGTGAATTAAAATTTATTTAAAGCCCAAAATGATTTAAATATTTGCAACCCTGGTCTTGAGTAACGACTTTCCACACTACCTTACATTTCAAACTAGTTATTATGAAGAATTGCATTCATATATTTAATTTGATTGTATAAATTTTTCAATACTTAAATATAGATTTTAATTTAACTAATATATTTTAACTGTTTAAAATATGGAGGTAACGTTACGGCGCGTTAGATTTTTTGATTAGTGGAAACCCTCGCCAGGTGCCCTAAAAACCACTTTATTTTATAGATCATATTACATAGATTAGTTATATATTTATAATATAATTTATTTTATGTATTGAATATGAATAAAAAAATAGTGATATTGTACAATATATAAGTGAAAAAATAACTTATTATTAATTAAATGATATTAATGATCAAAGTTACAATAAATTTAAAACCATACAAAAATTTTTAAATAATTATATTTTATAAAAAATTTGTTAGTATTATATTTGATATATCATAATGTTTATTTATGTCTTAAGATTTATAGGATTATTTTGATATAATTCCTTTTTGATATCTTTTTGACTTATTTTTACATTTTTTAAGGTGTATTAATATTTTACACAAAAATTTAAAAATTTTTTTACTCTAATATTCAAAAATAAGTGACATAATCATTATTAATATTCATGAGATCATTAAATCATTATATTATTTTAATGATTTTAATTTGTATATATATAAAATAAAATAATTTTGAAATATTAAACTATATATATTCATTAATGTTTTGATAAATTTAATTACAAACGTTATTAGTTTTCCATTCTTTTGGAGTAATGAATGGATCAACTTTTCCTTCTCCGATATTTAATAAAAAAAAAATTGTCGTCATTAGATCTTACGTTTTTTTTAAATTTAAAAATATGAAATAAAGGCCAAAGATTTGAATACTTTATAGTCTCTTCAATAATAGTATTTCTTTTTCCATATTTTAATACTGGTAGAATTTGTCTGAAATCTCCACCTAAAATCATTATTTTCCCACCAAAACTTCTATCATTACGACAAACATCCTTGAATGTTTTGTCTACACTGAAAAAAAAGCCGAATGCACACGCTTCGAAGTCGATTGTTGTGAATGATTCGGACAACATTCGCAGCTATTAATAACGGAAAGTCGCAATATAAGAGTGCGTAACAATATCGCAGCCAATCATTCCAACTTTCTGTATAAAAGATTACATTGATCGGAGCAGAGTGCTGCGACTAAGCTGCGTTGTGGCTCGCTACGACTCTCCGTAGTCTACGGCACAGAAAGCTGAATCCAAGCCCAGCGACTAAACTGCTTTGTCGCTCGCTACGGCTCTCCGTAGTCTACGGCACAGAAAGCTGAATCCGAACACAGCGATTAATTGCGTGGTCGCTCGCTTTGAATGCCGATCTCAAGCATTGCGACAACGCTTTGAACACACTTGCTTGATTAATAAATAACATTGAAAAAATGATAATTTTTACTTCCTTTTATATATTTTTTTTAACGTTCATGTAATATTATGAATTCATAATTTTGAACTATTTTTAAAAATTTATAGTTATTAATGCTTTAATATCTTTGATTATTTTTTTTTATTTTTAGATTTATTAGGACATTTAAAGTTAAATAGTTAAAAAACTATACTAATAAATCTATTAACAAATCTAAAAATAAAACAAATAAAAAATTGAGAAAGAAAATAACTTTTTTTAACAAACAATTTATGTGATTATGGATAGTATTTATGAAGTTATTACTGAACATTAGATTACCTTAATTATATTGTTCCAAATTTCATACGCAAGTTGTATTCACTGGCCGTAAAAGGGAAAATATTTACAGATGATTTTTATGCTATTTTAAATTCTTAATTAATTTAGGTACATAATAAATAATTAATAAATATTTCCAAGAAAAAAATACTCAAAGCCCGGTAGAACTAAGATTTATTGGTAATATCGTCACTACACATTTACAGATGATATCTGATAAAAATGTATTTGTACGTTTTCTTCAAAACAAAGTGCGTTTGAAGAAAGAAAATCTTATAATTGATTAAAAATGACTGTTTTAAATACTTTTCCGCAAATTCAGGTGTTTTTAGAAATTTTCTTTGTTATCGCTGAAATTTATTCGTTCTTTATAAAAAAATATTAAGTCAAGTCATTAAATATCAAATCAACTTAGCCAGTTTTTGTGTGTATTCAATAGTGATTTTTCACCTAACAGGTAAGTTAAAAAGTCTACATATTGTCATTTAAAAAAATTCAATTATATTGTACACGTTATTTTCAACAAAAATAGTTCTATTAAGTTTTTACAATAGTTTGATACTTTTTAATAGAAAATTTATTAAAAAGTATCAAACTATTGTAGAATTTAAAATAGCATAAAAATCATCTGTAAATATTTTCCCTTTTACGGCAAGTGAATACAACTTGCGTATGAAATTTGGAACAATATAATTAAGGTAATCTAATGTTTAGTAATAACTTCATAAATATCATCCATAATCACATGAATTGTTTGTTAAAAAAAGTTATTTTCTTTCTCAATTTTTTATTTGTTTTATTTTTAGATTTGTTAATAGATTTATTAGTATAGTTTTTTAACTATTTAACTTTAAATGTCCTAATAAATCTAAAAATAAAAAAAAATAATCAAAGATATTAAAGCATTAATAACTATAAATTTTTAAAAATAGTTCAAAATTATGAATTCACATAATTACATGAACATTAAAAAAATATAGAAAAGGAAGTAAAAATTATTATTTTTTCAATGTTATTTATTAATCAAGCAAGTGTGTTCAAAGCGTTGTCGCAATGCTTGAGATCGGCATTCAAAGCGAGCGACCACGCAATTAATAGCTGTGTTCGGATTCAGCTTTCTGTGCCGTAGACTACAGAGAGCCGTAGCGAGCGACAAAGCAGTTTAGTCGCTGGGCTTGGATTCAGCTTTCTGTGCCGTAGACTACGGAGAGTCGTAGCGAGCCACAACCAGTGATGGATTTTGAGGATGCTTTATACATTTATGTATATCTATATATTAGGATATCCTTTAGCCAACTTCAGAGTATACCGTAGAATTAGAGTATAAGCAGAATATATTATTCTGTAGTATATACTCTGAAGTTGGCTGTTGGATATCATTTAAGCATCTTCGAAATCCATCACTGGCCACAACGCAGCTTAGTCGCAGCGCTCTGCTCCGATCAATGTAATCTTTTATACAGAAAGTTGGAATGATTGGCTGCGACATTGTTACGCACTCTTATATTGCGATTTTACGTTATTAATAACTGCGAATGTTGTCCGAACCATTCACAACAATCGACTTCGAAGCGTGTGCATTCGGCTTTTTTTTTAGTGTACAATTTCTAAAGCTTTTTTGGGAATCATTGATGCTTCGTCCAATATAATTATATCTGTTTGTCTTAATTTTTTCTTATCTAAATCAAATTTTAAAAATGCACTTTTAATGAAATTTAGATCTACTGGTAATCTGAAAGTTCTATGACTCGTTAAACCTTTAGGTAATAAAATTGAAACTATACCTGTCCAAGCCATAGATAGAAAGTTTTTTTTTACACTTATATAATAATATATTAATGTTTTGTATAAAAAGGTTTTTCCAGAACCTCCCGGTCCATCTATGAAAAATATTTTTTGTTTATTATTTATTATTTGTTCAAAAATATTTTTTTGATCATCATTTAACTGTTTATACATTTTATTAAATTTTTCTCCACTAAAATCTATAGTTTCATTATTAATTTCTTCATTTTCTTCAACATACGTTTTGCTTGGTTCTGCTAAACCAAAATTTTCATATGACATATCTTCTAAATTTAATATTTTATTTATATGTGATAAAGCTTTATTTTCTTTGTTTTCTTTAAAATCTTCTGTAAAAAATTTTTTATATTTGTCCCAAATAATTTTACCTTAAATATTTTCACATAATAAAAAACATGCAAAAAATTTACGTGATTGAATTGATAACATATCTTGACATGTTTCTTCAAAAATATATTAGATTTGATTTTCATGTTCAGTTAAATTCATTGATAAAGCTGTTTCTTTATAAGTATTATAAGTTATATTTTCATGAGTTCGTAAATCGATATAAGACGTTGCACCTTTTATCTGTTTAGTATTAATTTAAAAAAAAAACGTTCACTATCTTTTGGAGATACTACATTTAATCTACCAATAGCTATGTTTTTTCTATTCTTTGATCGTTTTATCCAAGATTTTGTATTATTATTGAAAATATAATATTGTGATATATTAATATATTTAATTTTTTTAGCTAAATCATTTTTTTTATTTAAATCGAACCATGCAGTTAATGTTGTTTGGTATTTATTTAATGCTGTGTAACGGTATTCTACCGTGTTTGAATCTTGCGCGCTTAGGTATCAAAATATAATAAACGCTCGGTCATATGTCTCGTCTAAGACGAGTAAAGAAGTGCGTATCTTGACGACCTACATGCGAGAGAGAAGCTCGCCGGCTGCGAGGCGCTTCAGAAAGTTTCCGGCTACCGTTGCGTTAGCACGAAACCTAAGCCGCGCTGTGCTCATTTAGAGATTTTGCCACGTGGTTTTATAATACGTTGGACTAACTTCGCAATTGATAGCACGAAACATTGTCTTAAATAAAAGTCGTTAATTTATATCGACTAGTGTATTATATTATATTAACTAAATGTAACTCTCAGAAATTCTTTCTGTAGAGTTTTGCTTGACCGCTTTTCGCGCGTCTTAGCAGTCAGCCATTAAGTGCCAGTAAATACGTTGATCGGCGTGTAAAGGGTTCCACCGATCTACGTCAAGGTAACCACGTTGACAGCGCTCAGCGGAATTCAACGATCGGGAAGAGATGTATTCCACCGATCTATTTCAGAGCATCTATGTATTGGTTACGTACAAGGGGGAAGCTACAGTAACGGGCGAGTGGCGCCTACGTGCACGTAGGTAATTAGTGTAAGCTGGCCAGCGCGTTACTGTAAGTATAAATATACAGTGGGATACCCAGGTGTCTCTTCCTCGCGAGATACTTTTTCGGGTAAATTGTATCATCGGTTATATAACCGATCAGCGTCATTAACTAGTTCAATTTAGTTTGCGACGCGCCCTCCCTTTGCTCACTCTCTTATTAGACGCGTACATTAATTTCACATATTATATTATTTCATTTTCGTTTAATTCATATTTTATCTTTGTATTTATATTTTTCTTATAATAAATTAATCTTGTTTTCTATTAAATTGTGCTTCATATTAATTTATATTGCCTGACTATATATAACATAAAATATATATATATCCCGTTGCTTACTCCGACGCCTCCGCGGTCCTTGTGAGCAGGTGTAAATTAATTAGTTACGTAATATCATATAATTTAATATAACGTATTTTGGAACCTGCCTCACGAAGGAAAACTGTGCTACCGGCCACGCGTCTCTCGATCAGGTAAGAGAGAAAGAGAGACGCAGTGAGTGCAGCAAGCGACAAGTATATCATATAAGATTTTGTCGTTTATCAATAGGATTGATTAGCTAGCACAATCGGAGTTTACTGTATAATATATGGTAAATTTCTTAGTTTTCAGCAACTCCGCATATATTAAAAATTCATAGACTTAGCTATAATTCATATTAAATTAAAAGCTAATTCTTTTTTGTAACGGGCAAAATAACCGTTTCAGCTGAATGTACATCATTTTCACCAAAAATTATTCTTTGTTGATTTTCTGTGTGAATACTTAATCTTATTACGGAACGACATCTACCGCATAATGGTAATTCTTGTAATCTCCATGCTGCTTCCATTAAGCTTAAATATCTACCATCAATATATTGAGTTATTTCATCATAAACATCATCTTTATTATTTTCTTCAATTTTACTTTGCTTTATTTTACAATATGCTTTATCTACTCCTTTATAAATATAATCATGAATATATTTAATACTTTGTATTGATACACAAAGTTCAGTATTAATATGAGCAGTATATTTTGCTAATGAAAAACTGATGTTAGGAATCACCATTGAATAATCAACTTGTATAATTTTCTTTGTATTTTTAAGATTATAGATATGATTTTCACAAATATTATTTTTTCGTTTATACTGTGGATATTTATTTTCTTCAATTTTGGTACATTCAATAAATGGTTTAGAGAAATTTTTTAAAAAAATATTTTTATTTTTATCATAACAGGGTGATTTATCAGTATGTGGTCCGTGTAACATATGTTTAAGTACTAACTTTTGTAAATATGTATTTTCCGATGAAGGCATTTCAGCTGAAATATATTTATCAATAGATTCTGGAGTAAATATTTTATGATCATCGTGTAATGTGATAATGATATGAGCATGAGGTAATCCTCTTTTTTAAAATTCTATGGAAAATACATAAGCTAGAACAGGACCAAAAATTTCATTTTTTACTATATCATTCAATAGCATTTTAAATTTTGTATAAAATAATCTCACTGTAATATTTGATATATCATTGGGAGTCGTTCCTTCAGGAAAATTTTTTAGAATTTCTTTGAGTTCTTTCCATTTTGGGTTACACGTCATTGTTATAAATAAATCAGGTTTTCCTATAGTTCTCATTATTGCCATTGCATCTTGATAATATTGTTGCATATATCTTGGACTTTCAATATATGTCGACGGTAAAATAAAGATATTTCTAATTCTTATGACCTTGATGGAGATCTTGTAGCGTTAAGCGGACATCAGATTTGGATTCAGTGACTCGAGTTATTTATCAGTATCTTCATTTACTCACTAATTAACATTGATCAATAAGTAATACGAGAAATAACTATTATTTCCCGATATGACCTTCCGATGACTGTAAATTTTTTTTACCTCGAGTGCAATACTATATTCTTATGTAAAATTGAACGCTGAATTGATTTCTGATATTAAAAAATACGTATAATCACATTTGAAAGAATTAAAATCAATTTTCGAAAATTTTTTATGAAATCTCTAGGTCTGAGCCGCCATATTGGAGCCACCATTTTGGATTTTTTTAAATCGCCACATTGAAAAAGAAAGTAGAGTGTAAGACGAAAATTTTTAGCCCATTCACGATTTTTTTGGTGATCTACGATTTTGGTCAGAGCCATTATCCGATTGACGCGGATTGACCCATATATATATATATATATATATATATGTATATGGGACGTTTTATGTCGTTTCGCATGCATGCACACACACGTTAATATTTATGGGATTTTTCATGTCAATTGAAGCGCAAGTGCTCACAGGTTTTTTATGTATGAGACATTTCATGTCGATTCGCATGCATGCACACTCATGTTAATATACATAGGATTTTTCACGTCAATTCGAACGCACACACACAGGTTTATATATATATATATATATATATATATATATATATATAAGACATTTCATGTCAATTCGCATTCATGCACACAGACTTTCAAGATTCTTTAAGAACAGAAAATTATCAAAGCGTAATGGATTACTTAAAAAATAGAAAAAAAGAAATCAATAATACTTTAAAAATTGAAAAAATGTTTATATTGTTATCTACTTTTACAAAAAGTCTGCGTTTCTTACATCAAAATTTTCTTGATTCGATGACGTTAGTGCAAAGAATCGGGAAACCAGATTTTTTCATTACTATAACATACAATCCGAAATGGGAAAAAATCACAAATAATATAGGAAAAAATGAAGAAGTTACAGATAGACCAGATTTTGTTGTTAAAGTATTTAATAAAAAATTGAAAATATTTATAGAGGATATAACTAAAAAACATACTTTGGGAAAATGCATTGCATATTCATACGCAGTAGAATTTTGAAAGAGAGGATTACCACATGCACATATACTAATTAAATATTCTTAAGTGAAGATGATAAAATTCGCAATAGTGATGATGTTGATAAATTTATAGTAGCTGAAATTTCAAATAAGAATGAGAATCCTAGATTATATGGAATACTTAAACAATTTATGATACATGGTCCTTGTGGAGATTAGAATAAAAACTCTCCTTGTATGGATAGAAAATCAGGGAAGTGTACGGAAAATTTTTTGAAAAAATTTAATAAAACTACAATAATGACAAATGGTTATCCTATTTATCGACGAGAAAATGATGAAAATGAGATTATTTAGACAAACAACAAGATGGCAGATGATAGATTAGTTATTCCTTATAACCCGTATTTATTATTAAAGTTTTATGGTCATATTAATATTCAATTATGTTCAACAATAGGCGTTATAAAATATTTATTCGAATAGTGTTTCAAAGTACATGATTGCGCATTTATAGAAATAAGAGCAAGTGAAATAAATACTGAAAGTAATACTAGTGATGGAACAAATGAAACAAATAATTTGGATATGTTTTATGACTAAATCAAACCATATATAAACACCAGATACGTTTGCCCGCGAGAAGTTATGCATCGCATATTGGAATATAATATTAGTGAACTTTCGCATCCAATATATAGATTAGCGGTTCATGATGAAAATAAACAATATGTGTATTTCAAAGAAGGATTCGAACATGAAATTGATGAGAAAAATGTAAATACAACACTAACAGCGTGGTTTGAACTTAATAAAAGTGACCCAGAGGCACATAATTACTTTTATTCTGATATACCGCTACATTATGTTTTTAATCGAATACATAAAACATGGACAAAAAGAAAAAAGACTATGAAAGCTATTCTAATCAGAATGTACTTACAAGTAGGCCAGTCAAAATTGTTTTTGTTCTGCCAAAATTAGTAACTGGCAACAACCTATGCGATCATTTAAAAGATAGTCCGTAGATGTTTACTTATATGTTTTGGACTAGCAACTATGATTTATTAATTAGTTATTAACAAATTAGTGCGAAAAAACGCGTTTTTTTGTTTTTTGCTAATAAAACGAAAACTATCTAACAAATTAGTATGGTATCGATGGAAAAGTTGTAAAGAATTGAATTATCAACAAAATGAGAGGTCAAACGATCCGATCGGTTTATTAGAACCCAAAAAAATTAGGAAAAACCGGAAAATTTCTCATTTTTAAAAAAAATTTATAACTCTGTCCTTTATTAAAATTAAGAGCTGAAATTTAGCACAGAAGTAGATAATTATATTTACTTTTAACATGCCAAAGACAGATACCATCAGATAATTCGTTTCTGTGCAATTGCGATTGCAATTTTTTTTTTTGGTATTCCTCCTTTCTTTATATTACCGATTGAGAACGTCGTACATACATTTTTAAAAGAGTTTTGAAAACTAGAAACAATATACTATTAAACGCATATTCTAAGTTTTCATTAAAATTGTGTAAAAAGGGTGAAATATGCACTTGAACATCAACGCAAACGATCGAGCGCGCGGTACACAGCAAAAAGTGGGGATGGAAGAGAAACGATAAATATAGATATACCGGCGCGCAGCGTGAAACGTTCAATTTTTTAACTGGCTTGTTTTTGGCGATTAATGCACTTATATCATAGTGTTTTTTTTTTTAATTAAGGTATTTTTAACCGACGAATCTGATTTCCTATTCAGATTTCACAAATAATGAAATCCAAAGATATCTTACAGTTTCCCCTCCATCCCCACTTTTTGCTGTGTACCGCGCGCTCGACCGTTCGCGTCGATGTTCGAGTGCATATTTCACCCTTTTTACACAATTTCATTAAAAACTCAGAATATGCGTTTAGTAGTATATTGTTTCTAGTTTTCAAAACCCTTTTAAAAATGTATGTACGACATTCTCAATTGGTAATATGAAGAAGGGAGGAATGCCGCAAAAAAATTGCAATTGCGATTGCACAGAAACTAATTATCTGATAGTATCTGCCTTTGGCATGTTAAAAGTATATATAATTATCCACTTCTGTGCTAAATTTCAACTCTTAATATTAATAAACAACAGAATTATAGATTTAAAAAAAAATGTAAAATTTTCCGGTTTTTCCTAAGTTTTTTCGGTTCTAATAAACTGATCGGATCGTTTGAACTCTCATTTTGTTGATAGTTCAATTCTCTACAACTTTCCTATTGATACCATACTAATTCGTCGAATAGTTTTCGTTTTATTAGCGAAAAACAAAAAAAAACGCGTTTTTTTGCACTAATTTGTTAATAACTCATTAATAAATCGTAGTTGCTAGTCCAAAACATATAAGTATACATCTACAGACTATCTTTCAAATGATCACATAGGTCGTTGCCAGTTACTAATTTTGGCAAAATAAGACTTTTTTCGGTCTATTGACTGGCCTAAAGGAGAGTGCATTGCATTTGAGTCTCGGATTTTCTCCTAACTTTGGGATATTTTTTTTTTACATAAAATCATGAAAAAAGCCACATCCATTCGGTCAAACGCTTGATTTTTTCCGAGGTATGAGCAGTTTCGTTTGTTTTGTGAAAAAAATTGCATTCGCTTTATAGTTTTACAGGTTTCGATACACTTATTTTATAAGATTTTTACTAAAGGAGTTTAACGGTTGATTATCCGTTTGATTTCTTGTCATCGGACCCTTAGCGTCACCTCCTGCCTTATGGCTATGACGTCTTTTAATCTTTATATTTTTCTTGTTCGGTTTTTTCCATGCGCAGGGCTTTATACATCTATAAGCTTTAATACCGAATTTAGCATGATATCTACATAGCTTACTCGCGGATCTACTTCTATTTCTATCTCTATCTTCACGACTACGAGATCTTGGACGTCTTTCGTTGTCATAATTACGTCTTCTATCTAGCTGTTCCCTAACTACGGCTTCTATTCTCGCAATTTCCTCTGCGCTATCTTTTACTTCCTCTACTGCGCTTATTCCTTTTTTATTTTCTAACATATTCTTATAAATCTCATCCGCGTGTCTAACGAGTAGTGCCTCATCTGTATCTGGGCCATGTCTGGCCATATAATATTTAATAGATGGTGGGAGGTTATATCTCCACGCTTCCAACACCATTTGTCGCGGAACGCGGTCTTTAGCTATATTTAACATCTCACTTAAGAACAACGAGGGTTTTTTGTCTCCCATTTTGAAACCAGCAAAAAGAATTTTAAACTCGCTTTCAGCGGATCTACCATATTTTTCCAATAAATGTTTCTTCAATCCCGGATATCTCTGCCCCGGCAGCAGTAACTTTGTTATTTCGGCCGTATTGTAAATTACGCTTTTGTGCAAATTTGTAATCAACGCGTGGAATTTCGCGCTATCGTCAATTGGCTCAAAAACACTAATCTGGCTTTCGAAAATACTAAACCACTTATCCAGGTCGTGTTGCCAAAATGGAAAGTTAATGCTTTTAATATTGTGGTGGTAACTGCCGCCACCTACGCCCGGTGCAAGTGTGGGAGATCTTAAATTATTTTCTATTGCGTCTACGCGTCTATGGTTATCCGTTGTCAGTGTGGGAAAAACATTACCTCCCGTCGGTATGTTACCGACCACCGTTGGTTGACCCTCAGAGTGGGGTTGCGTAGGGTTTCGAATGGCTATATTCGCTTTTAATGCGTTAATCTGACAACGCATTTGTTCGATCACTTTGTCGCGTTCCCCTACTTTCGCGAACAGGGCTCTATTATCCTCTTCGTATTTCTCGCGTAACTGGTACATTCTGTCGCGATATGCTTTGTCTTGTGCTTTTAAAAATTCTTCGTATCTAATCTTCGTTTGCGATTTTTCCGGATCTTTATGCACGACTTTCCCTGCTGCCCCGAGCGGGCTACTTTGCATATTTTTCAACCCTACTCTCCTACTATCGACCTGCTCCTTAAATTTATCATATAAGATTGATTCATGTTGTAGATTCGCGTCTATAATCTGATTTACCCTATTAATTTCAGTGATATCTAACGCGCTCTTGTTAACTATATCCATGTTAAAACTCATTTTACGGTTAAAAAAAAACAATAATTAATAAAATGCGATAAGGATGTGCGATACGCTTCTGTACACGGTGTGTCACTAATCAATCAATCCAAAGCTAACCATAAATTAATATACAATCGTACACGGACGGTTTCGCACCAAATAAATAATAAAACGCGAAACACCCGAATAAATAACAAATAAATAAATAAATAAATAACGGTACAATGATTATAACATAAATTATTTACAATTCGAAAACAGTTACACGAATAAATAAATTAATTTCACGACGGAAATAAATAATTTAACAATAAATAAATTAATAATTGCAACAATTACAAAAAAAAAACCATTAAAATAAATTAAATAAATAAATAATTTACGAACACGTCCGAATTCGATTATATATTTTACAATAAAAAAACATTTAATATTATATTATAATACATTAAATTTCTATTCTATAGAAGGTTCTCGCTTTGTTTACGAGATAACTTTTGCCTCGCGTTACTTATTTACGCTGCCTAATTGCTTAACTAAACATAAAAGGTCGCGTCCTAACGGCTTTTCGGCTTGTAAACAACCTTGACCGGTCTTTTGTTTTAACGTGAATTTAGAATTTAATATTCCTATGTGAATTTGAATTTCTTTCGCGAATATTATTTTTACAGATTTTCATGTATTTAAGATTTTCTTTCGCGAATTTTCCCTTTTTTCTCTCTCTCTTCAGCGTGCTTATCGACTAATTTACGCACGCTTTAATTGATGAAATTCACGGGCATAATATAAATATTGAAAATTGTGACTATTACGAAAATATTATATTAGCACCGAAAAACGTAGATGTAACAGAAATGAATGAAAGTATCTTATCAAAAATAAATGAACTAGTAATAGTGTACTTGAGTATTGACTCTGCAAAAGATGCAAATGACGAAAGTTTAGAAGCAATTTTTCCAGCAGAATTTTTAAATTCTTTAACGCCCAACGGTTTACCTCCACATAGATTACAATTAAAAAAAGGAGCTATAGCAATGCTTCTAAGCAATGTTAATTTGAATGGAGGACTTTGTAACGCAACCCGATTACTAATAACGACATTAAAACAATTTACTATTATTGCACAAATATTAACAGGGAGTAAAAACGGGAGCACTATATTCTTACCACGTATGACTTTATCAGCGAATGATGAACTGCTATTCCAGATGACCAGAAAACAATTTCTTGTAAAACTTACTCATGCAATGACTATTAAAAAGTCGCAAGGACAATCATTTAAAAAAGTAGGAGTGTATTTACCAACACCGATTCTGAGTCATGGGCAGTTATACATGGTACTTTCAAGGACGACTAATAAAAAGAAATTGAAAATATTGTTAACAGAAAAATCAAGATAGGTTAAAGATAAAATGGTCCATGCTAAAAACATTGTTTACAAAGAAATATTATAAAATCACTATACAAAAATTAAATATGACGAATAAGAAAATAAAATCAAACATATGTGAAACTCTTATATAACATTAAATATAATGAATTAAAAATTATAAAGTAGAGTTTAGCGCTGTGTGTTTAATAAAACACAACTATTATTGTTAGTTCTGTGCTATTGAAAAAACGCGATTGCTTTTTTAAATGCTGTGTATTAAAAAAAAAAACATGACTGCTATTGTAAATGCTGTGTAGTTAAAAAATACAACATCTATTGTAAGCGCTTTATGATAACAAATTCGCGGCTGCTATTTTGAGCGCTATGTGGTTAAAAAACGTGGTTGTTAATGTAAGCGCTGTGTAATTAAAAATTCACAGTTGCTATTTTGAGCGCTGTGTAGTTACAAATTAGGGGCTGGCATTTTAAACGCTATGTAGTTAAAAATTTGCAGCTGCTATTGTAAGCGCTGTGTTACTAAAGAAATGCGGATATTAATATTAGTGCTAACCAAAAAAGAACTGAAATCATTATCAAAGGTAACTTTCAAAGCAGAATCTGTTACAATAAAGAAGACAATCTGGATGAATAAAAAAATACAAGATAATATAATTAAAAATAATTACTATAGAATCGAGCCTTGGTGCGCCCTAAATAAAAGCTTTAGATGATGATTTTTCGAAATGCTTCTAATTAATTACAAATATAAGTTCAGAAGTGAAAATATTTATCTAGAAATTTTTTTAAAATCAGAATAAACTATAATAATGGCTATTTATTAAGATTGTATTCTCTCACACAGCTTTACTAATGAGTTCTATAAACATATCTCGGACAAAACGTAAACTTTGAAACTCATCAAACAATGAACATATCATGATCATCACCATAATCATCATCAACTCAAACATGAGCATTAATGTGTAGACGTACGTGTGTATGAACAGAAGCGAAGAAACAAAGTCAAAGGGCAGTATCAAAGTCACGGAACGATTTCATAAAAAGGTAGACAGTAAGATAGACACGCAGACAAAAAGTCAGAGATGGAAAAATGAGACACAGAACAGAGGAACAAAGACGAACAATCGGAGACAGAGAGATGGAAAGGAGGAGACGGAGAGACGAAAACAGAAGAAAGGAGACGGAGAGACGTAGACGGAGTAATGCAGACATAGACAAACAGACAGAAACGGAAACAAAGAAACAAAAACAGATAAACAGAGACAAAGAGACGAAGACAGAGAAATAGAGACAAACACTAAAAAACGGAGACAAGGAGAGAAAAGACGAAAGAACAAAGACGAAGAGATGGGGACAGAGAAACGGAGACAGAGAAACGGAGACATACGGAGAAGGAAATAAGAAGATGGAGAGACGAAGACGAAGAGACGGAGATGGAGGGACAAAGACGAAGAGGGAGACGGAGACGTATACGGAGAGACGGAGACATAGAGACGGAGATGGAGGGACAAAAATGGAGAGATGAAGAGACGGAGACAGAGAGACAAAGACAGAGGAACGGAAACGAAAAGGCAAAGATGAAAAAACGAAGACAAAGAGACAAAGACGGAAGATTGGAGACGTAGAGATGGAGAGACGGAGACATAGAGACGGGGACATAGGGACGGAGACATAGAGACGGGGACATAGGGACGGAGACATAGAGACGGAGACGGAAAGACGGAAAAACGAAGACGGAAAAACGGAGACGGAAAAACGGAGACGAAGAAACGGAGACGAAGCAGCGGAGACGGGAAGACGAAAACGGAGTGATGGAGACGCATAAGTAGAAACAAAGACTCGTCCTTGTCCTTGACCTCGACATAATCGTCATCCTTATCCTCATTCTCATCCTCATCCTCATCCTCATCCTTATCGTCATTGTCATCGTCACCGTCATTATCATCGTTATCGTCATCGTCATCGTCATCGTCATCGTCGTCATCATCTCCATCCTCGTCATCATCGTCGTCATTGTCGTCATCGTCGTCATCATCCCCATCCTCGTCGTCATCTTCGTCATCGTCGTCGTCATCGTCGTCATCGTCGTCATCGTCGTCATCGTCATCATCGTCATCATCGTCATCATCTAAGCAGAAAATGTAAAGAATGTTTAAAATCGTGTGTAAATTGACAAACAACGATGTAAGACATTTTTTATTTCCTCCCATGATGAAAATACAACTTATATCAACGTTGGGCTGAAAGCACGACATTACCTCTTAGCGCAAGTAATTGAATGTCCTTTTTTTGGCCCGTTACTGAGAAAACTATCATTGCCTTGTACTTTTTATTGCTAATAACATATAGAAAGTACCCGAATTTTTGAAAATTATAATATGTAAATTTTTTAGCTTATTTGTTAGATGGAAACATACTATATAATATACCCAAAAACCGCCCAAAGGTTGATTTCAAATTTAGATTAATTTACTTTTCAAAGTCAAAATTTTTTGTTTTCATAAAAAACGAATAATTTTTGGCTATCTCAAAAAAGCTAATGAAAATGGGTTAAACATAATTTGTTATAAGATTTAAAATTTTTTAAAATCATTTTATCTATTTTTTATCGTTATTAAAAAAGTTGTTTTAAAAATTTTAACAAATTTTTCCTTTTATTTGTTTAAATTTTTGTAAATTTCGACTACTGAAAAATCCAAACGGAAATAGGCAGAATAAAAAAATAAAAAATATAAATCATCACAGATTTTGTTTACTACGAGATTTTTTAATAAAGTTATAGGTTATCGTATTGTTAAGCATGCATGAAATAAAATTTGAATAAAATTATACATCTAATGATATATCTTAATATTTGTTTTTATATTTTTTAATATTTTTTTTTAAATTAAGTTTATTTTTTAAATAATGATAATAATGTAGTAAGTAATATGTTAATATATATATATATATATATATATATATATATATATATATATATATCTATATAATAAAGATATATCGCCTACGCCGCCGCCGCCGTGTATAAGAATTTTATGTGCCCTCAGTCAGCTGAAATTCAGCTAAAATTTAGCTAAAAGTTAGCTAAAAGTTAGCTGAAATTTAGATAAAATTTAGCTGAAAGTTAGCTGAGAGATAGCTGAAATTCAGATAAAATTTAGCTGAAAGTTAGCTGAGAGATAGCTGAAATTCAGATAAAATTTAGCTGAAAGTTAGCTGAGAGATAGCTGAAATTCAGATAAAATTTAGCTGAAAGTTAGCTAAAAGTTGGCTGAAATTCAGATAAAATTTAGCTAAAAGTTAACTGAGAGATAGCTGAAAGGTAGTTAATTGTTAGCTAATTTAATTAATTGTTATCTAATTAGGCAATTTAATATTTAATTTAATAGAGTTCTTTTTATGATGCGATGCATACACATCGTCCATAAATTGAACGAAAAGAATGAACGAAATTAGGAAGAGAAAAGAACATTGGGCTGAGCTCGAGGTAAATACGTTGAATGGTTGTGCTCCTATCGTAAAGCGATTGAATATTATTATAGATATCTTCAACATATTTAAAGTATTAAACTATCATAAAACGTTTTATTATACTTAACTTCATATACCTTAATAAGTGTATTTAACTTCTAATAAATACTAATCTTCATGACCAAGAAACAAAAAAAAAAAAAAAAAAAATAATAATTTTAAATTAATATAAATTTAAAAATTATATATATAAAAGTTTATATTTGTAGAAGGTGATGCAATGGGGGGTTGGCGAGCGAAGCGAGCAGGGGGGAACCCCCCCTAGTATATATATATATATACATAAAGATATGTTAAAGCCAATTGAATTTAATTAAATTGATATTTTAATTGTCATTGCTGATTTGGTTTAATTATTCGTGTTGGTTACTGCTACTTTACCGCATTCAATTATTTATAACTCTTTGAAAAAGCTTCGATTATTTTAAAAATACAAACGTGACATACAGTCACATTACTTTAATTTTATATTTGTACATATAATTAAAGCCATAATAAGTAAGAAATAACCAACCTACATGATGTTCATTTAACCTCTAGAGGGACGCGGATATAAAATACTTTTTTTATAAGTTCTTCAAAATCAATTTTATCTCTCAAATTCTAAAATGAAATTGGCCTTTAGTCAATTTACATAAAATTTCGTGTAAAAATTATTAACAAATCTTGTCACCTATAGAGATTTTATTAACAAAATTTAAAGAATAATTTATCATCATCTGTACATACACGGAAAAATTTTTTTGCTTATTAGGTTTACGAAAGATTTACGCTATTAATAAATTAAAATCTATTTAATACTACTTGGACATGTCACGTTTTCAACATTTAGAAATTGACGACATTAACGGCATTCTTTGTATGTTCAGTTTAGTATTATATGCAACTCATAAGGATATGCGATATCTCCTAAAAAATATTAAATTATACTAATGCTAATGACATGAATAAAAGACGTTATAATTTTTTTCCGTGTAGTTTCATGATTATTCTCATGATTTGTTTATTTCCTGTGAAATAATGATTTTATACATTAACATTTTATATAAAAGAATTAAATGAATATAAAAAATAAATACATATATTTAAAGAACATATTTCTTCTGAGTGTTTAACTTAAACAATGTAGCTTTATGAAATATGTTTCTTATATAATTAAAGACATGCTGGTAAAAATAAATATATAACTACTGTTTGTACGGGTTAAACTAATTTTGCACGAAAAAACTTCTAGATTATTAGTTCAGGGCTTTTCATTATATAGAGCATCTAATAGAGGTCTAACTACATCTTTTTTCTATTATTATTTAATCCCATATTAATTTTAATATGAAATTTCTGAATTTCTGGAACAGCCATTGAAATATGAGTCTCTGATGGTAATTACATTTAATTAAATATTTTATGTATTTTAAGAATGAGTTAAAGTAATTTAAACTTTAATTAGAAAAAAATGTTGGCAATGCATTGGCAAAAGTTTTTTATTGTTCATTGTTTTTTCGCTGTTAATACTCTCGTTTCTTAATCAACAAATATAGACATATCGACGGTGGCTACGAAAACAATCACAGCTGAGTAATTGACTACGAAAAAAAAACACATCTCCAAAAGTGCGACGCAAAAAAAACACATCTCCAAAAGTGTGACGCAAAAAAAAAACATTTCAAAAGTGCAACGCAAAAAAAACACATCTCCAAAAGTGCAACGCAAAAAAAACACATCTCCAAAAGTGGCGGCGAAGAAAAACACACCTTCAAAAGTGCGGCGAAGAAAAACACATCTTCAAAAGTGGCGGCGAAGAAAAACACACCTTCAAAAGTGCGGCGAAGAAAAACACATCTTCAAAAGTGGCGTCGAAAAAAAACACACCTTCAAAAGTGCGGCGAAGAAAAACACCCTTTTTGAAAATTGTCACTGTGTTTTCAAGAGGTGTTCTTCTTCGCCGCCACTTTCGAAGGTGTGTTTTTCTTCGCCGCCACTTTTGAAGGTGTGTTTTCTTTCGCCGCCACTTTTGAAGATGTGTTTTTTCGCCACCACTTTTGAAGGTGTGTTTTTCTTCGCCGCCACTTTTGAAGATGTGTTTTTCTTCGCCGCACTTTTGAAGATGTGTTTTTTTTCGCCGCACTTTTGGAGATGTGTTTTTTTTCGCCGCACTTTTGGAGATGTGTTTTTTTTCGCCGCACTTTTGGAAACGTGTTTTTTTTCGCGGCACAATTTCGATGTGTTTTTTTTCGCGGCTCTTTTCATCTGTGTTTGTTTTCGTAGCCACCGTCGATATATAAAAGCGCAGAGCGAATAGGAAGAGTGAGGCAACTTTAGAAATCTATAACTTGTCTCAAAATCTTGTACGCGTCTGCTCTTCTATATGCGTCTACATTTTTTTTCTTTATTTTATAAATATTTTGCATATTAAAAACTTATTTTATTCAATACAGAGCTCAAGCAAGATGGTCTAAGATGTCTATTGAAAAGCAAAATTATGGTTTTTATGAGGATGCATCTATTACACAGGATACGGGTTGGTATAACAATGCATGCAATGTAGCTGATTATCTTGATAAGAATAATAAATGCATGTATAAAAAAATAATTGAAAATATTAAAATGTGGAATGTTAATAATGAGAGCATTAAAAACTCATCAAATCACAACGAATAAAATGATAATGAAATAGAAACGTTAGATTTTAATAGTAATGAATTTTTGGGTAATGATGTTTGTAGAAATACTGAAAATATTAATCATGAAAGTTTTTGTAATAATTCACTATTAACTAAGTCTGTGATTGCTATCGATCATTCTTATTGTTTACTTAATAATATAAATAATTATTACTCTATTGGTAGTACTGAAATACATAAACGTTTTATTGAAAGTGATCATGATTATAATTGTAGTGAACAAAATTATGATATCCTCTGTTGTGATGAAAATAATGTGTAATAACGCAGTACATAATTGTCATGATTAAAATATTATAAACGAATGTAGTATTAAAGATATAAATGGCATTACTGAAGATGAAAAATTGTTATCTTCTAATGATCTTTTTAGTAAATTAAATTTTAATGGTCGCAGAGCTATAGATATAGTATTTCTTTTAAATTTATTGAATCAGCTGTTCAAGACATATGATTCGGGGTCATGCAAAGACGTAGATTTTGAGGTAATTAAGTGCATTAAAATCGATTTAGGAACTAAAATATTATGTAAATGTAGAAATTGCGATTTTCAAGAATGGCTTTGTCTGAAGAGATTGTTAATGGAGGAATGGCTATTAATCCTTTAGCAGCTTTAGCTACACTAGTAGCAGGAACAGGATATGAAGGTTTACGACAGCCATTAGCTGGTGTAAATATACCAAGCATGTCTAGTAATGCATACATAAAACATAGGAGAAGTCTAATATTAATTATAGAAGAAGCAGCAAACAATGAAATAAAAAAAGCAGAAGAAGAAAAAGAAATTGTAATAAAAAAAGGACATATTATTAATGGTATTCCGTATATCGAGGGGGAAGGAGATGGAGCTTATGGAAAAAGAACATATAAGAGTGGTAAATTTGATTCTTTGATCTGTGTGGGTGTAGTTGTTGGTCTTGAAACAAAAAAAAAGTCCTACACATCAAGGTTCAAAATTAATCTTGTTTAACGTGTTACAAAGCACATAAATATGATCTGCAACCTAAAGATCATCGATGCTTTGAAAATTGGCCTTATGACAAAAGCTCTACGTCTATGGAAACAGATTGTATCTTGAAAGCTTTTCAAAAAAGTGTAAGATTGCATGGATTGATATATAAAATGTACATGGGTGATGGTGACTCTAATACATATACCGCTTTATTAGAGAATGACGTGTATGGAGCTTATGGTGCTAGGGTTGGGAGACTTTATTGTTATAACCTTCTGTTCCGAAATATGTGCAACAAAATAGTTGAAGCTTCGAAAGGAAAAATTGATCGGCGCGTAGTATCAGGTAATATAACAAAATTTCGAGAATTTATTAAAAAATCAGCTTTCAGAATCCGTAAGCAAATTATGACTCATATTCGTGAGAAATCAACAGAATTGCTCTGAAGAAGAACAAATGGTGGAACTGCAACGAGATATCCTGAATGTCGTTGATCATATTTTCGGCAATAACAGAAACTGTTGAAGCCATCATTTAAATTGCGTAACAAAAAAAAACAGAAAAATTGGATACTGATACTTAAAAGATTTGGCATGTACGAGATAATTGATAATGCAGTGAGGAAAGTAAGCTGTTACACGCAAAGTTTATTACGTAAAGTTGCGACGAATGTTACTGAAAATTTCAATTCACTCGTAGTTAGGTGTATTGATGGTAAACATAAATTTTGTTTTTTCAGATTCACAATATCTACGTTGTTTAATGTCTGTAATTAACTTTAATACAGGCAAACCCTTTAGTACAATGGGCAAATACATAAATAAAGATTTCAGCGTAGCAAGTGAAATGAAAGAACAGCATCGTGCAAAAATTGACAACAATAATTTATTACGTTGTAACGTTTGGCTTTTGCCTCGATCAGATCTTGATGTCGTAGGCGTCAAACTTTAGAGGGTGCTGCAGATGGTTGATTCTCGGAGGCCAAAGTTCAAACTTACATACTAAACTAACCTAACCTTATTAAATTAATAAAATTAATAATAAGAAAGATAAGAAATAAATTAAAAGAAATTAATCTCCAAAAAAATATTTGAAAAGAAAAATATAAATGATTAAGAAAAGAAATAATATTAATTAAAAGAATTAATAAATAAATAAATAATACAAAGCTAACCTATCCTTACGTACTAAGTGATAATGTTCGTGAGAGGAAGCAGGATGGGTACTGCGGACTGGTGATTAAGTTTAAACACGATAATTTTGGGTCTAGACTTAAACTACCTTTTTCTTTTATATGATCATATCTCCACAACTTTTAATCTTTTGGTGATATGTCATTTTACAGCTGTCACTGGGTAGCGAATGATGCACATTATTCAAACTAGGTTCACACCTTTTGTACAATCTTGTTCCTCTATTTTTTATGTATATAGTGAATGTGCCACCAATGCTCCAGTAGATATTTCTATAAAACGTAAATTTTTACATGGATAAAAGTTCGGAAATTTTATCCATGTAAAAATTTTCGTTTTATAGAAATATCTACTGTAGCATTGGTGGCACATTCACCATATACATAAAAAATAGAGGAACAAGATTGTACAAAAGATGTAAACCTAGTTTGAATAGTGTGCATTATTCGCTACCCAGTAACAGCAGTAAAATGACTTTTCAAAAAAATTATAAAAAAATTAAAAGTTGTGGAGATATGCTCATATTTAATAATAAAAATGAAAAGGAATAACAAAATAATTACAACGCCGATTAAATAATACTGAATAACAAAAGAAAAATTATAATTGTGTGTAATAACATTTCGTACGTTGAAAAAGAAAAGTCTTTAGTTGTCTTCTTGACCGCTAGGTGGCGCTAGCTCGTATTTATCGGCTGTATCAAATAAAACAAAAGAAAAAAATACAATGGTTAATTATACAACAATATAGACTCGGCGGGTAAATTTGCGACCTACTTTATCGGCGGAGTTCGACGCGGTCGGTAACAGAGCCAGGTTAGGTAATACAGGAAAGCTAGGAAGGTAACCCTCTAAACCATGAGTGGAGAAGAGGGGGGAGACTTTTGGTCGAAGACCAACGGAGGAATCTACCCCGACCAGCGATGGTGGATGTAGTAACTAGGAGTCAGTGCCGGGCAATCCCACCCTTACACTGACGGATAGATAGAAGACTATGTCGGGCAATCCCACCCTTACATAGCTTAAGACAGGAGTATAGGTAAGGATAACTCTCACTGTGCCGAGCAATCCCACTCTTACACAGAGGAAGGGGAGGGAGTCTGATGCTGGCTCGGCGGCTCGCTTATATATGCTACGGAGCTCGCTATTCCCGTTGTGGGAGTAGCGCCTCGTAGCGGCTGAGCGCAGGTACTGTGTCTAGCGCGATTTTTGAATCGTCGCAACGTAAAGCCAATGGAAAAAGAAAGAGATTTCATTATCAAGATAATGAAAAAAATTATGGAGATGCTCATCAAGAGCCAGACGTTTCACCAGAAGTGTACGAAGAGTTAGTGCTAGAACGTTTTCGGAAATCAACCTTCAGGCGGCCTGGGAGACCCCAAAAGGTGTCACCCCGGCCGCCTGAAGGTTAAACGAGGATATCAATAAACGAGACGAATTCGAAAAGGAAACCAGAAAACAAAGCAATAGCGAATTATGGTTTGAAAAGCGACGGATAAGGTTAACAGCTTCTAAATTTGGAGAGATTTGCCACGCAAAAGACACTACACTATGTGTAGCAAAAATAATGAATATCTTGTACCCTTCTGCATTAGATTTGCCACAATTCCATCATGGACTAGATATGGAAGCAGAAGCTATTAAAGAAATAGAAAAAAAATTAAAAATTAAAGTTGATCCATCTGGCTTAATCATAGATATTGATAAACCATACACTGAAAAAAAAAACCCGAAGCCAGCGCTGCAAAGTTAATCTGAGCGGTTGCATGCGAACAACATTACGCTAATCCGAGCAGAGCGCCACAACTGTGTTGCGAGCACGCTTGCTCCGACTCTCTGACATCGCGCTTGCAGAAAGCCGAAACCAAGCACTGCGGCAGAGCTGCGAGCTTGCTTGCTCCGACTCTCCGGCATCGCGCGTGCAGAAAGCCGAAACCCAGCACTGCGGCAGAGCTGCGAGCTTGCTTGCTCCGACTCTCCGGCATCGCGCGTGCAGAAAGCCGAGACCAAGCACAGCGGCAGAGCTGCGAGCACGCTCTCTTTGACTCTGCGGCATTTCTCATGCAGAAAGCCGAGACCAAGGGTAACGACAGAGTTACAGGCTCGCTCACTTTGAATTTCTGAACATTGACGTACCAAAAGCGAGGCCAAGCACTCTAAACAAAAAATTTACATTTAAAAAAGCCAAATTTCTTTTTCTTTTCTTTTTTTTGTAAGTTTTAACACTTTATGTGAAGTATAATTTATTTAAGTAAAATTCTATAATATTATAAAGATTAAATTTTATTTCATAAAATTTTATTTAAAATGTTTCTTAACTTAAAAATTGATGTGATATTTTACTTTTATCATTATTCGCCTGAGTATATTAATGTAATAATGTAAATTTATAATTTTGATTTATTTTTAATACCTTATTTGTGCGATTATTAGTGCTTTTATATCTTTGAATTGATGTTAAGAAGGGGCCGAACTATCTGTGTTTGTCTAATAGCGTTTTTCATCATTTATGTACACACTATCCTGTATAATAAGAAAAAAATAGCAGCCCCCGCTAGATATTAGTATAATAAGTAAATTTTGTAATAACAACCAAATTTTTTCACTGCGTAGTTTTTGAATAATTAGAGACCTACCAAAAAAAGATAGGTTATATTCTAGATTGCTAGTAGGTCTCTAATTAGTCAAAAACTATGCAGTAAAAAATTTGATTGTTATTACAAAATTTACTAATTATACTAATATCTAGCGGGGGCTGCTATTTTTTCCTTGTTATACCGAATAGTGTTTACATAAATGATGAAAAACGCTATTAGACAAAGACAGATAGTTCGGCCCCTTCTTAACTTTATTTTAATCATTCGTATTTTTATATATTCGTATTTTTATAAATTCGTATTTTTATGAAGCTGATGATGAATAAAATGTACTCGTCAAGCGTAACGATTTCAGTTTCTCTTATAGATGGTAAAGTTACAATTCCAATAATTATAAAATTAAACTTAGATAATTCAAAGTAATTTACAAAAAATTCGTCTAGATATTTATAAGTAGTCATTTATTAAGTTATTCTTTATAAACTATATGATTGTATTGTTACAAATTTCGTATACGAATGTAGTTCTCTTGGTGTATGAGGGAAGATATGATATTTACAATTGATTTTTATGTCGTCTAATGGTATTATTATTATTATTATTATATACACTGAGAAAAAAATTTAGTTGGATTAAGTAAGGCTTAATTGAATCAATGAAATCCCTTAGGTGCGGGCGGCACATAAAATATTTTGTTACATTAATACAAATATTTTAATTATGTCAAATAAATATTTCATTTTTTAAAATAAATATTTGATTCTACTAAACATCACAAATATTGGTTGAATAAAATTAATTTATTGTTTTAAAAAAAATTATTATTAATTCAAATGCATATTTGTTTTTCCAATTGCTTATTTCATTACATCAATATGCATATAGTAACTGAATCAAATAATATTTTGTATTTTCAAATAAATATTTGATTTACTAAATGTCGCGAAGATTGATTCAATAAAATTAATTCATTGTTTTTATAAAAAATTTTATCAATTAAAATGCCCATTTGTTTTTCTAATTGATTATTTCATTACATTAAGGGGATGTAATACGGTATATGATTTGAACATAGTTACCGACATTGCAGTTTTCAAAATTTTTAATCTTTATTCCAAAATTTTCAAAAATATCTCTCAATTAGGCTTTTTATTAGTAAAAATAGAAGGCAGTAATATAAAGATATTGTAAAAATTTCTAGATTAAGAATCAAAAATTTGGAAAACTGTAATGTCGGTATTTTACATTCCCTTAATATACATATTGGAATTAAATCAAATAATATTTTGTATTTTCAATTAAATATTTGACTTATTAAATGTCGCGAAGATTGATTCAATAAAATTAATTCATTGTTTTAACAAAAAAAATTATCAATTAAAATGTCCATTTGTTTTTCTAATTAATTATTTCATCATAATAATGCTATATTGAAATTAAATTAGTTCAATATTTTATATTTTCAAATAAAAGTTTAATTTATTGAATATTGCAAAAATTGATTTAATAAAATTAATTCATTGTCTTAACAAAAAATTTTATTAATATAAAGACATTGATAGATTATTCGGTTTCACAAATAAAATATTTCTTCAAAGTAAAGAAATATTTAATTAATTCGATTTATAGATATTTTAATCGAACAAATACTGTCTTTAATCAACAGTATTTGCTTTCAGTGATTTATATTTATTTATTAACATCAATGAATTGATGACTCTCATTAAAGGACAGGTGAATATAATTACATTTATTTATATGGTAAAGAATAACAATTATTAACATACTAACATTAGTATGCTTTATACAGTGATCGCACGCGCAGTAAATCTAATATAAATTTCGTTCGCATTACAATTTACGTATTATCTTGGATTTTTAACTTCCTTATATATCAACTTGGAGGCCCTCTTACCGCTTGCGAGATCGAAAATTAACGACGCCACTAAGCGGTAGTATCATCAAACCATCGAACTAAATGATTTTGTTAAAACAATAAATGTTTCTTTTAAATCAAATATGTGTTATTTGAATGAAATAAATTATGTAGTTGAATCAAATAGTGGATTTACTTGATTTTGACAAGTATTTAATCAGATTTCTCTGTAATTTTTATTAACTTTAGTACATATTTTGCTAAGTTATTCACTTAGCAAGACACGTATTTAAAACATGAGTTTGTTTGAGTATAAAGGATGATAACTTATACAAAAAAATATTTTTCAATAATAAATATTAATTTTGACATTATATTTCATTTGATTTAGTAAATATGTTATTAAATAATAACACAGGCCCACAAAATGAAAAAAAATGTCTGAACTTTTGACCGGACATACATATTCCCATGTATTTTTCGACGCTGAATCCGAATCTGTAATAAAAATATAGGGTTTTCTTACCTTTTCTCAGAGTTTTATTGAAAAAACCTCATTTTTTACGGTTTTTTTGCGGTTTTTCGAGTCTAGAAAAAACAAATCATGAGATACGGTTAATTGGACTTCAAAATCGAATTCTACGGGAAAAAATACACGGGAAACCATACCTTCAAATTTTTTTAACGCGATTCTAGTCCTCTGTATGGGGCTGAAAAGATGAGGAAATCGGTAAAAGTCGAAATTTTGCCTAAAATGGATTTAAACAATATTAAAATTTAATCATGCGTCTTTTGAAGAGTCGATAAACATTGGAAATACTATCCTGGGGGTTTTTCAGATTGCTGATCATGAATTTGAAGTCAGATTGTGTAAAAACTACTTCTAGAGGGCGGTGACAAGAACTGGTATATGGTAAATTTATCGATTTTTAAAAATTTTACGTCTGAAATACTAATTTTAGAGTCTTTCACAGCATTGACTGTAAATTCAAGATATTAACTTAGCCTATTGTGTACGTTAAACTTAACATTTTGTCTATGTTTGTCTCTCTCTCTCTCTCTCTCTCTCTCTCTCACTCTTCCGATGTTTTTTTTAAATTGGCTTACGCTTACGTACACGTTTCTCTTCGAATGACCGATGTAGTGGATTTCTGACACAAACACACCAAATGAAGAAGATCTAAGTTCACCTGAAGAACATTCTCTGGATAGTGATGAAGAGTATATTCTTAAGGGTGAAGAACGAACTGTTGAAAAGTTTGATCAAAAAAGTCTGAACGATTTATTTAGAAAGAGTGGTTTATCTAAGGAACAATCAGAGTTTATGGCTTCAGAGTTTAAGAGACGAAATATGTTGACAAAGGGTACTAAAGTATGTGCATATCGTAATCGAGAAGAGCGCTTTAGAAATTATTTCAAGAATGATTCTAATATGGTTTATTGCACGGACGTGAAAGGTCTTATTGATGAATTGAAACCCAACATATACAAACCTGAAAATTGGCGACTATTCATTGATTCATCAAAGCGCAGCCTTAAAGCAGTACTCCTCAATATCACAAATAAATATGCTCCTATACCATTAGCACATTCAACAGTACTTAAAGAAGAGTATTCCAATCTTGAACTACTTTTAACGAAAATAAAATATAGAGAACATAAATGGCAAATATGTGGCGATTTAAAGATTTTATCTATGATACTTGGACAACAATCTGGATTTACGAAGTACCCATGTTATTTATGCATGTTTGATAGCAGAGATAGAGAAAAACACTATAAAAAGAAAATTTGGCCATCAAGAGAATCGTTTGAACCTGGAAAACAGAATGTTATAAAAGATCCACTCGTTAATCCTTCGAAAATTTTGATACCGCCTCTGCATATAAAGCTTGGATTGATAAAGCAATTAGTTAAAGCTTTGGACAAGGACGGTCAATGCTTCCAATATATAAGCAAAGTATTTCCCCATAAATCTGATGCTAAATTAAATGAAGGTATTTTTGATGGTCCTGAAATCCGAACTTTAGCTAGAGACGAAAACTTTGAACAAAGCATGACTGATGTTGAAAAGGCAGCATGGTTAAGTTTTAAAGAGGTATCGACGAAATTTTTGGGTAATGCCAAAGACACGAATTATAAAGCTATTGTGAAAAGAATGGTACGTAATTTTGAAAAATTGGGTTGTCTAATGAACTTAAAACTTCATTTTCTTGATTCACACGTTGATCAGTTTCCTGAAAATAACGGAGACTTTAGTGAAGAGCATGGTGAACGATTTCACCAAGATTTAAAGGAGTTTGAACGTAGATTTCAAGGAAACTGGGGTATCAACATGTTAGCAGATTACTGCTGGATGATAAAAAAGAGAACAGCTGCGAAAAAAGGACAAAAACGTGTCAGAAATCCACTACATCGGTCATTCGAAGAGGAACGTGTACGTAAGCGTAAGCCAATTTAAAAAAAACATCGGAAGAGTGAGAGAGAGAGAGAGAGAGAGAGAGACAAACATAGACAAAATGTTAAGTTTAACGTACACAATAGGCTAAGTTAATATCTTGAATTTACAGTCAATGCTGTGAAAGACTCTAAAATTAGTATTTCAGACGTAAAATTTTTAAAAAATCGATAAATTTACCATATACAGTTCTTGTCACCGCCCTCTAGAAGTAGTTTTTACACAATCTGACTTCAAATTCATGATCAGCAATCTGAAAAACCCCCAGGATAGTATTTCCAATGTTTATCGACTCTTCAAAAGACGCATGATTAAATTTTAATATTGTTTAAATCCATTTTAGGCAAAATTTCGACTTTTACCGATTTCCTCATCTTTTCAGCCCCATACAGAGGACTAGAATCGCGTTAAAAAAATTTGAAGGTATGGTTTCCCGTGTATTTTTTCCCGTAGAATTCGATTTTGAAGTCCAATTAACCGTATCTCATGATTTGTTTTTTCTAGACTCGAAAAACCGCAAAAAAACCGTAAAAAATGAGGTTTTTTCAATAAAACTCTGAGAAAAGGTAGGAAAACCCTATATTTTTATTACAGATTCGGATTCAGCGTCGAAAAATACATGGGAATATGTATGTCCGGTCAAAAGTTCAGACATTTTTTTTCATTTTGTGGGCCTGTGTAATTGATTGTTTTAATAAATATTTTATTAAGATAATCAAATAATTATTTAATCGATCTGATAAAGAAATTAATTCATACAACAAAATATTTAATTGGAACATAAATAATAAAATATTTAATTGTTAAAAATAATAATTAATTCAATTAATCACCGATTTCATAGACGCAATATAATTAAATAATAAAAGTAATAAAATAATTTTATAGAACAAAATAAATCAAATATTTGAATCAATTAAAAATTTAATTAATTTAATGCATCCAATTAATTAAAATATAGCAATGAAATTATTTGATTAAAAGACAATGAGATATTTCATAGAATCAATCATATATTTCATAAAGAGAAAAAACGCATTCATCAAAGCAACTAAATATTGAATTAAAATGATTAGGTATTTCATTGACCAGTGAAATAATTTAATATAAGTCATACAATATTTAATTAAAACAATGAAATATCTTTTTGTTACTATTCAAAATTTATTGAAAGAATAAAACAATAATCTTGAAATTATTAAATATTTCATTAATATAATTAAATATATTATTGAACAGTAAAGTAATTTAATAGAGGTGATATAATAATTAATTGAATCAATGTAATATATTTTTCTTTTAATCAAAATTTGATAAAAATAATAGAATAAATACGTTAAAATAATAATAAAATAAATATATTTGGTTTAATAAATATTTCATTAAGGTAATCAAATATATTATTAAACATTAAAGTAATTTAATGGAAGTGTTAATATAAAATATAATTAAATCAGTGAAATATATTCTTGTTTCAATAACTACTTGATAGAAATAATAAAATAAATATATTTGGTTTAATAAATATTTCATTAAGATAATCAAATATATTATTAAACATTAAAATAATTCAATGGAAGTGTTAATATAATATTTAATTAAATCAGTGAAATTTATTCTTGTTTCAATAACTACTTAATAGAAATAATAAAATAAATATATTTGGTTTAATAAATATTTCTTTAAGATAATCAAATATATTATTAAACATTAAAGTAATTTAATGGAAGTGTTAATATAAAATATAATTAAATTAGTGAAATATATTCTTGATTCAATAACAATTTGATAGAAATAATAAAATAAATATATTTGGTTTAATAAATATTTCATTAAGATAATCAAATATATTATTGTACATTAAAGTAATTTAATGGAAGTGTTAATATAAAATATAATTAAGTCAGTGAAATATATTCTTGTTTCAATAACAACTTGATAGAAATAATAGAATAAATATATTCGGTTTAATAAATATATCTTTAAAAAAAATTTAATATCTGATTTTACGTTGCACCTTTCTTGACTTTAAAAAAATAATTTATTGGTTTTCTTTTTTATTGAAATGCTGATCAAATGTTATGTGTTATATACAACAAAATATTTTGTTTATACAATCACATATATTATTAATTAAATGACAATGTTATTAACTTAGTGAAGCATTCATTTACAATATAAGCTTCTTTAACTTAATCGGATGACCGTTAATTCAAGCAAATATTATATTGATGATTCATCAATATTTTTTTATTGTTATTAAAGATTTTGTTAATTTTACAAACGATTTACTAAAATAAATATTTAATTACTGTAACAAAATATATAGATAATTTACAAACATATTCTATTGTTACAAATAAATATTTTATAAAGTTTTATCAGCTGCCTTAATGAAATTGATTTGATTAAATTAATCGAATAATTTAACCAAAACAATAAATTTTTCTTTATTTTAAATAAATATTTATTTTTTTTTAACTTAGGTATTAATTTTTTTATCCCAACTAAATATTTCAGTGATTTAATAACCTTGCATATTACTTCAATCAAAATTAATTTTTATCAACAAAATATTTAATAACTAAATTTAATTCATTGACTCAACTAAATTTTTTTCTCAGTGTATGTATATATATATATATATATATATATATATATTGTGACGTTAGATCTTTATTATTTGTAAGAATAATAAACACTTAACGTACTTTTAGTGTCGTTATGACGTTAATATAGGGATCTCGCGCATATATATATAACGTACTTTAAGTTTCAATATATCAAGCCTAACGCGTGCCTATCCGCTACGCGTGCAAGCTTGTTATAATGTCTTACTTTTTATTTATTAAGTTTCATGTGAGTTAGATTTCACTAGACCGTACACTGGTAAGACATCTTGCTCACCAGATTCGGGTCCATATATTCCATCTAACTCGATTTATATAATTATAGGAAAATCAGGATTTAGGTGTACAAGGAAATTATTATTTTCGCCTCTCGCATCGAGAAATCTCGCGTGAATTTACTACGCGTATGTTTTCGTGCACTTGAATATACGTGCGTGAACCAAGCCAAGCGCTTTGCGAACAGCACGTAAATTCAAGGCTTCTGTATTTAGCCTCTTTGGCTATAAACTTTATGTTACAATGCAGTGAAGGAATGATATCACACTTCACTCACTAAATTTATTTTTAATCACCAAGATTATTTAAGTAGGTCACGAACTTTACTCGCGCTTATTATATACAAGTCTTATTCAAGTTCACACGGGTACGGAGCACGTAATTTGTACTTTTTCGCCGTCCTTTGAACTTGAATAAGAAACAATATTTAATTCAGACAGGTATTTAATTTTAATAAGAACTTTATTTAAAGAGCGCCGACACGAGAGTGTCTTTTCTCTTCTCCTCAATCATACATGAAACGTCGGTTTTTGCGGTGCTGCCACACCGCTGGTATCATCTCCCATCTATCACCGTCCCACTCCTTGTCAACGCTACAAGAGAGAGGGATTACACTTACAATCAAACTTATACGTTTAATATACAAAATCGTACATTTATCACTGAGCCCGCATGTATATGTTGCTAACATGGGCGTATACGTGCGCGCTTGTGAAGACGCGTACGGTACTCTTAATATCCCCACTCGCTACTGATAGAGACAATGCTCATCTTAATGCGAAATATACTAATGCGGTCTCAATATATATATATATATATATATATATATATATATATATATATATATATATATATATATATATATATATAATAGATATCATGTATATATATATAATATATATATATATATATATATATATATATATATATATATATATATATATATATATATATATACATGATATCTGATAAAATATTTATTACGTTTTCTTCAAAATTTAATACGTTTGGAGAAAAAATTATTTCGATTGATTATAAAATGACTATTTTTCATACTTTCTTATGAATTAAGAAGTTTTCAGTTATTTTCTCATTGTCGCTAAAATTTAATTATTCTTTAAAAATAAAAAAAAAATTAGTTAAGTCGTTAAATAATAAAATAACTTGGGTAGTTATTGTGTATATTGAATAGGAATTTTTCACTAATCAAGTAAGCTAAAAAATCTACATATTGTAATTTCTAAAAATTCAATTACATTCTAGATATTTCTAACAAAGATGTTTCTATTAAATTTTTATTTTGGTTTGATAGTTTTGAATAAAAAATTCATTAAATTATTAATTTTAAAAAAACTTTAAACAATAAAAATATATCTGTTAATAACAAATCTACTGGCATACTGTCAAAACAATTTTTATTCAATGAAATCAATTAAGGAGCGACGTTTCGGTTACATTTTTGGTAACCCTTTGAAAATCTTTCTTTTATTATTATTATTAACAGTCAAACTCAATAATATTTCATTTCTGAAATCATTCTTAACCTCACCATCAATCTTTAAATCTTTATCCAAACTTGTTTTTGGTTATTTTGCAATATGGAGGAATTATTAGAAGTATTAAATTGTAAATGCTTTACCAGTAAAAATTTCAACTTTACTCTCACTACTGATAAAAAAACAACGTTAGAAATTTTTAAATGTTTGGATAAAGATTTAAAGATTGATGGTGAGGTTAAGAATGATTTCAGAAATGAAATATTATTGAGTTTGACTGTTAATAATAATAATAAAAGAAAGATTTTCAATTTAGTTGACTATACAATTAATAAATTGATTTCTAAAAGTTCTGAATATTTAAAGAAAAATCCCAATCTTATGATTTCTAAAGCAGATAAGGGTGGTTCGTTGGTCATAATGGATAAGAGTAATTATGTTAATAAAGTTGAGAGTTGTTTGAATGATATTAAATTCTATGAAAAGATCAATTTTGATCCTTTAAAAAAATTAGAATTGAATACTAATAGTCTAATTAATAAGTTAAATGAGAAAAAAATTTTTGGTGACAGCCTTAAAAGAAATGTTTTCAACAAAAATAGAAACAAATGCAATTTGAGTAGATGTTACGGTTTAACAAAAATACACAAACAAGGGCATCCTGTTAGACTTATCATATCGTCTGTTAATTCTCCCACTTATGAAATTTCTAAAATATTTGCTAATTTTTTACAAAACAATTTGCCGGTTTCACATTTAAATGTGAAAAATAGTTATGAAATTAAGAGTTTTGTTGACACTTTAAGAGTTCCTGATGGATTTTGTATTTTTAGTTTTGATGTTATATCGTTGTATAATAATATTTAGCCGTGAAGGTCTCGTTAGAAAGACGTTAGCATCATTTAAATTGTAAAATCAACTTATCTTTTAATGAATTTTGTGAAGTGATTGGTTTTATTATCGAAAATAATTGTTTTGTGTTTAACAATAAGTTTTATAGACAGAGGTTTGGTAGTGCTATGGGAAGCCCCATTAGCCCAATTTTGGCTAATATTGTTATGCAGGATTTACTTAATGATTGTCTAAGGAATTGTTCGTTTGAAATTTTATTCTTAAAGTTATATGTAGACGATATTTTGATTTGTGCTCGTACAAATGAAATAGATTTGATTTTAGAAGAATTCAACAGTTATGATAATAACATCCAGCTTACAGTTGAAAAACCGGTGAATGACATGATACATTTTTTAGACATATCATTATATAGATCTGTAGATGGTTCCATTTTAACTGATTGGTATAGAAAACCGACAAATTCGGGGATGTTTTTGAATTTTTTATCACATTCGCCTTCACATCAGAAAGCGGCAGTTGTCTATTCTCTGGTAGATAAGGCGATTAAGTTGTCTGATAAGTCGTTCCATTGTAAGAATTTAGATTATGTTTATTCTGTATTGTTGGCTAACAACTATCCTTTTATGTTTATTAAAAAATTTATTAATATTAGACTCAATAAAATTAGTTTGGAAGTATCTAATAATGACAATTTAAATCAATTTATTAATAGAAGAGCTGATTATATTATTTTACCTTTTTTGAAATATAAAGAGAAAATATTTAAAAAGATAACTAACAGGTTCAATCTTGACTTAATTTTTAAAAATTGTAATAAATTAAATTGTATATATAGTTTAGGTAAAGATACTATACAGAATAATAAAAAGACGAATATTGTTTACAAAATTAATTGTAAAGATTGTGAAAAGGTATATATCGGTCAATCTAGCAGAACTTTAGAATGTAGGATTAAAGAACATGTTTCTGATTGCAAGTATAATAGAGAAAAATCTGCACTGGTTAAACATAAAAAAAATAGTGGACATGAATTTGACTTTGACAATGTGAAAATAGTTGATTGTGAGAATTCATATTATAAAAGATTATTGTCAGAAATGATCCATATTTTTAAATTTGATAACGTTAATTTAACACATGACACTCAAAATTTAAAATCAATATTTGCGAAATATATAAATAAGTTGCTTTGATTGTTTACGCTTCGGACTGTTTGTAAAGTGGTTGTTAATAGAGTGTCGATGTGTTTCGTGTTTAGTATAACTCAGTCGTTTGTGAACATATCATGAAAAAATTTTTCAATTTAGTTTTTACTTGACTAAATGAATTTAGAATTGTTTTGTCGATTTGATAAAATAATTTCTAGTTTTGATTTTATTGTTGTAATGTTTTTGACGCTTCATGATATGTAAAACTTGTAAGCTATTATAAAAAGTTATTACTTTGTGTTATTTAAAAGGTACCAACGTATATAATTGAATTGTAACTTTTTGTGTTTTATTTTTTATTTTTTTGTTTTTTTATAGTGCGCTTGAAGAGGGTTACCAAAAATGTAACCGAAACGTCGCTCCTTAATTGATTTCATTGAATAAAAATTGTTTTGACAGTATGCCAGTAGATTTGTTATTTCTCATTATATAGAATATAAACTGTCAGTGGAATCTTCTCACATTAACAGATATATTTTTATTGTTTAAAGTTTTTTTAAAATTAATAATTTAATGAATTTTTTATTCAAAACTATCAAACCAAAATAAAAATTTAATAGAAACATCTTTGTTAGAAATATCTAGAATGTAATTGAATTTTTAGAAATTACAATATGTAGATTTTTTAGCTTACTTGATTAGTGAAAAATTCCTATTCAATATACACAATAACTACCCAAGTTATTTTATTATTTAACGACTTAACTAATTTTTTTTTTATTTTTAAAGAATAATTAAATTTTAGCGACAACGAGGAAATAACTGAGGAAAAAATATACGAAGCCTCCAGTTGGGCAGCCTTCTCAAAGTTACTTAATTGTGCAAAAATGTCTGAAAAAATCGTTATTTTGGATCAATGATGAGATTCGTGATTTTTTTTCTGAAAAAGTATTGATTTTTGGGACAAATGTATGAAAATGTTTATTATTGGAAATCATGTGTAGAATATGAACATATTTTTACAAATTGTAATTTAAGACATTATGAACCATATATACTAAAAATTTAACAAAAAATAAATTTTAAAATTTCAAAATTTCATTTATAATTTGTGATGTTTAGCAAATAATGGTTTACAAAAATTTACATACATTTTACATACAATTTCCAATAAAAAACATTTTCATACATTTGTCCCAAAAATCAATACTTTTTCAGAAAAAAAATCACGAATCTCATCATTGATCCAAAATAACGATTTATTCAGACTTTTTTGCACAATTAAGTAACTTTGAGAAGGCTGCCCAACTGAAGGCTTCGTATATTTTTTCCTCATAAAGAAACGAAAAAAATAAGACTTTAAAAAGCCAATTTAACCTGCTCGATTTTTAGATATACTAAATAGTATGTTTAAATCGATCAAGTAAGCATAAAAATCAGTATATTATAATTTGCAAAAATTCAGGTAAATTCTACATCTAATTTTCAAGAAAAAGTATTCTATTAAGTTTTAACGAAAAATTGATAGTTTTTGAGGAAAAAAATTCATTAAAATATTTATTTAGCAAAAAATTTGGAAAATTCGAAAAATTCCATCACGTTTAAATCCTGACCCCTTTGACCTCGACCTCTAAAATTTTTTTTGTATATTTTGGGTATCAAGTAGAACATTTTCACAGATTTTTGACGAATTCTATTTTTTTGTTAGGTGAGTTGACGTGAAACGTCCCATATATATATATAATATTTATAAAAGATAAAAGAAATAACGCTGCTACTTTTTTGAAACTATTAAATTTAAAATTGGAACTACGACCCAAAAATCAATAGTAAATATCTTCCCTCTAACGCCAAGCAAACTCCATTTGTATAAGAAACTTGTAACAATACAATAATATAGTTTATAAAGAATAAGTCAATAATGACTACTTACAAATACCTAAAGAATTTTTTTTCAAATTACTTTGAACTTTCTGAGTTTCAATATGTCCTAATAAATCTATAAATATAAAAAAAAATACGAATGATTAAAATAAAGATAACATCAATTCAAAGGTATAAAAGCACTAATAATCGCACAAATAAGGTATTAAAAATAAATCAAAATTATAAATTTACATTATTACATTAATATACTCAGGTGAATAATGGTAAAAGTAAAATATTACATCAATTTTTAAGTTAAGAAACATTTTAAATAAAATTTTATGAAATAAAATTTAATTTTTATAATATTATAGAATTTTACTTAAATAAATTATACTTCACATAAAGTGTTAAAACTTACAAAAAAAAGGAAAGAAAAAGAAATTTTGCTTTTTTAAATGTAAATTTTTAACGTTTAGAGTGCTTGGCCTCGCTTTTGGTACGTCAATGTTCAGAAATTCAAAGTGATCGAGCCTGTAACTCTGTCGTTACCCTTGGTCTCGGCTTTCTGCATGAGAAATGCCGCAGAGTCGAAGAGAGCGTGCTCGCAGCTCTGCCGCTGTGCTTGGTCTCGGCTTTCTGCACGCGCGATGCCGGAGAGTCGGAGCAAGCAAGCTCGCAGCTCTGCCGCACACGGTTCGCCTAAAGGAAGTTTAAATGAAAATGTTTTGTTGCCTCAAAATTCATTTTGATTATGATTTTTAGATATCTTAAACATATTTTGACATATTTTTTAAAATCAATTTACGTGGCCGATTCATAAAAAGTTAAGTTTAAATGAACAAATATTGTTTTATTAGACAACATTATTATAAATATATAAATAGAAATAACAAATAAGTAAATAACTATCCCCCATTTATTTTATATCACCTGTATGTTAAAAACATTTATTTACGGTATTAATATGCATTAAATCTATAATTATAAAACGACTGATATATATAATTACTTAAGAAATGAGAAATAATATATACAAAGCTAGAAAATTTTTTCCATAACTACAATTTTAAAGTTCGTTATATTCTCACCTAATTCATTGTAAAAAATAAAATAAACATTGAAAAGGTTACAGCTAACTCGATACTATTTATTATTTATAATATAAAGATCATATGTAAATACAATTTGTGGAATTTAAAGTGATATATAATCTTAAAGAAAATTTAGTATAGCATTTGACTTCGCGCAGCAACGTTCGTTCAATTTATTTAATTTCATTCAATTTAAAAATAGTGATTGTCAATTATGAACTTGCAAAGTAATTCGGCCAGAACTCACGAACAAAATCGGCATAATATGTGTTTGATGTGTAAAAGGAAGCCGAAAAAAGCATTATAAAACTACAGGTAAAATAGGAACTCAAATCAAATTGTTATTTCCTGATTTTAATGAGATGGATTCGCGTTTACCTGCTGTAGTTTGTGGTGCTTGTAGGCTTAAAATTACAAGAGCTAATATGAATACAAGTTTAAAAAGTTCACTTCAGATGCCAGACTACTTAAAATATCATTTAAAAATGAAAACGCGCAGTACATCAACGTCAGAAAAAGAGTGTGGCTGTACTTTATGTAATGAAATTAGATTCAGACAAAGAAGTTTTGAAATTGTTAATACTAAAAAAAAGGAATCTCGCAAACCACTGAAGAAGACTAGTAGACGATGTTCGAATTGTTTAACTTTAATAGCTAAAGGTATAAGTCATAAATGTACTTCAACAAAATTCCTAAAAAATGTTCAAGAAGGCATCAAAACTCCAAAGCAAAGTGAACATTTGATTTCTAAATTATTAGTCAAAAGGAAAGTTGAAAATAAATTAAATGACAAAGCAGAAAGGACGAATGTTGCACTATCTCTATCGCAACAGCGTGGTAAGCCATTAAATATTATCGTAAATGCAAAAGAAAAAAACAAATACACCAAATATCGTCTAATGATTTATGTGATTTGCAGAATGATTCAAATTTATCTGATCGTCAGAAACGTGATTTTTCTAAATTTATCAGAAAAAAAACATGTTCACGAAATATTATTGAGCCTTATACCCGAAAAAAAAATTTTCAAAAGTCTCATAGTTTGGATGAATTTTTTTAAGTGTATTCATTGGATTTCGAAATTGTAAAAAATGAGGTTGTTACGAAAATTCCAAGCTCTGCTGTTATTTGCACCGATTTGATTTTGTTTATACAACATATTATTCATAATAGAAATATTTTTTATTCTTACTTGAATTTTGGTATTGATGGTGGCGGAGGTTCTTTAAAATTCACCTTATCTATTCAATCTAAAAATGAAGATAATAACATTGAAAAAAATATTTCAAAGAATTCTAAAAAATGGAAGGACACTGGAGTAAAGAAGATATTTATTATTGCTCTTGCTCCAGATACACAAGAAAATTATAACAATGTAAAACTTTTGTGGTCAAAACTAAAAATTAATGATTGTTTGATTGAATATCCAGAAACAATAACAACTGACTTGAAACTTTCAAACATAATTACAGGTTTAACGAATAGCGCAAGTTATTGTCAATGTATTTGGTGTGATGTCACGTAAACTAATTTAGGTTTGTGTGGTACTTTAAGGACAACAACTAGCTGTATGTCTAATTATAATAACTGGTGTGATCTTCTGTAATCACTCGCTTCGAATGTTGTTCGCATGCAACCGCTCAGATTAACTTCGCAGCGCTGGCTTCGGATTTTTTTTTCAGTGTATTTGACTGCAAGTTTGGATGTTAAAATAGGAGACAACGGTATTGTGGAAATAAAATCTCCGATTCCCGTTGCCGTTCTAACTCCTTTGCAAGCAATCAATTAAAATCAAGGCGTTATTATTCAGGTAAAAAGTTCGATAGAATGAACAGAAATCATGATTATTTCTTTGGAATACAAGGCCAGCTTTACGTTTCCCATAGGAAATTTTGTATTTTTGTACCGTAAACTAAAAAGGGTATCAAATGTGCTACAGAAAATTAGGATGATGACTTCTGGAAAACAAAGATGGAACCAAAATTGACAAAATTTTATATGAACTGTTTGCTTCCAGAGATTGTTGATAGTCGTATTCGGCGAAACATGCCGATTAGAGAACCACAATATATTCTTGAGGCATAACAAAACAAAAAACAAAATGAAAATACACAAAAGAAAAATGTTAATATAAAAAATCATCCCGAAAAATGTCCGATGGATTTAACTGTTCCTCAAGAAACAATAGATGATTCTGAAAAAGAAATGATTCATGATAAGAAATCTATGATCTCCTCAAGCTTAAAGATATCAAAAACCAAAATGAAAAAAGCATCAATACTTCAAAAAATCAAGAAAAATTATGTCAAACAAAAACGCCAACGATCCGAACATGAAAATGTGCCTTATAATAAAACTGCTAAAAAAATAAAGCTTTATTTTGCAAGAATGTGACTCACAAAATCTACAGTCCAATGTTAATATCGAAAATAATGAACCATATGATGAAATGCCTGCTAAAGAAGCTCAAGTTTTACTTGACCTTTTGAATACGGCAATTGAGATAAATAGTGTGATTGTTTAAGTATTAAAACTTGATTATTTATTAGTAGATGATGATATTCAACTATTTATGCAAATTGTAAAAGAGTTTTCACCAGATTTTGAAATACACGCTGTTCAACATTTCTCCTACTTACAATTGCTGACACCTCTAACAAAATCAAAGCATTTTCAAATTATAGGTGGTGATAAATTTAAGCATTGAATATGCATATATTTCGATGGAAATGATCTATTTATTTATGATAGTTTGAATCGCATGGAAATAGATCGTTTTCATGAGCAAGAAAAATAGTATTTACAAACTCGTTATCCAAATATTAATTTAGATGATATGATTATTGTACCTGTAACTACCCTACTAAAAAATCTCAGGTGAGAAATCAGGTGATTTCTCATGCCAAAATCTCATGTGATAATTTTATCCGTTTTTTTAGGCGTTGTAAACCATTATTAGTTGATTGAAGACTATTTTTAAAAATTTTGGACTTATACATTTTTTTGAAACCAGTCTACATTTTATAAGTCCAAATTAAAAAAAAATGTTATAAGTCCAATATTTTGAAAAATAATCTCCAATTGATGGAAAATGGTTTGCAATACCTAGAAAATGAATAAAATCATCATATGAGATTTTGGCATGAGAAATCAGGTGATTTCTCACCTGAGATTTTTCAGTAGGGTAATCAACCAGATGAAAGAATTTGTGGCGTTTATGCGGCTGCTTTTATGATGGAAGTAGTTTGGTATTAATCCAGGCCTAGCAAATTATAGTCGTAATGCCTTACGAATAAGAAATCATTTTGTGATGATATTAAGTACAAGACAGCTAGTATACTTTCCACGAGAATAAATAAAGTATTTCAAGAAATAGAAAACGTTTATATATTATAGTTGCAATCAATTAAACTTTTTTATTTCCTGCAACACTTCATTTATTTTACAATTAGTAATAGTAGTTTAATAGTAATAGAATTATAATAGTTACTTAAAATATTACATTGTACATATCATTTTCTTCAATCATAAATCTTTATACAAATGCAAATAATTTATATTATCAACTTTATTAGCTACAAAAATTGCAGTCTACATTTGCACATGAATTTCTTAAGTTAACATGTTGCAGAATGCAGAAATTTTTGAAGATTGGGTATTATTTATACATGAGATTTTTTTTAAGTTAATCAAAATATTAGGCAACATTGTTTTGTGAATGGTTTTATTCGTTTTAATTTTAATCTTTACAATATATTGCATGTAATCATCATGATTCTCAAAAATTCTAATTATTTATTTTTACGTGAATCGTGAATTATTTTTAATGAAACTTTAGTATTGTTGAAGTTTTTCTATTAAAACAAGCTTCATTCATTAAAAGTATTTTTAAAAGAAGGTGGGTTAATTTAATTTTTATAGTTGTGAATACAAGATGACAATAGAATGTTATGTCCGCTGTAAGTGCCAAATTCTTCCCATTGCAATTGGAATAAAGTATTGGTTAATAAGTAATCAGGTAGTCTGTAATATTAAAGTAGTTTGTAATGATATAAAGCAACATCAAATTTATTAATTTGGTATTAGTAGATATTAGATTATATTTAAAAATGTTCTATTATCATCCAAACATAACAATTTGTCAATGATAAAATTTTCATCATTTAAAAGAAATAATTATATTATCGTGCATACTATGTTTTTATTAAGTTGATGTATCATTTGTAGTATTGTAAAATATTCTACAAGTTTTTATAATTACTTTCTGTACAATTTGAAAATATTTATCTTTGCTGAATTGCAAAAAAAAATAATCTTAAAGCGCTAAGTATTATCTAATAACACAATTAAGTTAAGAAATTTAGATTATTCGTTTTATTAATTGTATTATTATGATTGATTTGATTGCCATTAGTAGAACAATTAAAATCACCTTGTTTATCATTACATTCTTAATATTGCTCTAAATTTCTGATAATAACTCTGAGTCAAGCTGTCTCAACTGGGCACACTAAAAATGAAATTGCACTTTCCAATCATTTTATTATTTTATTACGAAGATGTATTGATAAAAAACAACGTCCTAAAAAATTTTCGAAAAATTTAAATTTTTTAAAAAGTTATTAACAAATGAAGTCTAAAGCCGTTTTTTTTTCAAAATTCAATTTCTCCGCAAATATTAAATGAAAGTTGATGAAATTTTAAGGGTAAGTACAAAACTATCTTCTATTTAAGATGAAATTTAAATTTTATAAAAATGTTTACAATTGTTGTTATAAAATTAATTTTTTAATAAACAATTGAAAATTTAACAAACTTCTCGGGTAGGTAGGAAAAAATTTTTTTTTTTAAGGAATATTCTATAAAGTCTAAAGTATCTTTTCCTGAAAGAAAATTTTGGTAATATTCATAAACAAAAAAGTTACGAATTTTTTAATGCGGCGGGATGAGCTTGCGGCGCGCTACCGCGAGAGATACTTACGCGCGTTCAAGCGCTCAGCTTTTTGTACCTGATTATTTATGCATTTGCTCATAATAAATAACATTAATAATAACTAAAACTCGTAATAAATAAAATTCATGAGAAAATAATTTGATATATAATATATTTTAATAATTATAACATTTTATTTACAATATCTAAGTAGAGACTTTCTGAACAGTACTCTTAGAATCATCAGAAAAAATCTTGCATGTTATATTTTTTGAATCGTGTGGCTTATAGCTATGGTATTGACGTGTTCCTTTGACTGTTTTTGCTTGTGAAAAGCGAGATTCCAAACCTTGTTTATGTTCGTCATACTCATTCGATGAACAGAAATCAAAATAAATTTTAGGAAAGGATTTTTGCGCCCATTCAAATAATTTTCGTGTATCCGTTATCTGAGCACCTTGCAAACTGGCTCGATAAGCTTGTCTTTTAACACATCCACCAATCCCATCGCAAGCTCCCTTTCCATGTGCGGTTGCGAAGAAGTGCCATTCTGCTTTAAAGCCAAAATCTTCTTCGTGAAATAGTAAATTCATAAAATTAAATCTATTTTTATATTGTGAACCAGCTCCGTCGGAAAAATAGTAGATTTTTTTAATATTTTCAGCACCAAATCTATTTTTCAAGAATCCAATCATTTTCGAATTATAAAGGTGAACTCCAGTGGCATCATGGTTTATATACTCGGAAAAAACTACAAAATTCGTATGCTCAAGAACATTGTTTTTCTTGTGATATATAACATAAACGTGAAGAGTTGCTTGATCTTTTGACCAATGTTGCGACTGAATAGCATCTTGCACATGAAAAGAATAATTTTCAGAGTAATCAAGAGTTACGAGATATTCACCATATTCCAGTAAATTTTTCAATTTTTCTAGATATTCTGCTTGCGACTTGGCAATAAAATCATGTTTTAAAACTTTTGGCAACTCTTTACCAAGATTTTTAATAAAAATATGTGAACTTTCAGTTTGTGTGAGTAGTTGACATCTAATAGAAAATTATATATTTTAGAAAATTAATTACTGTCTAAAAAAATTGAGACACAAATATTTAACAAATACCTGTCAGTTGTGAGCCACTGATTGAATGTAATACTTGTGATGCCATTATTTTCAAAAGTTGATTTCAAATCATCGAGAATTTTCTTTGTCCCAGGACAGTTTTCACAATTTCCCAGATAACAAGCTGCAGTTTGACTTGGACAAATTATTTCAATAAAAAGTTCTCGATAACTTGTTTGAAAATTGATGTTTTTTCGAGCGAGTTCTTGTTTGAGGCCTCTTAATTTTAGACGGATATTGCCATGATCTTTACAAACGCAAACATTATGCGTACCCTTAGGACCAGCTAAAATACACTGAGGTGGCCTCAAAGTTTTAAAAACTGACAACAAAACTTTTACTTCCGGAAATTTCTTTACAAAATCTGTATGTAAATCGGCAAGATTTCCCAATAATAAGCGTTTCTAAAAAAATGTTAAGATGAAATTGAAACATCCCTACTAACTATTTTATCTCATATCATTACAGATTTTAATTTATCAAAGAGGAAATATTTTATAATAAATCTACATTTTCGAGCTTTTATGTACTTAGATATATAATTATTTGAACTATATTACAAACTCGTAAAGCGTAAAAACGAAGCGCAATAAATAAAACAACTGACGATATTTTCATTTTCATACCTGTTCGTGTTGGCGTTTTCCACTAACAACAACAGATTTGTAGTCTTTCGATCCTGGCATGACCCTACTCACATCGTCATGAAGATAAAAATCTTTAACTTTGTCAATATCTGTAGTACTCATTGCTCGACCTTTTTTCTTATCTGGATGAGCAAGATAACCCTTTTCCTCTTTCAACTTTTTAGCAGTGCTAAGCATACGTTTACTTACTCCGAATTCTTTTACTGCTGTACGTATCGACAATTTATAAGGAATCGTAGTAAGAAGAACTATCTTTTCTTGACGACTTGATGCACAAAATAGGGCTAGTTTGAAATCACTGACCCATTTGTTATAATTTTCGTCATTAATAAATTTGGAAACAATTTTTTATCTACTTCAACGACTGAAAGCGATTGCTTTTTTGGAGAAGATTGTCCCATAATAATATTTTCGATGGCGCTTACAAGTTTTCGTTTTTTTATTTTATTATCTACACTCGGACACACATAATCTTTATCTTTTTCTTCATTCAAATTTTCTTCTTCAGACTCTTCGGCATTTTGTTCAATAATTTTATTTTCTTTATCAACACTTAGAAATTGAAATGTTTTATTACGATATAATTCAACTTTACATACAGCACAAACATACAATCCAAATAAACCAGTAAACCTTTTGTCACATTTATTCGATAAAAACTTAAGATTCTTTGTACAGCAATCATGCTTTATTTTTTTGAAAGGATTGCAACATTTAGGTGGTGGCGTCATAATAAAAACAATACGACTGACAGATTTGCATATATTTAACAAATGCATCTAAGTCACGATTCGAATTTGTTTTCATCGTTATATACCGCTTTTCCAAGAAAATGTCGATGGTTACAATTTCATAGAATTTCAACGTTCGTTGAAAAAAATATTTTGGCATGCTACACGTGAGTAAGTATACTCGAGTTAATGATATTAAACAATAAAATAGAATCTAAACAATATTTGAATGCAATAATAATCCATGTACACGATTTTTTCTGATGATTCGAAGAGTACTATTCAGAAATTCTCTCTTTAAATATTATAAATAAAATGTCATAATTATTAAAATATAATCTATATTTAATTATTTAATCATGAATTTTTTATTTATTATGAATTGTAAATGCATAAATAAGCAGGTACAAAAAGCTGAGCGCTTGAACGCGCGTAAGTATCTCTCGCGGTAGCGCGCCGCAAGCTCATCCCGCCGCATTAAAAAATTCGTAACTTTTTTGTTTATGAATATTACCAAAATTTTCTTTCAGGAAAAGATACTTTAGACTTTATAGAATATTCCTTAAAAAAAAAAATTTTTTCCTACCTACCCGAGAAGTTTGTTAAATTTTCAATTGTTTATTAAAAAATTAATTTTATAACAACAATTGTAAACATTTTTATAAAATTTAAATTTCATCTTAAATAGAAGATAGTTTTGTACTTACCCTTAAAATTTCATCAACTTTCATTTAATATTTGCGGAGAAATTGAATTTTGAAAAAAAAACGGCTTTAGACTTCATTTGTTAATAACTTTTTAAAAAATTTAAATTTTTCGAAAATTTTTTAGGACGTTGTTTTTTATCAATACATCTTCGTAATAAAATAATAAAATGATTGGAAAGTGCAATTTCATTTTTAGTGTGCCCAGTTGAGACAGCTTGACTCTCTATAATATAAACAAAAGTGCGTACTGCAATTGTTGTAATTTTTTTCTTCTGCAATATACAATTCAACAAGACATTGTCAATATACTGAACCTAAGAACAACAGCTGAGTCTCATGAGAAATAACTTGTACCATTGATAATACCTGCTCTTGTTACTATTTTTATTAAGAATCATAGTATAAAATTGTTTATTTTTTAATAAACCATACAAATTTGTATCTAATAGTATTTTTGGATTTTCATTGATATTTGTAATGTAATATGTCAATGAAAGCATCATAAACTATAAACTATCTTATAAGGAGGTTATAAATAAATAATTTATATTCTACGGAAGAAATTCGTGTTGAAACTAAATAACTGATCACTTCGTAGAAGCTGAAATTATCACTCTCGTTATTAAAACTTGATAAATAACAAATTGTGCTTTGCATGTCTAATTTTTTTATTTTATTATTATATTGACAAAAGCTTATCGTCAGCATAAAACGTCGTGATTATATATATATACTATAAATTCGGACTATATATATATATATATATATATATATATATATTATACAGTTGTAAGGAAAATTTTTACGACCAAGCTCCTCCTTTTCTCTTTTTTTTCTCTTCCCTTTATCGTATTTTGATCCTCATTTTTTTCCGTTTTTTTTTACGTTATTTTACGTTATTTTTGTCTCTTCCTTTTCTCCTCTTATTATCTTCCCCTTCTCTTCATTTCCTCTTCATTTTCTCCTCCTCACCTCTTCATTTCCTCCTTCCTCACACCTCCTTAAAAAATCCTCAACTTTTTTCCGTTATTTCTACGTTATTTTATGTAATTTTTACTCTTCTTCAGGTAATCCATCAGAAATCCTCAAATTTTTCCCTGTTTTTGAAACATTATTTTACGTTATTTTACGTTGTTTCAGCTTTTCCTTAAATCATCCTTCTTATTTCTCAATTCATATGTAGAGACAATTAATTAAGTAACATATTAACTTATACCAGGACATTTAATTAAATCATGATTAACGATTTCATTAAATTAAAAAAAATATTACCTGTTCATTTACAAATGAACTTTTATAGATAAATGCTATTGTCTAAGTTACTGAAGCTAAAGGGTAATCAAATAGAATTCAATTAGAATAAAAATTCAATTTATATTGAAACATTTAATAATTTTTTTAAAAACAATTAATCAATGAACTATTTACGTTTTATCTATATATACGACAAAAAAAGTGAAAAGAAGATCAGACAAATTTCTTTGGTATGAAAAAGAGTATGCATTACGTAAAACAAATCATGTTGGTTCCTTTCGATAGATTATGTTATATGTTACTTTTCGTAGTGTCTACTTCCTTGTTTTAAAAAAGGAAATGAGATTTGCTTTTAAGCTAATAGCTTAGTTTTGATAATAAAGCAGATATTATTCACTCAAAAAAATTTTGTTATATTAATATTTTTTATATTATCTCTATTTTATTTTTAATAAAAAAATACGTACAATTCCTATGAAAAAATAAATATAACCATATTCACATAGAATTGTAGAATATACATTATTTACAACAAAATTAATTATGAATTCATCAAACAATAAATTTAGACACATATTATATTCAATATCTCTATATAATTTATAGTTGTTAAACAATTCGATTTTTTTATAAGTTTTAATATATTGCAGTCTTAGTTCTTCTTCTGAAGAATACATTTTCAATAAAAAAATTTGTTTTTTTATTCACGTAGTACTTTCAATAAAATTTTTTTTCTTTTTTAGTAACTATTCTGAAAATAAAATAGTTTACTGGAATTGTTTATTTTAATTATACTTTGTTAATGAAAAAATAAAATTATAAACTTACAATATTGCAAAGAGTCCGAAATGCATTTTTCCTATTGGAATGAAAAAAAAAAAAAAAAATTTAATTTAATAATAGAGAAAAATGTTTAATTTGTGGGGCTATTATTTTTAGTTTGACATATGCGGTATTAACTACTGTAAATAATTTGGGCTTTTCTTTCCATGTACATGGAAGGAAATGGGATTAATGGTGTAGTATTGCGATCGAAACCGAACGAGCAACAAAAAATGTTATTATCAAAAAATCATTAGATTATGGATTTAACCAGTAGAGGACGCAGAAAGTACGCCAAGTGATGGGCGTCAGCGTGTGATCAGATTTGTAGTTCTTCTGGTTAACGCAAATTTTTCCTATCATTTTAATGGGGGGATTATGCAACGAGTCCGAATTGCATATAAATTATTAAAATGAATAGAAAAATTTTTAATTAGATTCGGTCGGTAATGTAGAGTAATATTAATATATTTTGGAAAAAAAATTATATACAGTAATTAGAAAAATTCATTTTTTATAAAAAAGCATTGAAAAATATATAACGGAATTTTCCATAAAAAGATTTTCAATAAAATATTAAAATTTTGTAATTGTAACAATAATTCAAATTCAAACGAAAAGCCCGCCGTTGGCCGGTCCGCGTGTTCGAAACTCATTTGCCGAGGGGCCCGGTGTGAAGCGCAGCGCTCCTTGTCTTTCATAATGGGTAAGAGAGAGAGGCAAAGAGACGCGATGCTAACGCGTTGATACAACATTACACTTAATTCAATCAATTTTTTTTGACCGAATAACTTAATAAAAAAGGGGTTATTAAAGAAATTATTCAATATGAGCATTATTTTTGATTATGAGAGAATTGTATGAACTTAAATTAATTAATTTATATAGTAATTATTATAAACAAATATACAATTTAAACTCATTTTGAATCTCTAGCGTAGACGGGGCTTTCAGAATATCTAATTACGTGCAAAGACTTAAAAACATAGTTAATTAAATTAAATGATAGATTTTAACAAGGAAATAGGATAATTATATTATGTAATTTTTTTTTATACAAGATAATGAAATTTCTATGAGTAAATTAACATCTTAAAAGAAGTTCATAGTAAAATAGTATAACTATTATCTAATGCAGTATATAGATGGGGGTATCCAGATACGCTACACTGAGAAAAAAATTTAGTTGAGTCAATGAAATAAATTTAATTATTAAATATTTTGTTGATAAAAATTAATTTTGATTGAAGTAATATGCAAGGTTATTAAATCACTGAAATATTTAGTTGGGATAAAAAAAATTGATACCTAAGTTGAAAAAAATAAATATTTTTTTAAAATAAAGAAAAATTTATTGTTTCGGTTAAATTATTTGATTGATTTAATCAAATCAATTTCATTAAGGCAGCTGATAAAACTTTATAAAATATTTATTTGTAACAATAGAATATGTTTGTAAATTATCTATATATTTTGTTACAATAATTAAATATTTATTTTAGTAAATCGTTTGTTAAATTTACAAAATCTTTAATAACAATAAAAAAATATTGGTCAATCATCAATATAATATTTGCTTGTATTAACGGTCATCCGATTAAGTTAAAGAAGCTTATATTGTAAATAAATGCTTCACTAAGTGAATAACATTGTCATTTAATTAATAATGTATGTGATTGTATAAAAAAAAATATTTTGTTGTATATAACACATAAAATTTGATCAGCATTTCAATAAAAATTACAATTAATTTAAAGAAATAGGTTCCTTACAATCAACAAATCCGATTTCAATGAATTCACAAAAAGAAAACCAAAAAATTATTTTTTCAAAGTCAAGAAAGGTGCAACGTAAAATCAGATATTAAATTTTTTTTAAAGAAATATTTATTAAACCAAATATATTTATTTTATTATTTCTATCAAATTGTTATTGAATCAAGAATATATGTCACTGATTTAATTAAATATTGTATTAACACTTCTATTGAATTACTTTAATGTTTAATAATATATTTGATTATCTTAATGAAATATTTATTAAACCAAATATATTTATTCTATTATTTCTATCAAGTTATTATTGAAACTAGAATGTATTTCATTGATTCAATTAAATATTATATTAACACTTCCATAAAATTACTTTAATGTTCAATAATATATTTGATTATCTCAATGAAATTTTTATTAAACCGAATATATTTATTTTATTAATTCTATCAAGTTTTGATTGACATAAGAATATATTTCACTATTTCAATATATTATAATACTTCTACTAAATTACTTTGATGTTTAATAATATATTTAATTATCTTAATAAAATGTTTACTAATTCTAACGTATTTATTCTATTATTTTTATCAAATTTTGATTAAAAGATGAATATATTACAATGATTTAATTAATTATTATATCACCTTTATTAAATTACTTTACTGTTCAATAATATATTTAATTATATTAATGAAATATTTAATAATGTAAAAATTATTGTTTTATTCTTTCAATAAATTTTGAATAATAACAAAAAGATATTTCATTGTTTTAAATAAATATTATATGACTTATATTAAATTATTTCACTGGCCAATGAAATACCTAATCATTTTAATTCAATATTTAGTTGCTTTGATGAATGCGTTTTTTCTCTTTATAAAATATATGATTGATTCTATGAAATATCTCATTGTCTTTTACTCAAATAATTTCATTACTATATTATAATTAATTGGATGCATTAAATTAAATAAATTTTTAATTGATTCAAATATTTGATTTATTTTGTTCTATAAAATTATTTTATTACTTTTATTATTTAATTATATTGCGTCTATGAAATCAGTGATTAATTGAATTAATTATTATTTTTAACACTTAAATATTTTATTATTTATGTCCAAATTAAATATTTTGTTGTATTAATTAATTTTTTTATCAGATCGATTAAATAATTATTTGATTATCTTAATGAAATATTTATTGAAACAAGCAGTTATTATTTAATAACATATTTACTAAATCAAATGAAATATAATGTTAAAATTAATATTTAATATTCTTGAAAAATATTTTTTTGTATAAGTTATCATCCTTTATACTCAAACAAACTCGTGTTTTAAATACGTGTCTTGCTAAGTGAATAACTTAGCAAAATATCTACTAAAGTTAATAAAAATTACAGAGAAATCTGATTAAATACTTGTTAAAATCAAGTAAATCCACTATTTGATTCATCTACATAATTTATTTCATTCAAATAACACATATTTGAACTAAAAGAAACATTTATTATTTTAACAAAATCATTTAGTTCGATGGTTTGATGATACTACCGCTTGGTGGCGTCGTTAATTTTCGATCTCGCAAGCGGTAAGAGGGCTTCTAAGTTGATATATAAGGAAGTTAAAAATTCAAGATAATACGTAAATTGTAATGCGAGCGAAATTTATGTTAGATTTACTGCGTGTGCGATCACTGTATAAAGCATACTAATGTTAGTATGTTAATAATTGTTATTCTTTACCATATAAATAAATGGAATCATATTCACCTGTCCTTTAATGAGTCATCAATTCATTGATGTTAATAAATAAATGTAAATCACTGAAAGCAAATACTGTTGATTAAAGACAGTATTTGTTCGATTAAAATATCTATAAATCGAATTAATTAAATATTTCTTTACTTTGAAGGAATATTTTATTTGTGAAACCGAATAATTAATCAATTTTTTGTTAAGACAATGAATTAATTTTATTAAATCTTAAAATTTTATTAAATTTAAAATATTCAATAAATTAAACTTTCATTTAAAAATATAAAATATTGAACTAATTTAATTTCAATATAACATTAATATGATGAAATAATTAATTAGAAAAATAAATGGACATTTTAATTGATAATTTTTTTTATTAAAACAATGAATTAATTTTATTGAATCAATCTTCGCGACATTTAATAAGTCAAATATTTAATTGAAAATACAAAATATTATTTGATTTAATTCCAATATGTATATTAATGTAATGAAATAATCAATTAGAAAAACAAATGGGCATTTTAATTGATAAAATTTTTTATAAAAACAATGAATTAATTTTATTGAATCAATCTTCGCGACATTTAGTAAGTCAAATATTTATTTGAAAATACAAAATATTATTTTCAACCAATATTTGTGATGTTTAGTAGAATCAAATATTTATTAAAAAAAATGAAATATTTATTTGACTTAATTCAGATATTTGTATTAATGTAACAAAATATTTTATGTGCCGCCCGCACCTAAGGGATTTCATTGATTCAATTAAGCCTTACTTAATCCAACTAAATTTTTTTCTCAGTGTAGGAACAAGTACAAAGAGGTCTCTGCGCATATCTACATGACAGCCTAGATGAGTTAGACTATCTAGATAACCAATTGAAGAAGAGGGGATCAGTGAGCTCGGGCTTACGGAGCGCGAGGATCTCGTTCTCATTCTCTCTCGTACCGCCTAAAGTATAAATTTTAATAGATTCAAACTAATTTTTTTCTTGTCTGCTTATTCGCAGTATAAAGTAAGAAAGAGACGCGATTATTTTATTTGTTTTTCTTAAGATTTTTTTCTTTATTAAAAATTAAAAGAATAAAAACAATACTTATGTCGACTGAATAATAAATAGGATGATAAATATTTCCATCGGTCTTACAGTCAATTTAAAATCTATATAATAAAATAATTAAATAAATATGGACAGTCCTTCGAGCATATACTACTGGAGGAAGCCTCCCAGCTATTAACTGAGTTACAAGGCGAAGAGAGAGAAAGCCTCTATTTTGGTACGTGCTATCTCTCTCTTACTTTCTTAGTGGGGAACAGAAGCAGCCAATCAAATCAGACTAGAGAGAGACAGCACGTACCAAAATAGAGGCTTTCTCTCTCTTCGCCTCGTAACGCTTGCTGCCATTCGGAGGCTTCCTCCAGTTGTATATGCTCGAAGGGACAGTCAGACTGCCCTTGTTTATAATCACCCCCGTAGAATAACCTGAAATAAAAACTTAAAAATTAACTGGAAAGAAACCTGAAAATAAATAAAATTAGTAAAGCACAATCTGACTGTCCCCCACCACCAAAAAACCTTTTTTCGATTGTGATCCTGTATAATGTCCAACGTTTCGAGCACGCTACTGCTCATCCTCAAGGACTGAACTCCTCTCGCCGCATGACTCCCAATTTATACCTAAAAAATTATTTGAATATCCCCTTCACCATCAAAAACACCAATATAAGTTAATATACCTCCACCACTTTAATTCTATATTATGTTAGAAAAGGATGATAAATACTATTTAATTTACTTGATTCTAACATTAAATTTACATTATTTTTATTCTGAAAAATGTGAATATTCTCAAAACTCTCCCTTTTAAATTTATTTTTAATATTATTTTCTAAAATTTCAACATTCACAAAATCAAAAGAATGAATGGAATTCAAACAATGTTGCTTCAAACCCGACACAACATTTGGACTTCTCAAACTATATTTATGTTCATAAATTCGTTTCTTTAAATATCTACTTGTCTGTCCAATATAATATTTATCACAATCATTACAATTGATCTTGTAAACGACTCCCGATTTTTCATCCTTTTCATCCTTATCTTTACAATTATTAAAAAATCTACCTAAATTATTATTATTTCTAAAGAAAACTTGAATTTTATTTTTTTTGAATTCATTTCTTATTCTTTCTGACAAACCTCTAACATACGGCAAAACAAAATACAAGCTTCTAGTTTCTACATCAATTTTCTTTTTTAAATTACTATTATAAATTTCATTCACCCTCTCCTCAATCATTCTATTAACAAATTCGATTGGATAACTATTACTAACAAAAGCCTTTCTAACAATGTTCAAATTTTCTTTTCTGAAATCTATATGTGATAACTTAATCGCGCGATCAATCACACCCTTCAAAGTACCAATTTTGTTTCCGAACTGGTGATGTGAATTAAAATTTAAAAATCTACCAGACCAAGTTGGCTTTCTATACCAATTTAGTTTAACTTTATTATTACTGTCTCTAATTACTTTAATATCCAAAAAACTCAACTGATTATCTGACTCTATTTCTTTAGTAAATTTAATTCTATCATGAACAGAATTAAAAACATCAACCATTTCATCCACAAAACAATCTGGCACCACAGCAAAGATGTCATCAACATATCTTTTATAAATTATTGGCTCAAAACTCAATTTCGACAAAGCAACACCCTCCAATTTTTCCATCACCAAATTAGCTATCACAGGTGACAATGGTGATCCCATCGGACAACCATACCTCTGCTCATAAAAAATCCTTTTCTAATATAATATAGAATTAAAGTGGTGGAGGTATATTAACTTATATTGGTGTTTTTGATGGTGAAGGGGATATTCAAATAATTTTTTAGGTATAAATTGGGAGTCATGCGGCGAGAGGAGTTCAGTCCTTGAGGATGAGCAGTAGCGTGCTCGAAACGTTGGACATTATACAGGATCACAATCGAAGAAAGGTTTTTTGGTGGTGGGGGACAGTCAGATTGTGCTTTACTAATTTTATTTATTTTCAGGTTTCTTTCCAGTTAATTTTTAAGTTTTTATTTCAGGTTATTCTACGGGGGTGATTATAAACAAGGGCAGTCTGACTGTCCATATTTATTTAATTATTTTAATATATAGATTTTAAATTAACTGTAAGACCGATGAAATATTTATCATCCTAAAAATTAAAAGAGTAATATAATAAGTAATAAAGAATTAATAAAGATTTTAAGATTGTCTATTCGCGACGGAAATTGAATTTACATATATTTCTGATTTTGTTTTTGTAATAAGTAATCCTGCGTATAAGATATCTTTTTGCAGGATTACTTGCAATAATTAACAAGTAAAAATAGAGTCAGTGTAGTTACAGTGATTGTGTACTAACCTACATAATAAATAAAATTATATTTATTTTACTAATAAGGGGGAAGACTAGGCCTTCGGCCGAAAAGCCCCGAGTGGTCGTTCTATGATCTCATAGAACCGCTGCGCATTGCACAAAAGCCTGATGGTGATGGGTGTAAAAGGGTGCTGAAAAGCTGCCCTTATCCAGTGGACACCGCGAGCATTTTATGCCTGGTGATGCACAGGTTATCGTACACCAGGGATTGAGGCTATTTCGTTTGTTACAGGTTATGTCCTCAGAACCACATTATACGCACGACCTATTTATATTGGGATTTATCGATATAGCTATTTAATAAAAAAAGCCAAGAAGAATCGAGAGTGGTTTTTTCCTTCTTAAATACAATTAAAAGATATTAGTTTTTATTTTTTTCTTTCATTTTAAAGCTTTATTCATCTTTTTTTTATTCAGTTTTAATATTTTATTTGAGATTTTTTTGTTTAGATCTTTGAGTTAAAGTTTCAAGTGATAAAATTTTTATATTACAAATCAGTAATAGAAAATTTTTGTTAGATTGATTGATAGATACACATATAAAACGACGAATTATGTATTAAAATAAAAATAAATGAGAACCATTTTTCAAAAGACGTCATATACATGACCATCTCAAAATAAAATCTAGTGTTGTTTATTTCACACACCGCCTTATATCAATTTTATGTGATTCTTAAATTAAATGTTATGTTGCATGCTAATATGTGCTGTCTAAAATATAAAGTTATCAAAAGAAATTTTATGTAACTTCAAAAACGAACCCAACGGATATTGCTGAGTCGTAAAATCGGCGAGTATACTAACTTTACCAGAAGAAGGCAAGATTGGTCTCATTATTTTGCTGCTTACTTAAAATTTATTGTTTAAAGAATAATCGTTATACATATATATATATTCTAGTAAGAAAGTAATAAGGTAAGATCGAGTAATAACACGAAAATTAACTATAAAATTCAACTTTACCAATCTTGCTATTAAATTCTTAACATTTTGACGTTACAATATTTATTATTAATTTACAGCTGATGATATATTTGCTAAATTATCATTTTTCAAAAATTTACAAATTTTCGGTAAAATACAATGATTTAGGCACAAATATTGTTTTTAAGATGATACGATTAATAATTGTCCACAAATACAAATTATTGAACCTCAAATATTTTATTAATTTTAATATTTTTCAAATTCACAATTTATCAGATTGAACTGTTTCGAAATGTAATCAATGAAAAATAAATTAAAAATATATTTTTTCAAATTTAATATTGTTTTTACTTCAAACTTTAATTGATTTAACTTTCTTAAACTTTAATCAACAGAAGAATAATATTAAAAAATCTTTAAAAAACTATTGATTAATACTTAGCTATTAGTATTTGAAACAAATGCTACTTTGTCAAATAGAATAAAAGAATTAGTGATGGAGACGAAGAAACGGAGACGGAGACAGACAGACGATGACGAAGAGATGGGGACCAAAGAAGATAGACGCTTATAGAAGGATTCTTCTGGGCTAAATTTTTCGTCCAAAAACCTGGGTAACACTTTAACATTTTTTGTATATCCATACATATGAAAAATTTGATATATATATATATATAGATAGATAAAAAATACATGGGATCTAGTGGCGCCCTAGTAGCTGGGTAACTCATTTTTGGCAGAAATTTCCCATTTAATAGTACGCTTCTATAAGCGTCTATATTCGTTGCGGAGACGGAGAGACGGAGACGGAGAGTCAGAGAGAGAGAGAGAGAGAGACGGTGATGGAGAGACAGATACGGAGAGACGGATAATGTGTATGTGTGTATGTGTATGTTAAAGGTGCACGTTTATGTGTGTATGTATGTGACAATAATGCGAAAGATATTCGCGTAAGAAAAAAAGTCTTAATTCTTCACTTCAATATAATAAAAATATAATAATATATATATATATATATATATATATATATATATATATATATATATAAGTAGTAATTACGGAGAGATGGAAACGGAGACAGAGAGACGAAGACGGAGAGACGGAGATGGAGAGACAGAGACTGAGAGATGGAGATGAAGAGATGGTGACGGAGAGACTGAGACGGAAAGGTGGTGATGGGGAAACGGAGACGGAAAGACGGAGTCAAAGAAGTGGAGACGGAGAGACAGATATTATGTATGTATGTATGTTTATATATGTGAATATGTGTATGTTAAAGTTGCACGTGTGTATGTGTATGTATGTATGTGACTATAATGCGAAAGAGATTCACGTAAGGAAAAAAGAGTCTGAATTCTTCACTTTAATATAAACATTATCATAATATATATATATATATATATATATATATATATATATATATATATATATATATATATATATATATATATATATATATTCCGAGTACACTTTTACATATACATGTCACATAAACCCATACACTCATACACATAAACACATACACATACACATTTACACATATGCACATACACATACAGAACATTTTCCTCTCCATCTCCATCGTTTTGTCTCCGTCTCTCCATCTCCGTCACTCCATCTCCCTGTCTCTGTTTCTTTCTCTCCGTCTCTCCGTCTCTCCGCCTCCGTTTCTCCATCTCCGTCTCTTCGTCTCTCTATCTCCGTTCCTATGTCTTTGTCTCACTGTCTCTGCCTTTCCAACTCTGTCTCTTCGTCTTCGTCCCTCCATCTATGTCTCTCCGTCTATGTCTCTCTGTTTCCGTCTCTCTGTCTTCTTATTTCTGTCTCTCCGTCTCCGTCTCTGTCTGAAACACATGATTAAAAAGAATGAATTCCTATCATATTTTTTTATTAATTTAAATAAAATTGAGTAAAACAAATTTTTAATTTATCATGATCATATAATTTTTATTTAAACAATTTGTATGCATATTGGAACTTCAATTAATCCTTTTTTTTAAATATATAAAAACTGAATTTTAAACAGAACTGCGATATAAAAACTTATAAATTGAGGCAATTTTTTGACTCTAAAACTAACTAATTTATAGATATTAATATAATATATAAAAATTTGACCGAGCAACGTTAGGAGCGAGGTAAATAAAGCTCGTATAAATTAAAATCCAAAAGAAATTTCTGCGGAGAAAAGATTTTGGTCAGATGTTTTATCATTAATTGATTCTATAAATATTAAATTATATGAAAAATGGTTTTTAGAAGAAATGTTTGTATAAGAACAAAAAATTGAACAAATGAACAAAAAATCTTGAGTTTAAAACTTCAAATGAACAATGTTCAATGATGAACATTGAACTTCGTTTTTATGATGTTTATGTTTTTTTATGTTTTTGTATTTAATAAGTGGTAATTTATTAAAATTTTAAGAATAATTATCAATTAGAATTTTTAATTATCTATATGAATTATTAAAATTTTCATTTCAGGATTTTTCATAGTTTTTCAGAAGTATTTGAAATTCTTATATTAAATAATTTCAATTTAGAACTATACATGAATTTATTATTTTCATAAAATGAATTTAACCAAAAAAGAAAAATTAATTATAATAGGTGAAGATGGATATGCTGGGCGATTGAGTATGTTGATAAACACATTAGAAAATTTAATCAAATTTTAAATAATCATACAAAATTTTCAATGCAACCAAAAATATTTTTATGAAGGCCCAAAAATATTAATCCAGTTCCATTAAATCAATATTATATACAAATACTTCCTCCGGAAATCGGCATTTTGGTCACTGGATTTGTATCTATTATTCACAAAATGTAATTCATGTTTATGATAGTTAAAATAGTAATGGATTAAATAATGATCGAAAAATTTACATCAATAAACTATTTCCAATTCGTGAAAACTTACAAATATGTTTTGAAAAAGTTCCGTTTTAGATTGATCCTTTTGATTGAGGCATTTTTTCAATAGCCTTTGTAACAGCAATCATTAATAACTTGTAAAATTAATATTTTCTTGGGTTTTATAATTTTTTTGGGTACTATATTTTATTCAGTTCTATTTTTCTGGACCTTATATTTTTCAGGTCCTACATTTTTTTGAGTCCAATTTTTATTGGGCCTCATATTCTTTTTGGGCCTTACATTTTCTTGGGCTCTATATTTTTTCAGGCCCAACATTTTTTCGATTTTTATGCATTCTTGGGCTCTATATTTTTTTGGGCCTAATATTTATTCAATTCTTATATATTCCTGTGCTCTATATTTTTGGGCCCAATATTTTTTTGAGATTTATATTTTCTTGGATTCTATGATTTTTTTGGGTCCTATATTTTATTTAGTTCTATATTTTCCTGGGTCTTATACTTTTCGGGCCCTACTTTTATTTGAGTGCTATTTTCTTTGGGCCTTATATTGTCTTGGGTTCTATAATTTTTTTGAGTCCTATATTTTATTTAGCTCTATTCTTTTCGGGCCTTATATTTTTTAGGCTCTACATTTTTTGAAGACTTATTTTCTTTGGGCCTCATTTCGTTTGGCCTCTAATTTTTTCGGGCCATTTCTTTTTCTGTGCCTTATTGTTTTTTAACTTTTTTTTGGGTTTTCATTGTTTTTAATCTTATATTTTTTTGGGTGCAATATTTTTTTATTATTATATTTTCTTGGTCTCTATATTTTTCGGGCCCAATATTTGTCTGATTATTTTATTTTTTTTATCCCAATATTTTTTTTATTCTTATTTTACTTGAGCTCTATATTTTTTTGATTCTCATATTTTCTTAAGCTTTATACTTTTTTAGCCTAATATTTCTTTAAATCTTATTTTTTTTTCTTATGTATTCTTGGCTCTATATTTTTCTGAGCCCAATATTTTTTGGATTTTTATATTTACTTTGGCTCTATATTTTGAGCTCTAAATTCTGCCATAGTAAACTAAATTAAACTTAATTTCCAATAATGTTTATACGGCTTCCATGTCGTACAATTGGTAATGTTTGTCTGAAATCTCCTGATGCAATTACAGTTTTATCACCAAAAGGTTGGTTCACATCGCATGAATCTTAAAAGCGCTGCCAAGTGCTTTGGCGCAATGCTTTCTCATAGAGCACATTGAGTTAGAGTAATTTGATTTTATTTTTTTAAATACGATTTTAATATAAATGTTCCCCCTATCCTCTGTATTGAAGGCTGTCTTAATACCTACGAAAACTATATGAATTTTACTCTTTCTTAATTTTGCCATTTGCATAATGTGATTTTATGATGCTCTAAAATTAAAAATGCGTTTATAAAATTAATTTTCCCAAGCTTGTCTTCTTAACACAATAACCAATAACTTGCATACAAATTTTGGAACATTTTCATCGAATAGTTTACAAAAAATACCAAATAATTGAAAAATAAACATTGTTTTAAAATTTTTAAAACGCTTTAACGTTACAACTATGCTAAGAAAACCAGTTTTCAAAAGTTCATTTTATTTAGGCAATCGTAAATAATTTCTATACATAATTTTAAGCTACTTCATCGAGTAGTTTACGTCAACTACCAAAAAATAAGTGAAATTCTATTCAAAATTTACAAAATGCTCTAAAATTAAAAATGCGCTAAGAAAATAAGTTTTTCCAAGCTTGCTTTAATTAGGCAATAACAAATAATTTGTATGAAAATTTTTGAGCAAATTTATCGAATGGCTTTTGTGTAATAGAAAAAAAATGAAATATGAACATTTTTTCCAAAATTTTCAAAATGCTCTAAAATTAAAACTGCGCTAAGAAAATAAGTTTTCCAAAGCTTGATTTATTCAGATAATAGTGAATAATTTGCATAAAAATTTTTGAGCAAGTTTATCGTGTGATTTTTGTGCAATAGAAAAGAAATTAAAAATAAAAAATTTTTTCAAAATTTTCAAAATGCTCTAAAATTAAATGTGCGCTAAGAAAATTGAAGAAAATTAGTTTTCAAAAGTTCATTTTATTTTGACAATCATAAATAATTCCCATACATAATTTGAAGCTCTTTCATCGCCATTGCAAATGATTTCCATAAAAATTTTCGAGCAAATCTATCGAATGGTTTTTGTGTAATAGAAAAAAAATGAAAAATAGAGATTTTTTCCAAAATTTTCAAAATGCTCTAAAATTAAAACTACGCTAAGAAAATAAGTGTTCCAAAGCTTGTTTCCTTTAGACAATAGCGAATAACTTGCATACAAATTTAGAAGCAAATCTATCGAATAGTTGTCGTAAAATAAAAAATAAATGAAAAAAAAAATGTTTTTCGAAATTTTCAAAATACTCTAAAATTAAAAGTGCGCTAAGAAAATCAGTTGGTAAAAGTTTTTCTTCTTTTGGCAGTCGCAAATAATGTTCATACAAATTTTCAAGAAAATTCTTAGAGTAGTTTACGTAAAATATCAAAAAAATGAAAAATCAAAATTTTTTTAAAATTCTTAAAATGGCTTTAAAAAAAAACTGAGCTAAGACGATCAATTTTCAATAGCTTCCCCCCCAGTTAGACAAAAAAATAAATTGCATGCAAAATTTGAAGCTGATCCATCGAGTAGTTCTCGAGATCTTATTGGCGTCCTGAATACATACACACATACACACACACACACACACACACACACACACACACACACACATACATACAGATATTTTCTGGAAACCACTTTTTTCGACTCCCTGAGTCTAAATATGTACAAATTAATGAAAAAATAGAAAAAAAATTTTTTTACCAATACAATGCTTTCTCTATGAGAAAGCAAAAAGACGATTAACTGCTTCAAAAGCAAATTTTGAAGTCATGGATATTTTATCCCAAATAATTATATGTGTTCCCTTTGTTTGCTTTCTGCTGAATTAGGCTTAACATCACAAGTTGTAGAATTTGTTATATTTAAGAGGATGTTGTATCTCTCTATCCTTTTCTAATAAAAAATTGTCGGTTTTTGGAAAAACTAGTAGTTATTACTAAAAATCAATAGTTGTCTGCAACTCGTACAGTAAAAAACAATATTTTTTCTACTGAGAACGAATTAATTCTCTAGCCTCACTCATGATTTTGTAAATATGTCAAACTTTTTTTGAAAACTAAGCATTAAAATTAATTTCATTATTAATCAATTAATTTACTCCAGCGGCCTCTTTTAACGGTAGTTTAAATGTTGTATGCACGGTTTTTCCATCGACTAATGAATTCGCAGCTATAGCTGTCTAAGCTACACATAAATAATGTATAGCATGATATTTAAAATAATCTATTAAAACGTTTAGTAAATAACTTTTTCTACTTCCACCTGGTCTATCTATAAAAAAATATTTTTCTTTATTTTGGTTGTTTTAGAGTTAAATATTTGCCTTTGTTCATTTAAAGAATTTATTTTCATTTTTAATTCTTTAAGAATATTATTATGATTTAAAATTGTTTGATTATTATCTTCTTCTATAAATGTGCTTATGTTAGGTAAATTGAAATCATTTAAAGAAAATTCATTGACTTTAAATTATTTTTAATAACATTCAATGTAAGATTTTCACCTATATTTTTTTCGTATTTAGGATGATATAACTTATCTTTATATTTTTCATATGAATCTCGTGAATTTATAGGATTATGAAAAACGCAAATAAAAGCAAATAATTCATAAAGAATATGAAGGAATTCTGTTGAAGATGCTTCTTCCAAACATCTATCCCATTCTTCATCTTCATTAATTATTTGTTTTGCCTTAGCTGCCTCATAAAATGAATTGTATATCACATCATCAACAGTACGCAAAGCTTCAAAAGATGTGGCTCCTATAACATGTAATAGTAATAACCTAATGAAATAACGTTCTTTATCTTTCGGACTTACTAAGTATATTCTACTAAGTATTGGTTTTTTTTTCTTCTATTCCACTTTTTCAGTTTTTTATCAAATGTATAAAAATTTGGTATCTCTGAGTACAAGTGATTTCGTGCTTCAAAATCTTCTCTATTTAATTCAGAAGATGCTGTTAAAAGATGTTGCCCCACATTTTTTTGTATGATCATTTATTCGTTTCCTTCTTTAAAAAATACGTTTCGTTGATTTTCTTCATGAATGTTTAGACGTTTTATAGTATGTGAAATAACATGTAAAGGATATTTTCATAACCTTTGCATTACTTGAGACGGACATAAATATCGTGTATTAATGTATTGTTGGGTTTCGTCATATTCATATTCAACATTTCCACGATTGACATTTTGAAAAGTGTCTTTATTTTATGATTGAAAATCCACATTTACTTGATGTATTTTAATGTATGCACAATCATGACCTTTATAACAGTATTTGAATAAATATTTAATGCAGTGTACAGTGGAACAAACTTCTACGTGTATGTGTGCATTGAGTTTCAATAATAAGTAAGGATTATAAGGAACAACAAATCCATTATTTGCGATTCTTTCTGTAAATTTATTTTTGAGAATTATTTTGACGCTATCATTTTTACGTTTGTATAGTAAATATCCATTGGATTTAAATGTTGTTGTATTATTAAATTTTTTTGGGAAATTTTCAGTACATTGTCTCGTATTTTTATCCATACACGGACAATTTATATTTTGCATACCACAGGGATCGCGTATCATAAACTGTTTAACAATACTATATAATTATGGATAAATATCTGTATTTGGGATTTCTGCACTTATTATTTTATCAACTTTTCCGGGAATATCAAATTTATCACTTTAATCCAAGAGTAAGTTGTTACTAAGATATGCATATGTGGTAATCCTCGTTTTTGAAATTCAATCTCATAACTATATGCAATACATTTTCCTAATATTTTTGAGAATTATTTTGACGCTATCATTTTTACGTTTGTATAGTAAATATCCATTGGATTTAAATGTTGTTGTATTATTAAATTTTTTTGGGAAATTTTCAGTACATTGTCTCGTATTTTTATCCATACACGGACAATTTATATTTTGCATACCACAGGGATCGCGTATCATAAACTGTTTAACAATACTATATAATTATGGATAAATATCTGTATTTGGGATTTCTGCACTTATTATTTTATCAACTTTTCCGGGAATATCAAATTTATCACTTTAATCCAAGAGTAAGTTGTGACTAAGATATGCATATGTGGTAATCCTCGTTTTTGAAATTCAATCTCATAACTATATGCAATACATTTTCCTAATATTCCCATTTTTATTACTCAATTTTTGAGTTCTACTTTTTGATAAAATACTTTCGTTATAATATCTGGTCTATCTATTGCATTTTCATAAATTTTTAAGTTTTCAGTTATTTCTTTTCAATGTGGGTTACAGGTCATAGTTACAAAAAGGTCAGGTTTACCACGATAATTTACAAGTGTCATTGAGTCAATGTAATTTTGTTTTAAAAATCGTGGACTTCCTGTAAAGGTTTATTACATTAATTTAAAAGTGTCATTGAGTCAATGTAATTTTGTTTTAAAAATTGTGGACTTCCTGTAAAGCTTGACGGTAATATTACCATTTATTGGTTCATGTAATGTTATTTTATATTCTATAATTTTATTAGTGTAATATTTATAATATTCTGGTACTTGTTTCAAATTATGAAATTCTACTTTTTCATTATCTTTACCAATATATGAATTTATTATAATATTCAAAACAGATATTTCAGTATTATGTGAACTATTATTATGAGCAAGATTTTCTAAGTAATATTCATACTCTTCTTCATAATTTAAATAATCTTCAATGTTATTGTTCAAACTATCCATCATTTCTTGATCATTTACATTGTCAATTATAAACAATTTTAAAAAAAATAATAACTATAATATTAATTTTTTAATTATATTTTTTTCATAATATTATATATGTTAGTATCTATTTTTTCATATAAATTATATGTTGAATTATTATAAATTATTATTTTAATATTTCTTTCCAAACTATGTCTTCAATTTCATTTTTATTATCTAATTCATTTTGAATATATATTCTTTTTATTTTTACATCTTGAAAGTGCGACATATAGCTGACCATGTGAAAATAATGGTTTTTTAATATATATACCTATATTTTCAATACTTTATCCTTGTGACTTATTAATAGTTATTGCAAATGCTAACACTATAGGAAATTGTTTCCTGTGTAAAATAAAAGGCAAAGAAGACGATTCATTTGTACTTAAAGTTATTTTTGGTATAAAAACCTTATTTTCTTTATTTTCTCCTGTAATAATCTCAGCTTCAATATTAAATTTGAATAATTTAGTTATTTTTAATCTAGTTCTATAACATAATCCATCAGTTATACTAAAATTTCTAATTAACAATATAATTGCGTTAATCTTTAATTTAATTTCGTGAGGAGGTAATCCTTCTCTAATATTATTTAACATTTCAATAGGATAATTTAAATAAATATTTTCATCAGTTTGATCAACGCCCTTATAAGTTGCTTGATCTGTACTGTAATAAGTTATCATTTCACCATCAATTAATATTAATATTTTATTATTTAAAATGTTTACATCTTCATTATGTGAAGTTAAAATAACATTTTTAGAAAAATTGTAATTGTTGTTTATATCTTTATAAATTGTATCACATATATTATTAGTTTTATATTCTTCGGGAATAATAAAAGTATTAATTTTTCCTTCTCCTATATTTAATAAAAAAGATGAAAATTTTTTATCATTACATCTTATATTAGTTTTTAAATTAAAAATTTTGAATAATTGCCAAAGATGTGAATATTTTATAGTGTCTTTTATGATTGTATCTTTAAATCCATTTTTTACTATAGGTAAAATTTTTCTAAAGTCACCACCTACAATTATTAATACATACATTATTATAAATACATACATTATTATAATATGGGGGGCAGTGGAGAGGTCGTGGGGATGCCATGGATGTTCCGTGGGGGGGTCATGGAGGGGTGTGGAGGGAGTTGGGGGAGGGTTGGAGGGTACTTAGAATAAAAGCAACAATAAAAAATATCGTAATATTTTAAGCAATCTTACGTTATTTTGTGGAGGGGCTGTGGAGGGGCTATAGAGGGGAGTAGGGTGTGTGTGGGGGGGGGGTCGAGGAGTGTGGAGGGTGCGAGGGTTAATTTCTAATATAACTATATAATATAGGTAGATATATATATATATATATATATATATATATATATATATATATTTATATGTATATAAATGTTGAATTAAACTTATTTTTATTTCTCCTTCTTAACCTTTAGTACAATAATTTTAGGCGAAGCGTGGCCTTAGACGGTGAGTATGAAATTAAGTTTACAAGCTAAAGACTCTTGGGTTCTTATACTATGGTAAGAGACAGTTGCATTTTTTCGTATTCATGATATTATTGACACTTTTGTAATTTCGGGGAAAAGATTGATTGAATTTGCATGTGATGCAGTTTAGAGTTCGATCACCTCGTGTGCGTCGCATTCTCGTGTGTCACATTCTCTTAAATGTATAACGGTATTGTTTGCTATCGCAGTCTCGAGGTACAAGGCTTGACATATGATGCGCACGGAGTTATATAGCTCTTGAGTATAGTGTGCAAGATGAATATAAGTATGAATGTGCTATGAATGTTTGTTTTTGTTTACACGCCCTTCCTTAAAATTTTTCGTCCCAAAAAATTATAGTAAATTGTCAGATAATAGAAGAATTAGGTGAGTTTTGGGTGTATAAGAAGAGGATACTGAAGATTGTATTGAGGTAACGTTTGCAGTGGTGGTAATATTGGCACAATGGTTGTAAGTTACTGTAGGTTTGAGTCGTTTAGTGTGACAACAGCAAAAATTATTTAATCTTGCCCAAAGATGAAAAATTATTATTATTATTATTACTTTGTCTATGTTTAACTTATACCCGATAAAGGCAGCAATCATAAAGAAAGCTACGTATCCCGAATAATGAAGATAATCTATTACAGTTGAAATAAAAGAATGATTTCGTCTTTGTAATGTTAGTCTTTCAATTTCGTCTTGTACCTGTTCTAGGTTGTAAGCATGACTTCTTAGGCTACCGAGGTCATGTTCTGAAAACGCCAATAAAGGAAGAATCATATTCAAGTTATCTTCATATAGTTTATTAAGTGTTAAGTTTAAAAGTGTGGTTGTATATGTAGTAGAGTCATGTGAAGCATGTAAATAATATGCAGTATTTGATATAAAACATTTATCATCAAGCTTTACAATACTAGCTTGTGATATCACTATATCTTTTTTATAATTTTTACATAATACGCTAAATAACATTTCTTTTATAGGTACAATATAAAATTTATCATTTTCTATACGTTTTACAAAATCATGAGTTAAAAAGAAATAATGTTCTTTACATTTGCTCGTGTCATTTAATAATATTCTATCGCAAATGGATAATGAGTCTATTAGCCTAGATAAAATTTGTAGTTTACATATTTTTGCATTGCCAAGTTGATTACAATCATTTATACTCGATAAGGTCGTATATTTTGATGTATCATAGGTTGTTAGTACATATTGATTGGTTATGTCTAATATTGCCGTATTTCCAAACCGTCTTCTAATAGGTAAATGTTCGTATTTAAGGATTTTGTATGGATCATTGTAGATAATGGGATATTTAGTAACTATTACGAGTCCGTCTGTCTTAATGTATAATGTAAACGTCATAACTTGTAATATTGAAAAATAGTTTTTCATTGAAGGTGTTATTAACATATCATCGTCTTGCTGCTTTTTATATAAACTTTGTAGACCATTTATTAAAAATCCAGGTTTTAATAATGCAGGTGATAACATTCCATTTCTTGCTATATTTATAAAATTGAATAGGTCTGTTATATAGGCCTCGTACTCCTCTAGCAATGCATCAATTTCTTGCAGACTAAGTAATACAATTTGGTTGCCTTGATAATTATTAAGCATTGTTGATATATCAAGACTCCAGTTTATTAATTTATCTTTATTTTCTTTAAATATATAGAATTCTTTTGTAAATGAATCAAAGGTCTCTTTCATATATAATGTTTGATTTTTAATTACTACTAGCGAGTCTTCTGTATGTTTATACAGCTTACATATCTCTTGATTTATAGAATCGACATCATCAGAATTTAAGGTACTAAATAAGAATTTACTGGCTGTTCCTACAAAGTTGAATAATCCTCTCTTCTTTCTGTTACGCTCTGAATGTAAAAATAAAGATAATCTTGCGAATAGTTCATTTAGTTTATTACGTTTTTCTTGATGCATTATGAAATCTTTTGCAGTATAGTAAACATTATTACATACTTCTTTGATTTCTTATTAATCTGTTTTGCATGTCTATTTTATTTTATATAAGGGATGTAAGATTTATGTAATTAACAATAGTATCTTCAAACACATAAGCAGTTCCGTAATTTTTCTGTAATACTGGTATATTAGCTGGTGTAATTTCTATGTCTGCTTTGCAGTGATGAAATGTATCAATCAACATGACTTTTCATATGATGATCGCCTTCATCTGTAACAAAGAAGGGATTCGAGATAAGCGTGATCTCATTGAAATGTCGCCTGAGAATTTCAGTTTTAAATAAAAGCTGGACAATATGACTTTTATTATTGACTGTGAGAATTAGTGCTGGCCCTATAAATCCGCGCGATGTTCTAAAATTTACCCTATCTCCTGGTTGTGGGTTGATTCTTGAAGTTTGTCTGTTATCTACTGTGTTTTTATTCATTTCTTTTTGTCTTTGTATATTTTCTCTTGCTTCTTTTGTTTTCTTTGTATTTTCTTCCAGTCGTTTATTTAGTGAGTTTGACTCGTCATGGTTTTAATTTTCTTTAGGTAAGATTTGCCCAAAGAATAATTCATAAGTTATGCATTTTGTAGTAGGGTGTATTGTTCTATTATAAGCAGTAATTATTGGGTAAAAGCTTTTATTGTTCGAGACTGCTCCAATTATTCTTTTCTTTAAGGTCCCTATAGGTCTTTCTACTATACCGTTTGATTGTGGATGTAATGGAGTTGTTGGTATATATTCTATTTTATGTTTTTTCTAAAAAATTTTGAAATGCCCTTGATGTGAACGTAGCTGCGTTGTCACTTATTATTTTCTTTGGTATTCCCCATTCACTCATTAAATCTTCCATAGATTGCGTAGTTTGATCTAGATTTTTCAATTGATAAACTTTAGCATATCGTGAAAGCGCTTCTATAATAAAACGTAATTTGATTCCCTTTTCTTCAGCATGATCTATATACTATAATTCGTTGATTTCTTTTGGTGCGTTTATGATAGTGCCTGGAGCCTTGAATCTGCTATTAAAATTTCTTTCTGTACAATATTCGCAGGTGTCGATCCAATCTCTAACCTCTTCTGCTTTTGTTTTCAACAATATTTACGCAGCTGGAACATAGTTTTATCATAAGCCCAATAAGCTTCGCTATGGGCTCTTGCTGTTAATGTTTTTCTAGTCTTTTCACAATCCACATGAGTCTGTGCTAGACTCTCGATTCGTATTCTTCTTGGAAAACGAGCAAGTTTCGATCATAAATCTTGAGCCGAAGCGTCGTCAAAATTTCTTAATTCTAAATTTCTTAAATTTCTCCTTTATAATTAGGGTAATGACTACGTAAATAATTTATTGGTGATCGTATTAATTCTTCATTTGGAGTAAGTGTAATGTTTCCTGTACATGCTTGTTTTATTTCTATCTTTCCATATTTAGGTTCCTTTTCTGTTCGGAAGTATACAAGTGTTATCTCCTTTATACCTCTTTTGGCTGCTACAGTTTTTAAATGGTCTGTAACATCGAAGAATTTCTTTCTGTTAAAACCTCTAAGTTCCAATATTTGTCCCTTTGTGTATTTAGACAGTATTTCTTTTAAAACTTGTTTCATGTCTTGATTATCAGTATTGTTATATATTATATCACCTTTTATAGCTTTAACGTACTTTATTCGTAGATTTTCTCTTTTTGCAACAAATGCTCGGCCAAGAGCATCGGCATTAGTATTCAATTTGCCCTTTTTATATTCCACTATAGGTTGGAAGTCTGTGATTTTTAACAAAACTTTAAAAATTTTAGATTCAATTTCTGGTGATTTTGATTTTATGAGACCTGTTAATGGAGCATGATCTGTTATTAAAATAAAAGGTTTTCCATATAAAAAATGTCTTGAATGTCGCATTGCCCATACTGCTGCTAATAATTCCTTTTCGGTGGTTGAATAATTCTTTTCGGCTTGATTGAGTGTTCTTGAAGCATAGGCGCATGGTAAATCTTTTCTTTTTCTGTAATCACCTTGACTGAGAATTGCACCAAGTCCTTCGTTACTGGCATCTGTTGTTAGTATGAACATCTCTTGTAAATTAAGATATTTTAATATAGGCGATGATGTTAATTTTTCCTTTAATATTTCAAAAGCCTTTTTGCATTTATCAGTAAAGTTAAAAGTGACATTTTTACTCATTAGTTTGTTAAGAAGTGCTGTGATTTTACCGTAATTTTTAATAAATTTTCTATAATATCCACATAATCCTAGAAATTGTCTGATTTCCTTTTGATTGGAAGTTTGTTTATAATTTCTTATACATTCTAATTTATTTTGGTTAGGATATACTCCTTTCTCTGTGATGAGAAAAAATAGATGTCCTAAATATTTAGGAGCTTGGGGAACTGGGCGAGTAATTATAAATTTCATAAAAAATAATTATTAGAATAAATGCGGAATCGTTTGCAGATTTTGCAATATGCATTAAAATAATTGTGGAAACAATGGTTTTCGAGAAAATTAAAATAATGTATTTTAGGATCCTAAAAAAAGAAAATACGGCTACTGCTTACAAATCGTGCGTAAACATAATAAAAATCATTGGAATCGATTGCAATTTAATTGCGGATTCCATAGATGTTTTCATAATTAGCGTAACCCGTGTAATTATAGAGAAGATAATTTTTTCTAATATTCATTTACTATTACCCCCACCAGCCGCACCGTATAAATCAAATAATCATGAATTTTAATAAAAATAATATTTAAACAATTGTGGAATCGTTTGCAGATTTTGCAATATGCATTAAATTAATTGTGGAAACAATGGTTTTCGAGAAAATTAAAATAATGTATTTTAGGATCCTAAAAAAAGAAAATACGGCTACTGCTTACAAATCGTGCATAAATATAATAAAAATCATTGGAATCGATTGCAATTTAATTGCGGATTCCATAAATGTTTTCATAATTAGCGTAACCCGTGTAATTATAGAGAAGATAATTTTTCTAATATTCATTTACTATTACCCCCACCAGCCGCACCGTATAAATCAAATAATCATGAATTTTAATAAAAATAATATTTAAACAATTGTGGAATCGTTTGCAGATTTTGCAATATGCATTAAATTAATTGTGGAAACAATGGTTTTCGAGAAAATTGAAATAATGTATTTTAGGATCCTAAAAAAAGAAAATACGGCTACTGCTTACAAATCGTGCATAAATATAATAAAAATCATTGGAATCGATTGCAATTTAATTGCGGATTCCATAGATATTTTCATAATTAGCGTAACTCTTGTAATTATAGAGAAGATCATTTTTTTAATATTCATTTACTATTACCCCCACCAGCCGCACCGTATAAATCAAATAATTATGAATTTTAATAAAAATAATATTTAAACAATTGTGGAATCGCTTGCAGATTTTCCAATATGCATTAAAATAATTGTGGGAATAATTAATTTTGAGAAAAATTGAATAATATATCTTAGGATCCTAAAAAAAGAAAATATAGGCTACTGCTTACAAATCATGGATAAAAATAATAAAAATCATTGGAATCGATTGCAATTTAATTGCGGATTCCATAGATGTTTTCATAATTAGCGTAACCCTTGTAATTATAAAGAAAATAATTTTTTTATCATTTATTTACTATTATTATTTATTTTTAAAATGTTCTTTTTAAAACAGTTAGCTAAAGTTTAAATAATTCTAACATGAATTCATTTAAATAATTATGAAAATATCTATGGAATCCGCAATTAAATTGCAATCGATTCCAATGATTTTTATTATATTTATGCACGATTTGTAAGCAGTAGCCGTATTTTCTTTTTTTAGGATCCTAAAATACATTATTTTAATTTTCTCGAAAACCATTGTTTCCACAATTAATTTAATGCATATTGCAAAATCTGCAAACGATTCCACAATTGTTTAAATATTATTTTTATTAAAATTCATAATTATTTGATTTATACGGTGCGGCTGGTGGGGGTAATAGTAAATGAATATTAAAAAAAATGATCTTCTCTATAATTACAAGAGTTACGCTAATTATGAAAATATCTATGGAATCCGCAATTAAATTGCAATTGATTCCAATGATTTTTATTATGTTTACGCACGATTTGTAAGCAGTAGCCGTATTTTCTTTTTTTAGGATCCTAAAATACATTATTTTAATTTTCTCGAAAACCATTGTTTCCACAATTATTTTAATGCATATTGCAAAATCTGCAAACGATTCCGCATTTATTTTAATAATTATTTTCTATGAAATTTATAATTACTCGCCCAGTTCCCCAAGCTATATTTAGGCTCTGGTTTTACATATTCGCATTTGTGTGGATGAGAATGAGAGTGGCATAAGTCACATTTTAAAAAAAATTTAGTTAGTGGTTGTGACAACCTTGGGGATCAGGAGGTTGCACTAGGATATATATCAGATAATATGCGAATTCCAATTAATTGAATAAAAAAAGAAGCTTTATTTTAATAACTACACAATTATAGAAAAATGGACGCCAGCCGCGTATGGCGTACGCGACGCCGCTTGCACTAGCAAAGGAACTATCGGTACGACGAAAAGCAGATAGTTATATAAAAAAAAGACACACGCAAAAAGGGCACGAGCACACAAACAAAGTTATAATAGCACGAAGGCAAAATAAGCAATTGGACGCGCACGAGATCGCGCGGCACATGCGTCGCACAAATAAAGCAGTAAATTATGTGATTTTATGTGGCATGGGGGCACTCGCAATAATATGAGGATATATTTTAAATAAAATAAAAGAACTATAATTTATTGAAACTACTTAGTCTCACTCACACTAAATACGATAATTGTAACACGCAATCAGAAAACTATTACGCAATGTCGCAAGTCGTAACGCTCTTAACTAACCGTACGCCGGCGACAGAAGGAATAATGCAATAACATTCCTTCTTGTCTCTGCTCAGCTTCATCTCTCATGCCGTACGCTGCGCGCGCCGCAAGAGAGAGACAAACGATCTTTAACGGATCCAAGCTCAGCTACTCGCGTCAAGCTGCTTGCTAACCATATGAGTGCACAGTATACGTGCTATAGAGTTTCGCACGTGTGTACCAACGATTTTAGGTAATGCTTTTAAATATTGGACTCGCGTGGTCTGCTTTCCGTCTTGCCCATAGTTAGATGCTCCCTTTTGTCGTCTATATGCGCTACAAATATACCTATAAGTAATATGGCCAATCTGCCATGTTACATGGTATATTTCATTTCTTTAACATTAAAACGACTTATTTTTCAAAATAGAGTGGCTTTTTTGTATATTTTTTTTAAATATTATAAGCATTGTAAAAATGGCACTCAAAAGAAATGTATATTAATTTAAAACTTTAATATCGAAAATCTCGTAATTAGAAGTATGTGACTTATGCCACTCCCATTCTAACCCACACATTTATCGGGTTGCAGTTTTAAGTCTGCAATTCTAAGTCGATCAAATAATATCTGTAAGTTCTTTAAATGTTCTTCAAAGGTTTTTGAGTGAACTATAATGTCATCTAAATATACGAAATATATAGTGCCTATTAATCCTCGTAATTTTAAATTCATTATCCTTTGAAATGTAGCAGGTGCGTTTTTAAGGCCCATTGGCATTTCTTTAAATTCCCAATGACCTTTATGAGTAGAAAATGCAGTACGCTCTCTGTGTTCTGGTAAAACCTGTACTTGATAAAAACCTGAGGCTAAGTCAAATGCAGAAAAGTATCTCATACCTCCCAATTGATCAAGGATCTCATTTATTGACGGCAATGGGTAGTTGTCTTGGAGTGTGTATTTATTTAATTTTCTGAAGTCTATCACGACTGTATATTTTTGTATTCCTGAAGCATCTATTTTCTTTGGAACACACCAAACAGGTGATACAAAAGGCGAATTTGACTTTGTTATAATACCTTCATTTTCAAATTTTTCTATTTGTCTGTCTATTTCCTTATGTAACGATAATGGGTATCGATATAATTTTGAAACAACTGGTTGATTTATTATTAAATCTATACGGTGATACATATTCTTGATGGATGGTCCATTATTTCCTTCTAGTTGAAAGATAGATAGATAGATAGATAGATATTATTTTATTTGTATAAAAGTACAAAAACGTGTAATACAATTTGTAAATACAAAAACAATATATATTGCACAAAATGCTATAAAAAAGTATAAATGTAAATATTGCACAATTAATATCACAGTCAGTCACTAAACCTAATAATACTGAATAAGTAAGTCACAAACAAAAATAAATAAAAGTGATATTACAAAGTAATCATAAAATACACGCAATATAAATAAAAATTATCATATAAATATAAATAAAAATCAGTCTTACAATATCTATCAGTCATAGTATTAAAATTTTAAAAAAATTAAATTTAATACATAATAAAATAAAAATAACAAGCGTACGCAATAGCATGAAACGCAGTCAAAAATAAAATCAAATAAAAATTCTCACTCACCAACCATTCAGCCAACACTCATACAATAAATACACTCGCACCTTAAACCTATATACAGGACGTTACAAAAATAAATTAAATAAATTAACATAAATACATAGTAAAAAAATATTAATCTAGGTCGAGCAAGTACCCTCTCACCGCTGCTTTGAACCTGCTGAGAGATGGAAGATGTTTAATCTCAACAGGCAGGAAGTTCCAAAACTGCGCACCTTGAACTTGGAAGGAATTCCTTCCAGTCTCAGTGCGCATAAAGGGCACCGCAAGATCCTTAGTCTCTCCCCTAGTAGCCGCCCTAGGTACACGTCTAGTGAAGAGACTCACTAGATGCTCCGGAGTATTCATGCGCACGATTTTGTACATAAGCACAGCCAAAAAATACTGTCTCCTCGAATCAGTGCGCAGCCAACCCAACACGGTTCTATAAGGAGAGACATGACCACCCATTCTCAAACCCATTACATATCTCACACATGAATTTTGTAATCTCTGTATTCGTCTTCTCAACTCTTGAGAAGCATCGAGCAGAACTACCGAACAATAGTCAAGATGTGGAAACAGCAGGGCGGTTGCTAGCTGTTTACGCAGAGTCTCCGTGGTGTACCGACGGAAAAACCGCAGGGCATACAAAACTCTATTGAACTTTTTTGTAATCATATCAACGTGCGGTACCCATGAAAGTTTAGGCTCAAGCACAACACCAAGACTCGTCACGGAGTCAGAGAAAGGTATACTAATGCCTCCCTCAAGATCAATCGTACGTGACCTATCAGCATAAAAAGAATTTACAAAACGACTATTACCAAAGACGATTGCCTTGGTTTTATTAGAATTCAAAGTGAGAGAGACACCAGCAGCCCACTCCGACACTGCTTTGGCCGCCCTCTGTAGAGTAAGAATACCCTCTTCCACATTCTTGCGAGGTACCTGCGTGTAAATTTGCAGATCGTCTGCATAGAGTAGGTGCTCGACGCAACTAGAGTCAAGAGCGTCACGTACGTCATTAATGTAAAGGCAAAACAACAGAGGCCCCAGTACTGAACCCTGCGGAACTCCAAGGTTGGTTGTCAGCCAACTTGATTCCTCGTTTAAATGCGTGGAAACCATTTGTTTCCTTCCTGATATATGGAAGTTAATCCACAAGAGAGCAGCCCTGGAAAGCCCCATCGATCTAAGCCTAGTAAGTAACTTGAAGGGAGAGATCGTGTCGAATGCCTTACTGAAGTCAAAAAGTAAAAAAGATATTATATTCTTTAACTAATGTTTGTATTGCTAAAGCCGGTTCTTTCGGCAAATGTGATATACGCGTATTATCTATAATAAGTTTGTCACGATGATACTTTCCTGTCATGAATGTTTGTTTGTTAAATACATGTTTCTGTAAAAAATTGTTTCATAAATATTTTGTTTCTGTTCTTGAAATCCTTCTATCTCTATCTCAGTATTTATTTTTTATTTCTTTTTCCGATTCATTAACGATGTTAAGCGTTGTAGCTTTATTTTGTACTGTATACATTGCTGGTGTTATTATATCTTTTGGATCGATTATTATGTATTCTCCATCTGGTATATCTATATCTATTTTTATAAGATTGACTCCTTAATTTACATAATCAGGTTTTTCATTAAACGTGAATTGTAAAGAGTCATTTTCTGCATCGAAAATCCTTATGTTTTGTTTTTCCGTATCTATCAATGCTTTATAATATTGTAGCCATCCTCGGCCCAACAGCCCATCGGCATCGAGGGGTATTTTATTGCTTGAAACGTGATATATAAAGTCTTTTCCAAAAACATTCAATTTGCATTTACCCAACATTGTGTGATTTCCGTTGACTATCTGTATTCTTTGTCTTTCTTCTGGTCGTTGTTTTATAGGATTACAAGTATTAAGATCCAATACTTTGTCTTTAATGAATGTTATACCTGCTCCTGTGTCTACACTGAGAAAAAAATTTAGTTGAGTCAATGAAATAAATTTAGTTATTAAATATTTTGTTGATAAAAATTAATTTTGATTGAAGTAATATGCAAGGTTATTAAATCACTGAAATATTTAGTTGGGATAAAAAAAATTGATACCTTAGTTAAAAAAAATAAATATTTTTTTAAAATAAAGAAAAATTTATTGTTTCGGTTAAATTATTTGATTGATTTAATCAAATCAATTTCATTAAGGCAGCTGATAAAATTTTATAAAATATTTATTTGTAACAATAGAATATGTTTGTAAATTATCTATATATTTTGTTACAGTAATTAAATATTTATTTTAGTCAATCGTTTGTTAAATTTACAAAATCTTTTATAACAATAAAAAAATATTGGTCAATCATCAATATAATGTTTGCTTGAATTAACGGTCATCCGATTAGGTCAAAGAAGCTTATATTGTAAATAAATGCTTCACTAAGTTAATAACATTGCCATTTAATTAATAATATATGTGATTGTATAAAAAAAAATATTTTGTTGTATATAACACATAAAATTTGATCAGCATTTCAATAAAAATTACAATTGATTTAAAGAAATAGGTTCCTTAAAATCAACAAATCCGATTTCACTGAATTTACAAAAAGAAAACCAATAAATTATTTTTTTAAAGTCAAGGAAGGTGCAACGTAAAATTAGATATTAAATTTTTTTTAAAGAAATATTAATTAAACCGAATATATTTATTCTATTATTTCTATCAAGTTGTTATTGAAACAAGAATATAATTCACTGATTTAATTAAATATTATATTAACACTTCCATTAAATTACTTTAATGTTCAATAATGTATTAGATTATTTTAATGAAATATTTATTAAACCAAATATATTTATTTTATTATTTCTATCAAATTGTTATTGAATCAAGAATATATGTCACTGATTTAATTAAATATTGTATTAACACTTCTATTGAATTACTTTAATGTTTAATAATATATTTGATTATCTTAATGAAATATTTATTAAACCAAATATATTTATCCTATTATTTCTATCAAGTTATTATTGAAACAAGAATATATTTCATTGATTCAATTAAATATTATATTAACATTTCCATAAAATTACTTTAATGTTCAATAATATGTTTGATTATCTCAATGAAATATTTATTAAACCGAATATATTTATTCTATTAATTCTATCAAGTTTTGATTGACATAAGAATATATTTCACTATTTCAATTAAATATTATAATACTTCTACTAAATTACTTTGATGTTTAATAATATATTTAATTATCTTAATAAAATGTTTACTAATTCTAACGTATTTATTCTATTATTTTTATCAAATTTTGATTAAAAGAAGAATATATTACATTGATTTAATTAATTATTATATCACCTTTATTAAATTACTTTACTGTTCAATAATATATTTAATTATATTAATGAAATATTTAATAATGTAAAAATTATTGTTTTATTCTTTCAATAAATTTTGAATAATAACAAAAAGATATTTCATTGTTTTAAATAAATATTGTATGACTTATATTAAATTATTTCACTGGCCAATGAAATACCTAATCATTTTAATTCAATATTTAGTTGCTTTAATGAATGTGTTTTTCTCTTTATGAAATATATGATTGATTCTATGAAATATCTCATTGTCTTTTACTCAAATAATTTCATTGCTATATTATAATTAATTGGATGCATTAAATTAATTAAATTTTTAATTGATTCAAATATTTGATTTATCTTGTTCTATAAAATTATTTTATTACTTTCATTATTTAATTATATTGCGTCTATGAAATCAGTGATTAATTGAATTAATTATTATTTTTAACAATTAAATATTTTATTATTTATGTCCCAATTAAATATTTTGTTGTATTAATTAATTTCTTTATCAGATCGATTAAATAATTATTTGATTATCTTAATGAAACATTTATTGAAACAAGCAGTTATTATTTAATAACATATTTACTAAATCAAATGTAATATAATTTTAAAATTAATATTCTTGAAAAATATTTTTTTGTATAAGTTATCATCCTTTATACTCAAACAAACTCATGTTTTAAATACGTGTCTTGCTAAGTGAATAACTTAGCAAAATATGTACTAAAGTTAATAAAAATTATAGAGAAATCTGATTAAATACTTATTAAAATCAAATAAATCCACTATTTGATTCATCTACATAATTTATTTCATTCAAATAACACATATTTAAACTAAAAGAAACATTTATTGTTTCAACAAAATCATTTAGTTCGATGGTTTGATAATACAACCGCTTGGTGGCGTCGTTAATTTTCGATCTCGCAAGCGGTAAGAGGGCTTCTAAGTTGATATATAAGGAAGTTAAAAATCCAAGATAATACGTAAATTGTAATGCGAGCGAAACTTATGTTAGATTTACTGCGTGTGCGATCACTGTATAAAGCATACTAATGTTAGTATGTTAATAATTGTTATTCTTTACCATATAAATAAATGGAATCATATTCACCTGTCCTTTAATGAGGCATCAATTCATTGATGTTAATAAATAAATGTAAATCACTGAAAGCAAATACTGTTGATTAAAGACAGTATTTGTTCGATTAAAATATCTATAAATCGAATTAATTAAATATTTCTTTACTTTGAAGGAATATTTTATTTGAGATAACCGAATAATTAATCAATTTTTTGTTAAGACAATGAATTAATTTTATTAAATCTTAAAATTTTATTAAATTTAAAATATTTAATAAATTAAACTTTTTGAAAATATAAAATATTGAACTAATTTAATTTCAATATAGCATTAATATGATGAAATAATTAATTAGAAAAACAAATGGACATTTTAATTGATAATTTTTTTTATTAAAACAATGAATTAATTTATTGAATCAATCTTCGCGACATTTAATAAGTCAAATATTTAATTGAAAATACAAAATATTATTTGATTTAATTTCAATATGTATATTAATGTAATGAAATAATTAATTAGAAAAACAAATGGGCATTTTAATTGATAAAATTTTTTATAAAAACAATGAATTAATTTTATTGAATCAATCTTCGCGACATTTAGTAAGTCAAATATTTATTTGAAAATACAAAATATTATTTTTAACCAATATTTGTGATGTTTAGTAGAATCAAATATTTATTTAAAAAAATGAAATATTTATTTGACTCAATTAAAATATTTGTATTAATGTAACAAAATATTTTATGTGCCGCTCGCACCTAAGGGATTTCATTGATTCAATTAAGCCTTACTTAATCCAACTAAATTTTTTTCTCAGTGTCCTAGGAATTTTAATAATTTTCCTCCTGTACCTGAGGGTCGCATCCAAAGATGCCAGTGTTTTCCATCTGTTGGAAAGATAGCGTCTTGCAATCCTGATCCTCCCAATAGTTCTGACGGTCGGGTGGGGCCTTTGACCATGGCGCCGAATCCTCTAGATACGTTTTGCTCTTTGAGGCCCTGAGGCAAAAACTTACTTCTTGCGAATTCTGATGTTTGAAACAATGTTATTTATCATGGCCGTATGTATTACAATGAGAGCATGTAGGTTTACTTTCCTTTTTATCCGATCGATAATTTTCTTGTTGATCACGCGAAAAACTTCTATCACGTGTGTAATTTTTATCAGGTGTCGAATGTTTCTTACGATTCCTTGAGTCATATCTAGAATAGCTTCTATCTCTTGAATATTTTTCATATTAATCTCTTCTAGATCTCTCATCATGCTTGTTGTGACTTCTGTTTCGAAGTTCTTCGTCTTCTTTCCGGAGTTTTTCTTCGTATAAAGCTTGTTGATAGACGATGGGTAGAGTGTGTGATCGATTTTGTTGAACAGCCAAGCGCAAGACTTCTGGATACAATCCTCTTATGAATTTTAGCTTCAAAATATCATCATATATGATGATATTTTGAAGCTATCATCCATTTTACTGGGTTTTAATTCTATTTTCAATTCATACAGTCCAATGGTAGTATCGTAAAAATTATTAGATACGTCAAAGAGGGATGCAGGTGAACGTGTGGTATTTTCCGATCATATGCTATCGTTATCGTCTTCATGATAATCACAATACATACGCGGGTGATGTTCCTATGTGTCAACCTCTCAAGCGTGTGTGCTCCGGCTTGAGATGTTGTATGTCTTATAAATAACCTATAAATAAAATGTTACAGAAAGTTAGAAACGCCTTTATTTTTCGGCTTGTCCCGCTGTGTGCTTAAAATTATTGTACGACTTACTTGAAGTTTTTAAGAGATGATGTTTTTAAAGATCTGGTTGGCTGCGTCTCTTTAACCGCTGTCGGTGCAGAAGTCCTCTTTTATTGTAGAGATGATCCTTTCTTTATCCCTGGGGATGCAGACGTAGCTTGATGAACCCTTTAACTACTGGTAGTCAACTCCTGAGAGTGTGGGCTATTGTCACCAGATTAAAGATAAAATTTCTTGATTTTTAAAACTCTCTGTTTCCTCCTGAAAGAAGATGTCCTGAGATATCGGAGTTTTGTTTAATCACTTTTTATCACTTGGCTTCACTATCCTCTTAAGCTGCCACCAATTTATGTTAACTGTTAGAACTAAATTTATTAATTTGTAAAGTTTAATTTATTAAACTTTATTTAATAAACTTGATTTATTATTTTTATTAAATTTTTATTGTTATTGTAACTTATTTTTGTAATTTAGGACGATGGTTCTTTAGGATAGGTATGCAAGAATAAAAGAATATATATATATATATATATATACACATGTATATAAATGTTGAATTGAACTTATCTTTATTTCTAATTCTAAACCTTTAGTACAATAATTTTAGGCGAAGCGTGGCCTTAGGCGGTAAGTATAAAATTAAGCTTACGAGCTAAAGACTCTTGGGTTTTTATACTATGGTAAAAGACAGTTACATTCTTTCATATGTATGATATTATTGATACCTTTATAATTTTGGGGAAAAGATTGATTGAATTTTGCATGTGATGCAGTTTAGAGTTCGATCACCTCTTGTGCGTCGCATTCTTGCGAATGTATAACGTTATTGTTTGCTATCGCAATCTCGAGGTAGAAGATTTGGCATATGATGCGCACGGAGTTCGATCACTCTTGAGTATAATGTGCAAGATGAATATAAGTATGAATGTGCTATGAATGTTTGTTTTTGTTTACATGTGTATGAACATGTGTATATGTGAGTATGTGTGTATGAGTATGTGTATGTGTTTATGTGTATGTATGTGTATGTGTGTACGTGTATGTTAAAGATGCTCGTGTGTATGTGTATGTATGTATTTCACAATAATGCAAAAGATATTTACGTAAGAAAAACAAAAGTCTTAATTCTTCACTTCAATATAATAATAGTAATTGTGTATTTCTAAATTAAAATTATTAAATACGAGAATTCAAAATACTTGTGAAGAACTATGAAAAATCCTGAAATGAAAATTTTAAATGTTATTTATATAGATAATTAAAAATTCTGATTGATAATTATTTTTAACATTTCAATAAATAACTACTTATTGAATACTAGAAAAATTTATTTTAAATCTCAAGTTCTTATTTATTTAAGTGGAAATTTTCTTAAATATTACTTAAAAATGCCAATTAATTTATTAAAATTATAATTATGTCTTCATACCATTTTTCAAATAATAATATTAAAAAATTAACTAGATATAAATGAAAATATAAACATTTCTTCTAAACCCATTTTTCATGAAATTCATTATTTATAGAATCAATTAATTATAAAACATCTGACCAAAACATTTTTTTTGCTGAAATTTCTTTTTGATTTTTAACTATTTTTTTTTTTTTTTCATTTTTTAGAACTGCAGTCAAGCTAATTTTAACAACATATAAAATAATTATGTTCTTCCTCGAGTATAGACTTTGCTAGGTTTGATTATTGTTAATCAATATTGTGACGATATTTTTCTATGTAAAAGCTATAACGTTTATTGAAAAATAGATTTTTGTTTCTCATTTCTAATAAATTACAACTATTATATTGAAGTAAAGTTTAAGATTTTTTTCCCCGTAAATATCTTTTGCATAATAGTCACATGTATATATACACATACACACGTGCACCTTTAACATACACATACATACATAGACACATACACATACACACATAGACACAGACACATACACACACGCACATACATACATACACACATACACATACACACATAGACACAGACACATACACACACGCATATACATACATACACACGTACACATACACACATACATATACACACGTACACATACACACATACACATACACACACCCACATACACATACACATACACATACACACATACACATACACACATACACACGTACACATACACACGTACACATACACACATACACGCATACACACACATACGCATACACACACAGACATACACATACACATACACACATACATATACACACATACACATACACACATACATATATACACATACACATACACATACACATACACACAGCGTTGTTTAGAATAAATTTCAGCATTTCAGCAACATTTTTCAGCATATTTTAGCAACATTTTGTAGCGACCTTACAGAAATATTCGAGAAAAATATTTTTAAAAATATTGCAATATTGGTCTTTGTAATTCTTTAATAGACTTCGAATTTAAGAATCTACATTTAATACTACATTAAGATATACATAGATACAGTTAAAAGTATATGTAAAAATGTTTGAAATTTGTCAAAAAAGTACAAAAGCTAATGTTACTCTATTAATTTGTTAAATAGGCTTGAAACATAAAAATATTCATTTAATATTACGTGAAAATATACATAGGTATCCTTGAAAATATATATTGTTATGTGTAAGGTGTATTGAAGAGCATAAACCAATGTTGGTCTTTTTATGTTCAATGGAATTTGAACATAAAAATAAACATTTAATATAATATGAGAAAATACATGGATATTCTTCAAAATGTATATTCTTATTTTAACTTTGTGTTGAAGAAGTACATAAACCAATGTTGGTCTACGTACTTCTTTAGTTGACTTTGAACATAAGAATACACATTGAACATAATATGAAACATACATGGTTATTCTTCAAAATGTATATTCTTATTTTAACTTTGTGTTGAAGAAGTACATAAACCAATGTTGGTCTACGTACTTCTTTAGTTGACTTCGAACATAAGAATACACATTGAACATAATATGAAACATACATGGTTATTCTTTAAAATGCATAATCTTATGTTAACCTTGTGTCGAAGAAGTATATAAACCAATTTTGGTCTACGTGCTTCTTTAGGTGACTTCGAACATAAGAGTACACATTGAACATAATATGAAACATACATGGTTATTCTTTAAAATGCATAATCTTATGTTAACCTTGTGTCAAAGAAGTACATAAACCAATGTTGGTCTATGTACTTCTTCAATAGACTTTAAAAATAAGAATATACATTTATATAAAATGAAAAATACATGGTTAGTCTTTAAAATGCATATCTTATGTTAACCCTGTGTCGAAGAAGTGGATAAACCAATGTTGGTCTATGTACTTCTTCAATAGACTTTGAAAATGAGAATATACATTTAAGAGGCCGCTGTATCTCTGTCCTTTTCTAATTAAAAAATTGACTTTTTTCCCAAAATTAGCAACAAGAGGCAAAAATAAAGAGATGGTTTCGATGTGTTTAATAAAATGTAATATTTTCTTTGATTAGTATAAATTAATTTTATTGCTTCGTTTTTAAGAAAAGTTGGAATAACTTAAAAAATTAGAAATTAGTGTCAAATAATGAGATTTTCAAGTTATTCCAACTTTTCTTGAAAATAAAGCGGTGGAATTAAATTATTCTTATCAGAGAAAATATTGCTTTCTATTACACGAATCGAAACCATCTCTTTATCTTTCCTGAAGCTATTAGTTTTTATAAAAAATAAATTTTAAATAGATTCGGTAAAACAGGTAACTGTGTCGGTATACGGCTGACTCTTAATATAACATGAGCATATACGTAGGCACACTTAAAAATGTATAATCTCATGTTTAAGTTCTATCGAAAAAGTACTTAAATCAATGATGACCTACGTCTTTTTTAATGAATCTTAAACATGAGAATATAAATTTTTAAGTGTATCGCTTTTTAAAACAAAGCTTTAATACTATATTTTCACAGAAAATTTTGTAAAAACTTATATGTTTCAGAAAAAAAATATTGATTTTACAAAACATAATATTGACCTTTCACTTAATAATAATATGTAGACATTAATATTTTACTGGATTAATTTGAAGTTTCTAATTTTTATATTAAAAGAATTGTATACAACTTGTACATACGTCGATATTTAGTTCCTTTACTATAAATATTAATGTTACTCATGTATAATTAATTTATTTTAATAAATTATTTATTATGAATGAAACTTTTATATACTTGTGTCTGCATTTTTTATTGAGCCGTTTATTGAACCATAAAAATGTGATAAGCACGAAACTGTGATTATAAATCATCAAAAAAGCCCTTGTTATTATTATAATAAATTGAATTTGAAACGTTTCAATATACTTTTTGACACTCTGAGCGAAATTCAATTTCTCTTGCCTCTGTAGTGTACGCAAAATACTGTATTCGGACAGACTGTAAGTTGAGCGTACGCAAAATGACTGAGCGTGCGCAAAATAGATTTAGCGTGCGCAAAATGAATTCAAGGAGCGCAAAATAAGAAACAGTATGTGAACTAATAGAGGTAAAATTAAAAACATAATTGTTTTTTTATAGGTCAGTAGATGAATGGGCGAAATTCAAAATAATTTTCACCTTTATTTTATAGTTATGTGAATAATCATTTAATATTTAATGAGATCTAATATATTTTTATGAGATATAAATTGGATTTTCCTTTAATGGACATATTATTCAAATAAAGCTCACGCGTAAACGTATCCATCTCACTTTCATAGTATTGCTAGAAGTGTTAGATTATGGAGTCTAACAAACAAAATGCATAAAGCGCTTTTACATAATAATTTATTATGACTCTCACAGGTAATCAATGATTTTTGCAAAATGTATACATTTTTAAAATGTTTTTTATGCTATGTAAATAATTTGAACAATTTCTGTTTGTTGATTAATTTGCATTTCTTAAGAGAATGCTGTAAAAGTAAGGTTCTAAATGAAACTATATTTTAAATTATTAAATCTTTAATAACTTTTCTGTGTACTAGTGTATCGTAACCTTCCCAAAATTTTTATGCTGTCATCTTATATCCCAAATAGGGACCGTTTGAAAAGTAAAATTAACGTTTACTTTTTATTTTGATATTTGCTTAAAAATTTAGTTTTTATTTGTATTAATATTTTTTTACAAAAATAAAACAAATATTTTTATTTTGTTGTCAAATAACATAATAGAAAATAAAAATATAAAAAATAAAAACAGTTGTTTTTATTTTTTTTTAAGAGGAGGTCACGTATCTCTGTCCTTTTCTAATCAAAGAAATGATTTTTTCACAAAAACTAATAACTTTATTAAAAAATGAAGAGAAAGCCGCATCTTGTATCAAAAAAAGCAATATTTTCTTTGATAAGAAAGAATTAATTTTATTGCTTCGTTTTCAAGAAAACCTTGAAAAACAAAATTGTCCACCCAAACCTCTATGATTTAAGTTTTTCAAGGTTTTCTGGAAAACGAAGCAATAAAATTAATTCTTTCTTATCAAAGAAAATATTGCTTTTTTTATTACGAGATGCGGCTTTCTCTTCATTTTTTGCTAAAGTTATTAGTTTCTGTAAAAAACTCAATTCTTTGATTAGAAAAGGACAGAGATACGTGACCTCCTCTTAAAATGATTATTAAATTATTATTATTAAAATAAAAACTAAACAAAATTCATTTTTAAAAAACTAAAATTCATAAAATAAAAAAGAAATTTTTATACGAATTTGTTTTGAAGTTTTTTTGTATATACTTGCTTTTCATCTATCTATACCCAAAGGGTACCCCCCGTTAAGATAGGTAAAATGCCCCCCATCACGGAATTCAAATTTTCGTCCAAAATTAGTTAGTTTTTGCTCAAAAATGAAATTTTAAACTGCGACCTGCTACCCCTCCCCCCTCCAGTACTCCTAACTTAAAAAAAACGTGTTTTTTAAAAATAATTTTTTTCGGCACCTTATTGCTGGTTAAGAAATTTGAAAAAAATTGAGCATATTCTATATAAAAATGCGCATTTACTGTAATTTTTTCAGCTATTTTTGACGTCAAAAACTAACCTAAAACAATAAAATATTCTTAAAATTGCTCTAAAAACTTTTAAAAAAGGGGTGCCGCCTCAAAAATTTGTGGAAAGTTGAGTATTTGCGTCCTTAATCTGCCCTATTTTGCCCAGATTTTTTGGAGTGGTGCGCCATATTTAAAAGTCGAAAAACCCTGTTCTTTAGCTATTTTTATCAATTTTTTGCTTTTTATGCTTTGTCAGCAATAGTTACAACAAAACTAATGAGACCATCGGATTTTACGCCAAAAAATACATAAAAAATATGTATAATACTCTGTTCTAATATTTTTGTATCACTAGCTATATATAATTTTGGCAATTTTTCATCCTCAAAACATTTGAGCACTGAATTGATAGATTGTGCTACTTGCTTTTCTTCAAGACCAAAAATTGCAGAAATTCACTTGTTTGAATTCCCAGACTTCATTTTAAATAAAAAAAGTACTGATGCTTGCATTATGTTTCTATTTTCAGAAGATCTCATTGATACCATCATGTTTTGTAGCTTAATAATGTTGTCCCACGTATATCCAGTGAGAGCTTTTATGCGTTTTTCCGTAATTGTGAAACTTCCAATTTGGTCATGAAGTTGTAAATGTGCACCATCTGATAATGCATCCATGAATTTTGCAAGTTCTGAAAATCATCTGAATAAGTTTCTATTCTCAAAACTTCATCGTCATAAAATCTTTTATTTATCAAATGAATCTTGCAGCATCTATTTCTATGAGGAATGAAAATTTTCCTAGAAATAAAAACTTGTAAGCGAGCTTCGAAAGGCACATCTTGAATTTCATTTGTCGATTTACATATAAAACATAATCTATGACTTACAATTACTCTAGGGAATGATATCGAAACGTATTCATCTGTTGGTTGAACTGTTGCAGCGTATATCGAAAAGTCATCAGATTCTTGACTATCTTGTGACTCGGTGAACGTTTGACTACTTGTTAGTGTTACATTACTGAAATAGTTGATATTTGATGAAGGATAAGATTGCTGGCTTGTAGGAGTTTCGTTAGAATCTGATACTTCTGTCTTTGATTGTGAAGCGCTACCGACTACATCGTCAATCACTTCTTCTAATGGTAATGTAATAATTTCTTGAGATTCATAATTTGATGTCGATGCATTCTCTTTACTTTTTACTATTTTATTTCTTTTACTGGCTAGAAGGCTTAATTGGTGACGACATTTATTACAAATAACGTCACCGCTTTGAACATAAAAATTGTATCTATTGTGAAATTCCATAGCATCTTCGCGTTCATCAAACTGTCCGAAAGGACCATTTAATTTACGGATAAAGATTTTGCATCGAACACACTTTCTATCGTCTGTTTTTTCAGTCAGTGTTTCAAAACCTACAGCCTCCATTTTGTTTATTCTGTTGCATGGAAAATTAATAAAATTAATGAAACAGTTTTATGAAAATTGTTGATAAGAAATCTGCCGTCGAAAGCATAAACAGTCTTAATTACATTCAAACAAAATTCGAGAAAAACAAAAAAAAATTATTTATTCTAAAATCCATACAAAAAAATTTTATTTTTGGAAAAGGTTGAACTTTATACTTTTATTTCTGAAAATTCTCATGTTTTAGAGAGAAATTCATAGGAACACTTCTTCATGATTTTTTACAGACCTAATTTTTAAGTTTTTTGATTGGTTCTTATATGTAAAACATGGTAATTAAAATTATTTATTGTTCATTACTTCAGAAAATGCTTATTTTCTTTCATTTTACATAAACTTTAAAATAAATTTTGGATCATGTAAGTTAGAGCTATCAATAAGAAGTAATGACAGTTTAAAATAATTGTTATTATTGAAAATATCCTTTCGCAAACTAAACATAATTATCTGGTTTAAATAATCTAAAACTATTAAGATAAGTTTTAAAAACACATACTAGAATGTTATTTATCAATTAAAAGCTTAATTATTAATTAAACAACATTCGTTATTATTATAATTACAATTACTTTCGTAGGAAAATAAGACAGAGTCACCGCAAACTGAATTAATTATTAAATAATTCTTGTATCTACATATAAAATCATCTTCTAAATACTTATATGAGTAGAATATTAATCAAAATTAATTTGACGTACAATCGCATTATTGACATGAATATCATTTGTAATCTTATATGTAAGATAATCTGATTTGCAATAAGTTGTTGGAACAAAGTTCTGATTAACTGTGATGACTTGTACCATCACGTTTTATAAAATCAGTTGATTAAAATACCAAATATATATTACACTATACTAATTTTCATTTCATAAAGAGAATTACCAGATGTAAATTATAAATAATTTTTAAAAATTTGGACAACAAGCAATACTGCGAAAAAAGTTACCTTCATTAGAACTCACATAGTAAGTACTTCTATTGTTTCAAATAGAATAATTCATCCAATTCAAGTAAATAATTTTTCAATAAAAAATCTACTTATTTTAAAAAGTTGTTTTATTAATGAAAAAGAATAATTAAATATTTACTATTTCACTTGCATTAACTTTCTATGAAAATTACCTGCTCAATGGAAAATGATGATTCAATTTTGGAACACACACTGTTAAAAGAAATGATAGTGACTTCCATTACATTTAATGGAAGCCATTATAAATTCATTTGCTGTGAAAACCTATCTCAGCGACAATTTCAACTAATGTTGGAATGTAGAGTTTTTTGATAAATAAATGTCAAAAATTGTTAAATTTACTCCAACTGTATTTTTCATATTATATTAAAGTATAAAAAACTTGTATGCAAAGTCTCAAATCACTATTTATCATAGAACTAGAGATATGAGCAAAAATGTAATGTTCAATAACAGCGCTACCCCAACTTTTTATCAAACTTCATGCTCTTGAAGCTCGTTGATATGTATTCAAAGACTTGCAGTATTATAACTTCTTTCTTATTGTTAAGTTAAATTACATTCACCTGTAAAGTTTTAAGTCTATATCTTTAATAGAATAAAATGACTTGAAATGTAATATTTTAGCAGTGTCATAATTACATGTAATGGAAGCCACTATCATTTCTTTTAACAGTGTGTGTCCCATAACTATATAATTATTTTCCATTTAACAAGAAGTGTTCCTATGAATTTATCTCTAAAACATCAGGATTTTCAGGAAAAAAATGAGAAAGTTGGAATTTTTCCGAAAATTTAAAAAACATGAGTTTTTTATTTTGGCTTTTTATAAATTCGTAATGTTTAAGAATTAAATAAATAAGCGAAAAGCTATACAAATGTATACCTAAATAGATGATTTGAAGGTCAAGCACTTCCATGAAACCACTACTTTGTCAATCCAAAAGGGTTTTTATGTCATATATAAAGTATAAATAAAATATCTAATTTCAATAATATTCATATACTGGTTGCAAGATATCTAGAACCTAATGACAGAAATAGAGTTGATTTCATTAAAAAATGTTTAATATTGTGAAAAGATATCAATTGTTTATAAACATTCAATTCTATTCTGTATCTACTAAAGTTCAATAATATTTACTTGATATGATAATTTAATGAATTCTAATTTCGGATAACCTAAAGAATGATTATCATATTCTCATATTCAAAATTAAAATTCAATTGAATCTACAAGGTTATTTTTATTCTTACTTATTTGTTACACACGTTGTTTTACTCTGAAGTACCGATAAAATTTAATAAAAAGTAAGTTTTTGAAGCTATATCATCATTAAAACATTTCTTTTCAAATATAAAACATTGTAAGAATAAATTAAGTACAATAATTATAATATGAAACTTCTGTTGAATAGATTCTGTTGTATATATCTATTTGCAACAGTTTCTACTGCTGGGATTGATTTTTAGTGTATTTTGTTAGGCTCTATTCGCATAAAAAACATAAGGCTGGACACTGTTACGGAAAACTTGGTTCACAAAATACATGTTATCATTGTTGTTTATACTTTTAAGTGACTTTTCACAAATCTCACGGAAAAAGTGAGTTGCCCCGACATGCTCATAGCAGCCTCTTTTCCATTTTTGTTTTATAGCTAGTGATCCAAAAATATTAGAACGGAGTATTATACATATTTTTTATGTATTTTTTGGCGTAGAATCCGATGGTGCCATTATTTTTGTTGTAACTATTGCTGACAAAGCAAAAAAAGCAAAAAATTGATAAAAATAGCTAAAAAACAGGGTTTTTCGACTTTTAAATATGGCGCACCACTCCAAAAAATCTGGGCAAAATAGGGCAGATTAAGGGCGCAAATCCTCAACTTTCCACAAATTTTTGAGGCGGTACCCCTTTTTTTAAAGTTTTTAGAGCAATTTTAAGGATATTTTATTGTTTTTAGGTTAGTTTTTGACGTCAAAAATAGCTGAAAAAATTACAGTTAATGCGCATTTTTATATAGAATATGCTTAATTTTTTTCAAATTTCTTAACCGCCAATAAGGTGCCGAAAAAAATTATTTTTAAAAAAACACGTTTTTTTGAGTTTAGGAGTACTGGAGGGGGAGGGGTAGCAGGTCGCAGTTTAAAATTTCATTTTTGAGCAAACACTAACTTATTTTGGACGAAAATTTGAATTCCGTGATGGGGGGCATTTTACCTATCTTAATGGGGTACCCTTTATGCAAAATACTTTATTTTTAAAATTCGTAAAGATACATATTATCGTGTTACAGAAAAATCAGAAATAAAGATCTTTTTGCCCGCTTTTCGAGCTAATAAAGTAGCCATAGTTGAGGTGGTAATAAAAGTTATTTCTAAACTTAAGAGTCCATTACTTGAAGTAAGTACAAAATTTAAAAATCTATAAATTGTAAAATTTCTCAATTTTTAAAATCTTAACCAATTATGTTTTATATTTTACAACAAAATCAAAACAATTTATGTGTTAATTTTTATTTTAAAAACAATAAAAAGAACAAATTATTTCTATTTTATTGAAATATAATTTGAAATAAAAAAACTAAACTAAAAATCATATTAGATATCGTACGGAAAAAAATTTATTTAAAACCGATTTAGTTTTATTTGCGTTTAAAAAACTAAAACAAATTTCGGTATAATTAAGTTTTTGTTTCCGAAAATAAAACTAAAAGAAAATTAAAGAAAAACAATAGAGTCTTTATTCGATTTCCCGAACAGTCCCTGATACAAAATAATGTGAGATATTCATTATACAATTTAAAAATAATCATTATACAATTTTCAACTATATATATATATATATATATATATATATATATATATATATATATATATATATATTTATGTAATTTTTAATAATTACTTTATTGTTTAGGAGGATTAGTCCAGTCAAATTAGTTCATTTTAATCGATTTTTTTGCAAAACGTGCTACAGGCCGTTTTTTTGCAGAAATATATTGTAGATAATATGTATAATAAGAATATCGATGTGCGCTATCTCAAAAAGTTGTGGAAAAATGTTTATAAACAAATTAAGATAGGAAAATCGACTTTTTTTTCTTTTTTCCTCTGTAAGTGCGCTGCTTTTGACTTTAGAAGAAAAGTTTTTTTACAAAAGTTGTTCAGAATTAAATTTTCTTCAAGACTATGGGTGTGCGATTTTCTAAAATTTTCAAATTTTTTTGGGAAATGAAGTTTTTCAGAGAAAATGGGTAATTTTTCAAATTAAAGTTAAAGACAGATATTTTATTCAAAATTCGATGAAACTTTGGGAGAAGAAATATTTTCTATTGTCTTTTATCCTCCTTCAAGCTGATCTGTTTCGGCCCGTAAGAAGACTAACAATTGCGCCATTGTTTTTAAACATTTTCACTCGTTTCAAAGTTTAATAGCCAGTTTATGATATAAATTATTTATTAGTAAAACGGCATTAATATATACATAGTGGTTTTTATATATATCATCGTTTCTAAATTTTTTTACGCATTACATTGTGTGCGAATATCAGGTAACAGAGTATATCGACGTCCCGTACGAAAAAAAGCACGACTTAGGCTTTTACGAAAATAAGCACAGTTCAAAGAGTTTTAACGAAAAGTAGCACCGTTCGTGTTTCCCTTACGAAAAAAAGCACGGTTCACAGGGTTTGACGAAGATTAGCACGAATGGTGAAAATTTAACGAAAAAAAGCACGGTTCGCTGAGTTTCAACGAAAACTAGCACAGTTCATGGAGCTCCGACGAAAAAAAGCACGGTTCGCTAAGTTTCAACGAAAAGTAGCACGACTCATGGAGCTCCAACGAAAAAAAGCACGACACGTTAGACTCGGACGAAAAGTAACACGATTCGCGAAACACTGACGAATACTAGCACAACTCGATATGCAATATTACAATTTGTACCTTATTAAAAACTTGATTATCTTAACTCTTAACAAATAGTTAATTAATAAAATATAATGAGAAGGGGTTTATTTTTATTTTTCTTATGAATTGTTTCAATATTTTCAATATGTTTTAATTAAATTATTTGCTCAGTGGTTTTCGATTCGTTTGATTAGAAAGTTGCCGCTTTCCGGCCGGAGTGCAAAAAATTCATTTTATACACATGTTAAAGCACAGCAATTTCGAAACTCAGTTGTTTCATTGTTTTTATATAAATACAATTGCTTACCGAAAATTCAATTACAAATAATTTCCTTAAAAGTTTAAAGCTATAATACGATTCATCACATAAAATAAAAAAAATTGTTGTGATATATTAAATAATATAATATTTTTAAACCTTCGTTGTTTTAAAAAATTCTTTTTAACAAATAATTTGGTATTTACTAAAAAATATGGATGGATTCATTCGTATCATAATTATCAATGCAAAAACATTTATTTCAGGAAGAGCTTTTGGACAAAAATTAAGAAACACGTGTAGTTTTAAAATAACAGAAAGCGGAAAAAATATTAAAAGTATTTTATTCCAAGTTCATTTATTAAAAAGCAAGGTTTGTAATCTGTGAATTTTATGAGCTATAACTTTGATTATTGTATCGAATACATATTAATATTTTTCACAGAATTTTCGTGAATTTTTTGTTGCTAATTTGAACGAAATTTATGTACTTTTCTCTCAGTACTCACTTCTGATGAGAATTTTATGTTTTTATATTTACCTCAACTCAACTCAAAACTGAATATTGAGAATTTTTTTAAATTAAAAACTAAATTTTGGTACTAATCAGACTTTATAATGACCTTTTTTTAGAAACCTAACTGAGGTCATGTATTGCTTTTAAAAATAAAAAACAAGTTTGGCTTATATTTTTTATAAAAAATTTGTCTTGACTCAAATCAAGATTGCGTGAGTTTTTATATTAATGATATTTTATTAGATTTTTCGATAAGTTCGATTCGGAAGAAAAGATAAACATTAAAAAAAAATTTTTAAATACAGTCATTTGCTAGATTAGATCAAAGTTATAGCTTATTAAATTCACAGATTACAAAACTTCTTTTTATACCACTCTAACCTCAAAATCAGAACTTCAATATGATTATTCAGCTCTCGTGGTATAAAGTATTATTTGAAACTGGTGTGTAACGTGATTTTTACCTTCCACACCCGTTGCGAAAAGTAAAATGAACTTGGAATAAAATACTTTTAATATTTTTTCCGCTATCTGTTATTTTACAACTAAACGTGTTTTTTAATTTTTGTCCAAAAGCTCTTTCTGAATAAAATGTTTTCGCATTGATAACTATGATACGAATGAATTCATCCATATTTTTTAATAAATACCGAATTATTTGTTAAAAAGTATTTTTTAAAACAACGAAGGTTTAAAAAATATAATATTATTTTATATCACAACAATTTTTTTTATTTTATGTGATGAAACGTATTACAGCTTTACCCTGTTGAAAAAAACCATATGGTTTAACCATGTGGTCATCATGTCCATGTGGTCATTTATGAAAAATTACTTTTGCCTCGCAAATTCAGAGGGCGAAAAGTTCTTTACTTTCGCCAAATTTAATTTCTCTAAAATTAAGGGGGCGAAAAGTACTTTACACCCAAGAGTCAAATTTCTCTTGAATGAAGGGGGAGCTGTGTACTTTTCTCCCGCAAATTCAGAGAGCGAAAAGTTCTTCATTCCCGCCAAATTTAATTTCTTTAAAAATAAACGGGCGTAAAGTACTTTTATTCCGTAAATTAAATTTTTCTTAAATTTAGCGAGAAAAAAAATTTTCTTCTCGTAAATAAGAGGGCGAAAAGTTCTTTATTCCCGCGTCATTTAATTTTTCTAAAAATAAGAGGGCGAAAAGTACTTTACTCCTGCAAGTCAAATTACTCTGAAATGGAGGGGGTGCTGTGTACTTTTCTCCCGCAAATTCAGAGGGCATAACGTTCTTTACTCCCGCCACATTTAATTTTTCTAGAAATAAACGGGCGAAAAGTACGTTACTCCCGCAAGTCAAATTACTTTTAAATGAAGGGGAGCTGTGTACTTTCTTCCCGCAAATTCAGAGGGCGAAAAGTTCTTCACTCCCGCCAAAATTTATTTCTTTAAAAATAAACGGGCGTAAAGTACTTTTATTCCGTAAATTAAATTTTTCTTAAATTTAGCAGGAAAAAAAAATTTTCTTCTCGTAAACAAGAGGGCAAAAAGTTCTTTATTCCCGCCAAATTTTATTTCTTTAAAAATAAGCGGGCGTAAAGTACTTTACTCCCGCAAGTCAAATTACTCTGGAATGAAGGGGGAGCTGTGTACTTTTCTCCCGCAAATTCAGAGGGCAAAAAGTTCTTTACTCCCGCCAAATTTAATTTCTTTAAAAATAAACGGGCGTAAAGTACTTTTATTCCGTAAATTAAATTTTTCTTAAATTTAGCAGGAAAAAAAAATTTTCTTCTCGTAAACAAGAGGGCAAAAAGTTCTTTATTCCCGCCAAATTTTATTTCTTTAAAAATAAGCGGGCGTAAAGTACTTTACTCCCGCAAGTCGAATTACTCTGGAATGAAGGGGGAGCTGTGTACTTTCTTCCCGCAAATTCAGAGGGCGAAAAGTTCTTCACTCCCGCCAAATTTTATTTCTTTAAAAATAAACGGGCGTAAAGTACTTTTATTCCGTAAATTAAATTTTTCTTAAATTTAGCGAGAAAAAAAAATTTTCTTCTCGTAAACAAGAGGGCAAAAAGTTCTTTATTCCCGCCAAATTTTATTTCTTTAAAAATAAGCGGGCGTAAAGTACTTTACTCCCGCAAGTCGAATTACTCTGGAATGAAGGGGGAGCTGTGTACTTTTCTCCCGCAAATTCAGAGGGCGAAAAGTTCTTTATTCCCGCCAAATTTTATTTCTTTAAAAATAAGAAGGCGAAAAGTACTTTACTCCCGCAAGTTAAATTACTCTGAAATGAAGGGGGAGCTGTGTACTTTTCTCCCGCAAATTCAGAGGGCAAAAAGTTCTTTACTCCCGCCAAATTTAATTTCTTTAAAAATAAACGGGCGTAAAGTACTTTTATTCCGTAAATTAAATTTTTCTTAAATTTAGCGAGAAAAAAAAATTTTCTTCTCGTAAATAAAAGGGCGAAAAGTTCTTTATTCCCGCGTAATTTAATTTTTCTAAAAATAAGAGGGCGAAAAGTACTTTACTCCTGCAAGTCAAATTACTCTGAAATGGAGTGTGAGCTGTCGACTTTTCTCCCGCAAATTCAGAGGGCAAAAAGTTCTCTACTCCCGTCAAATTTAATTTCTCTAAAAATAAGCGGGCGTAAAGTACTTTTATTCCGTTAGTTAAATTTTTCCTACATTAAGCGAGAAAAAAAAAATTTTTTCTAGTAAATAAGAGGGCGAAAAGTTCTTTATTCCCGCGTCATTTAATTTTTCTAATAATAAGAGGGCGAAAAGTACTTTACTCCTGCAAGTCAAATTACTCTGAAATGGAGGGGGAGCTGTGTACTTTTCTCCCGCAAATTCAGAGGGCGAAAAGTTCTTCATTCCCGCCAAATTTAATTTCTTTAAAAATAAACGGGCGTAAAGTACTTTTATTCCGTAAATTTAATTTTTCTTAAATTTAGCGAGAAAAATAAATTTTCTTCTCGTAAATAAGAGGGCGAAAAGTTCTTTATTCCCGCGTCATTTAATTTTTCTAAGAATAAGAGGGCGAAAAGTACTTTACTCCTGCAAGTCAAATTACTCTGAAATGGAGGGTGAGCTGTGTACTTTTCTCCCGCGAATCCAGAGGGCAAAACGTTCTTTACTCCCGCCACATTTAATTTTTCTAGAAATAAACGGGCGAAAAGTACGTTACTCCCGCAAGTCAAATTACTTTTAAATGAAGGGGAGCTGTGTACTTTCTTCCCGCAAATTCAGAGGGCGAAAAGTTCTTTACTCCCGCCAAATTTTATTTCTTTAAAAATAAACGGGCGTAAAGTACTTTTATTCCGTAAATTAAATTTTTCTTAAATTTAGCGAGAAAAAAAAATTTTCTTCTCGTAAACAAGAGGGCAAAAAGTTCTTTATTCCCGCCAAATTTTATTTCTCTAAAAATAAGAAGGCGAAAAGTACTTTACTCCCGCAAGTTAAATTACTCTGAAATGAAGGGGGAGCTGTGTACTTTTCTCCCGCAAATTCACAGGGCAAAAAGTTCTTTACTCCCGCCACATTTAATTTTTCTAGAAATAAGCGGGCGAAAAGTACGTTACTCCCGCAAGTCGAATTACTCTTAAATGAAGGGGGAGCTGTGTACTTTTCTCCCGCAAATTCAGAGGGCGAAAAGTTCTTCACTCCGGCCAAATTTAATTCCTTTAAAAATAAGCGGGCGTAAAGTACTTTACTCCCGCAAGTCGAATTACTCTGAAATGAAGGGGGAGCTGTGTACTTTTCTCCCGCAAATTCAGAGGGCAAAAAGTTCTTTACTCCCGCCAAATTTAATTTCTTTAAAAATAAACGGGCGTAAAGTACTTTTATTCCGTAAATTAAATTTTTCTTAAATTTAGCAAGAAAAAAAAATTTTCTTCTCGTAAATAAAAGGGCAAAAAGTTCTTTATTCCCGCGTCATTTAATTTTTCTAAAAATAAGAGGGCGAAAAGTACTTTACTCCTGCAAGTCAAATTACTCTGAAATGGAGGGTGAGCTGTCGACTTTTCTCCCGCAATTTCAGAGGGCAAAAAGTTCTTTACTCCCGTCAAATTTAATTTCTCTAAAAATAAGCGGGCGTAAAGTACTTTTATTCCGTTAATTAAATTTTTCCTACATTAAGCGAGAAAAAAAAATTTGTTTCTAGTAAATATGAGGGCGAAAAGTTCTTTATTCCCGCGTCATTTAATTTTTCTAATAATAAGAGGGCGAAAAGTACTTTACTCCTGCAAGTCAAATTACTCTGAAATGGAGGGGGAGCTGTGTACTTTTTTCCCGCAAATACAGAGGGCGAAAAGTTCTTCATTCCCGCCAAATTTAATTCCTTTAAAAATAAACGGGCGTAAAGTACTTTTATTCCGTAAATTAAATTTTCCTTAAATTCAGCGAGAAAAAAAAATTTTCTTCTCGTAAATAAGAGGGCGAAAAGTTCTTTATTCCCGCGTCATTTAATTTTTCTAAAAATAAGAGGGCGAAAAGTACTTTACTCCTGCAAGTCAAATTACTCTAAAATGGAGGGGGAGCTGTGTACTTTTCTCCCGCAAATTCAGAGGGCAAAACGTTCTTTACTCCCGCCACATTTAATTTTTCTAGAAATAATCGGGCGAACAGTACGTTACTCCCGCAAGTCAAATTACTTTTAAATGAAGGGGAGCTGTGTACCTTCTTCCCGCAAATTCAGAGGGCGAAAAGTTCTTTACTCCCGCCAAATTTTATTTCTTTAAAAATAAACGGGCGTAAAGTATTTTTATTTCGTAAATTAAATTTTTCTTAAATTTAGCGAGAAAAAAAAATTTTCTTCTCGTAAACAAGAGGGCAAAAAGTTCTTTATTCCCGCCAAATTTTATTTCTTTAAAAATAAGAAGGCGAAAAGTACTTTACTCCCGCAAGTTAAATTACTCTGAAATGAAGGGGGAGCTGTGTACTTTTCTCCCGCAAATTCAGAGGGCAAAAAGTTCTTTACTCCCGCCACATTTAATTTTTCTAAAAATAAGCGGGCGAAAAGTACGTTACTCCCGCAAGTCAAATTACTTTTAAATGAAGGGGAGCTGTGTACCTTCTTCCCGCAAATTCAGAGGGCGAAAAGTTCTTTACTCCCGCCAAATTTTATTTCTTTAAAAATAAACGGGCGTAAAGTATTTTTATTTCGTAAATTAAATTTTTCTTAAATTTAGCGAGAAAAAAAAATTTTCTTCTCGTAAACAAGAGGGCAAAAAGTTCTTTATTCCCGCCAAATTTTATTTCTTTAAAAATAAGAAGGCGAAAAGTACTTTACTCCCGCAAGTCAAATTACTTTTAAATAAAGTGGGAGCTGTGTACTTTTTTCCTGCAAATTCAGAGGGCGAAAAGTTCTTTACTCCGGCCAAATTTAATTTCTTTAAAAATAAACGGGCGTAAAGTACTTTTATTCCGTAAATTAAATTTTTCTTATATTTAGCGAGAAAAAAAAATTTTCTTCTCGTAAACAAGAGGGCAAAAAGTTCTTTATTCCCGCCAAATTTTATTTCTTTAAAAATAAGAAGGCAAAAAGTACTTTACTCCCGCAAGTTAAATTACTCTGAAATGAAGGGGGAGCTGTGTACTTTTCTCCCGCAAATTCAGAGGGCAAAAAGTTCTTTACTCCCGCCACATTTAATTTTTCTAGAAATAAGCGGGCGAAAAGTACGTTACTCCCGCAAGTCAAATTACTTATAAATAAAGTGGGAGCTGTGTACTTTTTTCCCGCAAATTCAGAGGGCGAAAAGTTCTTCACTCCGGCCAAATTTAATTTCTTTAACAATAAACGGGCGTAAAGTACTTTTATTCCGCAAATGAAATTTTTCTTAAATTTGGCGAGAAGAAAAAATTTTTTTCTCGTAAATAAGAGGGCGAGAAGTTCTTTATTCCCGCCAAATTTTATTTCTTTAAAAATAAGAAGGCAAAAAGTACTTTACTCCCGCAAGTTAAATTACTCTGAAATGAAGGGGGAGCTGTGTACTTTTCTCCCGCAAATTCAGAGGGCAAAAAGTTCTTTACTCCCGCCACATTTAATTTTTCTAAAAATAAGCGGGCGAAAAGTACGTTACTCCCGCAAGTCAAATTACTTTTAAATGAAGGGGAGCTGTGTACCTTCTTCCCGCAAATTCAGAGGGCGAAAAGTTCTTTACTCCCGCCAAATTTTATTTCTTTAAAAATAAACGGGCGTGAAGTATTTTTATTTCGTAAATTAAATTTTTCTTAAATTTAGCGAGAAAAAAAAATTTTCTTCTCGTAAACAAGAGGGCAAAAAGTTCTTTATTCCCGCCAAATTTTATTTCTTTAAAAATAAGAAGGCGAAAAGTACTTTACTCCCGCAAGTCAAATTACTTTTAAATAAAGTGGGAGCTGTGTACTTTTTCCTGCAAATTCAGAGGGCGAAAAGTTCTTTACTCCGGCCAAATTTAATTTCTTTAAAAATAAACGGGCGTAAAGTACTTTTATTCCGTAAATTAAATTTTTCTTATATTTAGCGAGAAAAAAAAATTTTCTTCTCGTAAACAAGAGGGCAAAAAGTTCTTTATTCCCGCCAAATTTTATTTCTTTAAAAATAAGAAGGCAAAAAGTACTTTACTCCCCGCAAGTTAAATTACTCTGAAATGAAGGGGAGCTGTGTACTTTTCTCCCGCAAATTCAGAGGGCAAAAGTTCTTTACTCCCGCCACATTTAATTTTTCTAGAAATAAGCGGGCGAAAAGTACGTTACTCCCGCAAGTCAAATTACTTATAAATAAAGTGGGAGCTGTGTACTTTTTTCCCGCAAATTCAGAGGGCGAAAAGTTCTTCACTCCGGCCAAATTTAATTTCTTTAACAATAAACGGGCGTAAAGTACTTTTATTCCGCAAATGAAATTTTTCTTAAATTTGGCGAGAAGAAAAAATTTTTTTCTCGTAAATAAGAGGGCGAGAAGTTCTTTATTCCCGCCAAATTTTATTTCTTTAAAAATAAGAGGGCGAAAAGTACTTTACTCCCGCAAGGCAAATAACTCTGAAATGAAAAGGGAGCTGTGTACTTTTCTCCCGCAAATTCAGTGGGCAAAAAGTTCTTTACTCCCGTTAAATTCAATTTCTATGAAAATAGGCGGGGCGTAAAGTACTTTTATTCCGTTAATTAAATTTTTCTTTTATTTAGCGAGAAAAAAAAATTTTTTTTCGTAAATAAGAGGGCGAAAAGTTCTTTACTCCCGCCACATTTAATTTTTCTAAAAATAAACGACCAAAAAGTACGTTACTCCCGTAAGTCAAATTTTTCTTAAATGAAGAGGGGCGTACTTTTCTCCCGCTTATTTTTAAAGAAATTAAATTTGGCGTGAGTATAGAACTTTTCGCCCTCTTAATTTGCGGGTGAAAAGTACACAGCTCCCTCTTCATTTAAGAGTAATTGGACTTGCGGGAGTAAAGTACTTTTCGCCCGCTAATTTTTAGAAAAATTAAATTTGGCGAGAGTAAAGACCTTTTCGCCCTCTGAATTTGCGGGAGATAAGTACACAGCTCCCCCTTCATTTCAGAGTAATTTGAATTGCGGGAGTAACTACTTTACGCCCGCTTATTTTTAGAGAAATGAAATTTGGCGGGAGTGAAGAACTTTTCGCCCTCTGAATTTGCAGGAGAAAAGTACACAGCTCCCCCTTCATTTCAGAGTAATTTGACTTCCGGGAGTAATTACTTTACGCCCGATTATTTTTAGAGAAATGAAATTTAGCGGGAGTGAAGAACTTTTCGCCCTCTGAATTTGCGGGAGAAAAGTACACAGCTCCCCCTTCATTTCAGAGTAATTTGACTTGCGGGAGTAACGTACTTTTTGCCCGCTTATTTTTAAAAATTAAATGTAGGGGGAGTAAAGAACTTTTTGCCCTCTGAATTTGCAGGAGAAAAGTACACAGCTTCCCCTTCATTCCAGAGTACTTTGCCTTGCGTGAGTAAAGTACTTTTCGCCCTCTTATTTTTAGAAAAATTAAATTTGGCGGGAATACAGAACTTTTCGCCCTTTTATTTACGAGAAAAAAATTTTTTCTTTTTGCTAAATTTAAGAAAAATTTAATTTACGGAACGAAAGTACTTTACGCTCGCTTATTTTTAAAGAAATTAAATTTAGCGGGAGTAAAAACTTTTCGCTCCCTGAATTTACGAGAGAAAAGTACACAGCTTACCCTTTACTTAAGAGTAATTTGACTTGCGGCAGTAACCTACTTTTCGCCCGGTTATTTTTAGAAAAATTAAATGTGGCGGGAGTAAAGAACTTTCTGCCCTCTGAATTTGCGGGAGAAAAGTACACAGCTCTCTCTTCATTTCAGAGTAATTTGACTTGAGGGAGTAAAGTACTTTTCGCCCTCTTATTTTTAGAGAAATTAAATTAGGCGGGAGTAAAGAACTTTTCGCCCACTAAATTTGCGGGAGAAAAGTACACAGCTCTTCCTTCATTTCAGAGTAATTTGACTTGCGGGAGTAACGTACTTTTTGCCCGCTTATTTTAAAAAAATTAAATGTAGCGAGAGGAAAGATCTTTTTGCCCTCTGAATTTGCAGGAGAAAAGTACACAGCTCCGCCTTTATTCCAGAGTAATTTGACTTGCGGGAGTAAAGTACTTTTCGCCCTCTTATTTTTAGAGAAACCAAATTTGGCGGGAATAAAGAACTTTTCGCCCTCTTATTTACGAGAAAAAAATTTTTTCTTTTTGCTAAATTTAAGAAAAATTTAATTCACGGAATAAAAGTACTTTACGCCCGCTTATTTTTAAAGAAATTCGGCGGGAGTAAAGAACTTTTCGCCCTCTGAATTTACGAAAGAAAAATACTTTCCTCCCGCTTAATCTAGGAGAAATTCAATTTGCGGGGGAAAAGTACTTTTCGCCCTCTTATTGTTAGAGAAATTAAATTTGGCGGGAATAAAGAAATTTTCGCCTTCTTATTTACGAAAAAAAAATTTTTTTTTCCCGCTCAATTCAAGAAAAATTTAATTTACGTAATAAAAGTACTTTTCGCCCGCTTATTTTCGAAGAAATTATATTTGGCGGGAGTTAAGAACTTTTCGCCCTCTGAATTTGCGACACGGAGAAAAGTACACAGCTCCCCCTTTATTTAAGACTAATTTGACTTGCGGGAGTAATTACTTTACGCCCGCTTATTTTTAGAGAAATGAAATTCAAAAAATGAAAAGTACACAGCTCCCCCTTCATTTCAGAGTAATTTGACTTGCGGGAGTAACGTACTTTTTGCCCGCTTATTTTTAAAAAATTAAATGTAGCGGGAGTAAAGAACTTTTTGCCCTCTGAATTTGCGGGTGAAAAGTACACAGCTCTCCCTTCATTCTAGAGTAATTTGACTTGCGGGAGTAAAGTACTTTTCGCCCTCTTATTTTTAGAGAAATTAGATTTGGCGGGAATAAAGAACTTTTCGCCCTCTGAATTTGCGGGAGAAAAGTACACAGCTTCCCCTTTATTTAAGAGTAATTTGACTTGCGGGAGTAAAGTACTTTTCGCCCACTCATTTTTAGAGAAATTAAATTTGGCGGGAGTAAAGAACTTTTCGCCCTCTGAATTTACGAGAAAAAAATACATGCCTCTCGCTTAATCTAGGAGAAATTCAATTTGCGGGAGAAAAGTACTTTTCGCCCTTTTATTGTTAGAGAAATTAAATTTGGCGGGAATAAAGAACTTTTCGCCCTCTTATTTACGAGAAAAAAATTTTTTCTCCTCGCTAAATTTAAGAAAACTTTAATTTACGGAATAAAAGTACTTTACGCCCACTTATTTTTAAAGAAATTAAATTTGTCGGGAGTAAAGAACTTTTCGCCTTCTGAATTTGCGGGAGAAAAGTACACAGTTCTCCCTTCATTTAAGAGTAATTTCACTTGCGGGAGTAATTACTTTACGCCCGCTTATTGTTAGAGAAATGAAATTTGGCGAGAGTAAAGAACTTTTCGCCCTCTGAATTAGCGGGAGAAAAGTAAACAGCTCCCCCTTCATTTAAGAGAAATTTGACTTGCGGGAGTAAAGTACTTTTCGCCCTCTTATTTTTAGAGAAATTAGATTTGGCGGGAATAAAGAACTTTTCGCCCTCTGAATTAGCGGGAGAAAAGTAAACAGCTCCCCCTTCATTTAAGAGAAATTTGACTTGCGGGAGTAAAGTACTTTTCGCCCTCTTATTTTTAGAGATATTAGATTTGGCGGGAATAAAGAACTTTTCGCCCTCTGAATTTGCGGGAGAAAAGTACACAGCTTCCCCTTTATTTAAGAGTAATTTGACTTGCGGGAGTAAAGTACTTTTCGCCCACTTATTTTTAGAGAAATTAAATTTGGCGGGAGTAAAGAACTTTTTGCCCTCTGAATTTACGAGAGAAAAATACATTCCTCTCGCTCAATCTAGGAGAAATTCAATTTGCGGGAGAAAACTACTTTTCGCCCTTTTATTGTTAGAGAAATTAAATTTGGCGGGAATAAAGAACTTTTCGCCCTCTTATTTCCGAGAAAAAAATTTTTTCTCCTTGCTAAATTTAAGAAAACTTTAATTTACGGAATAAAAGTACTTTACGCCCACTTATTTTTAAAGAAATTAAATTTGGCGGGAGTAAAGAACTTTTCGCTTTCTGAATTTGCGGGAGAAAAGTACACAGCTCTCCCTTCATTTAAGAGTAATTTGACTTGCGGGAGTAATTACTTTACGCCCGCTTATTGTTAGAGAAATGAAATTTGGCGAGAGTAAAGAACTTTTCGCCCTCTGAATTAGCGGGAGAAAAGTAAACAGCTCCCCCTTCATTTAAGAGAAATTTGACTTGCGGGAGTAAAGTACTTTTCGCCCCCTTAATTTTAGAGAAATTAAATTGGGCGAAAGTAAAGAACTTTTCACCCTTTGAATTTGCGAGACAAAAGTAATTTTTCATAAATGACTACATGGTCATGATGACCACATGATAAAACCATATGGTTTTTTTCAACAGGGTAGACTTAAAGGAAATAATTTGGAATTGAATTTTCGGTAAGCAATTGTATTTATATAAAAACAATGAAACAATTGAGTTTCGAAATTGCTGTGGTTTAACATGTATGTAAAATGAATTTAATATAAGCGCAAAGTTCAATTACATGTTATCAAGATTAAGTCACAAACATTAAAACCGTCCATTTTCGCCGTAGCAAAACAGTGTGTAGTATGACATATTACCATGAATAATCAAACTAAAATTAATTTTATAAAATATAATATCATATACTTCATGATTTATGCTAAAAAGTGGTTTTGATTTCAATAACTAAGTTTAAATCTTACACCTACAGTAATTGAGTTTAAGATTTGTATGCCAGATAAATTTGAAACTCTTGTTCTTTATTTGTGAAAAATGTGATGCCAAGATTCTTTGAACGGAGTAATAGAAAATGAATGTTCAACTCTTACAATCGCGCATTTATTCATTTAAATAAATAACTTTTTGTTAAAAAAATAATGGTAAAATTGTCATGGGAGTAATCAGACGAATCGAAAACCACTGAGCAAATAATTTCATTAAAACATATTGAAAATATTGAAACAATTCATAAGAAAAATAACTAATAAACACCTTTTCATTATATTTTATTAATTAACTATTTGTTAAGATATTAAAATAATCAAGTTTTTAATAAGGTACAAATTGTAATATTGCATATCAAGTTGTGCTAGTATTCGTTAGTGTTTCGCGAATCGTGTTACTTTTCGTCCGAGTCTAATGTGTCGTGCTTTTTTTCGTTGGAGCTCCATGAGTCGTGCTACTTTTCGTTGGAACTTAGCGAACCGTGCTTTTTTTCGTCGGAGCTCCATGAACTATGCTAGTTTTCGTTAAAACTCGTCGAACCGTGCTTCTTTTCGTCGGAGTTCAGCGAATAGTGCTAGTTTTCGTCTTAATTAAGTGAGTCGTGCTAGTTTTCGTCTAATGCAATGAGTGGTGTTAGTCTTCGTTTGATACTGCGAATGGTGCTAGTTTTCGTCAAACCCTGTGAACCGTGCTTTTTTTCGTACGGGGCGTCGATATAAACGGCCAGCGCGCATGCGCACGGTGGTATCTTTTTCTTCACGCAAGAACAGAAAAAAATTTCCAAAAGTTAAAATTCATATTGCATATGAAAATTAACAATATCTCTGGTAATTATGGTCCGATTTACATGTTTCTTTTTTTAATCTAGGGTAGCGCGTGAAAATAATAATAATTTTGATATAAGTTTGGGAAAGTTCTGTATACATTTGTTATAAATAATGATGATTGTGAATGAAAAATCTTTACGAATTATTTGCAAATTTATAAGTTTAGGTAAAGAAATTTGAAGAAGAATTTTGTTTTTATTAAAAAAAAACGACCAATTTTTATTAAATAGGTATTTTAATAAAAACTAAATTATATTGTCAAAATATTTATAATATACTATTGATAGTTTTTTTATCAAATCTAGAATTGCAAGTTCAATTAAGCATATGTATAATGAACCTTACAATGTATTTTATTATAAATTATATCTTTTAGGGTCACTTTTAATTGTAAAACATTCTTCTATTTTAAACAAACCAGCATTAAGTTAAAATACCTTAAAATTGTTAAAGTGAATTTTTATGATTTACTTAGTAACATAGTATGTGCTACTTTATTTTTTACTAAACCTAACTATAATATTTTCTTTTATTAAAACTATAAAGTCCAGTAATAGCTGTATTAAACTATATTGTATGGTAATATTATAGTAACAGTTACTATAATTTTTTCTCTGTGTATCCTTTTTTTTCATAAAAATGATGTTTCATAAAATGTATTTTAATTATGATAAACATGTTTAAACTTTTTCATTTAACATTTTTTACCTAAAAAATACACTTTAGTTGCAGATGGAAAGCAGTACAGGAAATAACATATGTTTTTATTTTTCATTTATAGTTTCGTGAAATTAGTCGAAATGCATAATATTATTATTAAAATAGGTAGAGATTTGAAACGTTTGGCACTACCATATTTTTATATTCTTTTGTAATTAAAAAATTTAATTTTTTTGCAAAAAATAGTACCTAAAGGCAGAAATTAAGAGGCACATTTAATTCAGATAATATAAACTAATATTTTCTCTGATGATAATAAATTAATTTTATCACTTCTTTATATGGAAATAATAGTAAACAACTTCAAGTAACCGTTAAAAAATGTCAGAATTACTACATAATATTTATTTTTTGTTATTTAAAGTTATTTTCAGATTTTTACTATTGTTCATAGTTATTACAATTTATTTGCAGTTATTTAAAGTTTTTTACAGTTATTTGCAGTTATTCGAAATTATTTACATTTTTTTAAATTTTCAAAAATTTTGTAATTAGTTAATAATTAAAGTTATTTATAGTTATTTACAGCTATTGACAGTTATTTACAATTATTTACAGTTATTAACAATTATTTACGAACCGAACCAAAATAATTTGTTTATTTCTGCTTTCAATTCTTGATTTTTGCAAAAAAATTAATTTTTTGATTATAAAAGGGCAGAGATGTAAGAGCATCTTAAATGTCAAATAATCATATAAATAGTTGTTTTTGAAACAAAGTTTATTGACTTTTACTAATAGGGATATGAAATTTTAACTGCACAGAGAAAAATTTTCTAGTAAAAATTACAAGGGAGAATGGTAGCGATAGCACAGGCTACCATCATAGCGAAAAATTACTATTCTACATAGTAAAATTTACTAGAAACATAATAAAAATTCCTACGTTCCTTGTAAATTTTACTATATAACATAGTAATTTTTCGCTATAATGGCAGCCTGTGCCATCGCTATCATTCTCCCTTGTAATTTTTATAAGAAAATTTTTCTCAGTGTCTTTAAAGGTGATATGTAAACGACTAATTTTAAATATATCTCTTCGAAGTCTAATCAGAATCACCTAGTTATGATATAAGAAGTATCGAGTTAAAAATTTTTCAAATTTCCCTAAATCAACAATCCCATTATCTTAAAACAATTCATTATTTATTTAAATAAAAAAATATGTGATGGTTTCAAATTGACTATTCATTCAAACTAAATAAGTATTTACTTTTACGGACTAAATATTTGATTAAATTAAGAATCTCATTCTCTTAGAACAAAAATAAATGCATTTGAGTAAAAAAAAAGTTTTACTTGCTAAAAGTTGACAATTTATTTAAATCAGATAAGTATTTGTTTTTAAGAAAAAAGTTTTTAAATTATTTAATTTTTTTTTAAAGTATAGAAATATTTATTCGAATCAGAAAAATATTTAGTTATTTAAAGCCAACTCGTGCTTTACAAAGATATGTGCAATGAACAAGACCTAAAAATCATATGTATTATTCAAATGCCATTTTTAAGATAAAATAATAAAAATTGATTTAGCCTCATTAGATTTTTTAAATAGGAAGTTCGATAAAAAAAAATAATACTCGAATGAAAACTCTCGTTCAACGAGAACCGGTCTATTTTACATTCTACACTTGCATAGTTTTTAATAAAGAAATCAATTAATATTTCTAATAAAAATTTTATGGTATATATATAATATATATATGTACACAGTAACCTTTCGAAATTTCCGGAAAATTTATGGAAAAAAGGTAATTCTTTAAACAAAAATATTTCCGGTTCTATTTAGTCTTAGAATAAAAAACGCTGCCAAGTGCTATGGCGGAATGCTTTCTCATAGAGCTCTTTGAATTTCATTAATTTTTTTATATTTATTTAAATGTGATTTTGATATTAAAAAATTGTCTAACATTAATATTTACTCATATTGTACTGTGACAACCTTGGAGATCAGGAGGTTGCACTAAATTTATAAAAATATATAAGCTATAATTTTAAGTGACAAAGAAAAGAGAAACTTTATTTAAGCATTTTGCCAGCCGCGTATAGCGTACGCGACGCCGCTTGCACTAATTAAATAACTATCAGCACGACGAAAAGTAGATATTAACAAAAATGTAAGCTAAAAGGGACACGAGCAATAAATACATAAAAAAAGAAAGAATTAGAAAAGCACGAAGGGAATATATGCAATAGAACGCGCACGCGATCGCCCGGCACACACATCGTAATAGCAAAGAAGATAGACGCTTATAGAAGGATACTTCTGGGTTAAATTTTTCGTCCGAAACGCTGGGTAACACTTTAACATTGTTTGTATATCTATACATATAAAAAATTTGATATATATAGATATAAAAATACATGGGATCTAGTGGCGCCCTCAGCAGCTGGGTAACTCATTTTTGGCAGAAATTTCCCATTTAAGAGTATGCTTCTATAAGCGTCTACATTCGTTGGTAATAGACAGAAAGAAATTATATTATTTCTTTTTAGTAATCGTGCACTCGCAACAATTTTAAGCACAATAAAATAACTTAGAGAATATTGAATTTATCTATTCTCGCTCACACTAACTACGATAATTGTAACACACAACCAGAAAAGTATTACGCAATATCGCAAGTCGAATCGCTCTTTATCGGACGCCGGCGACAGAAGGAATAATTCAATGGCATTCCTTCTTGCCTCTGCTGGGCTTCGTTTCTCTTGCTGTACGCTGCGTGCGCTGCAAGAGAGAGAGAGACAAACGATCCTTAAAGGACCCAAGCTCAGCTACTCGAGTCAAGCTGCTCGCTAGCTATATCGGTGCACATTATACGTGCTTTATAAATTCGCACGTGTGTGCCAACGATTTTGGGTTATAGTTTTAACTATTTGACTCGCGTGGTCTGCTTTCCGTCTTGCCAGAAGTTAGATGCTCCCTTCTGTCGTCTATATGCGCCATAAATATACATATAAGTAATATGGCCAATCTGTCATGTAACAGTACTTTATAAATTTCGAACATATATGCTAGCTGTCTGCTTTTTCAACATTTATAATTTATTATAAATCATCAAGTAATACAAAGAAATTTGTTCTATTGAAAAAATAATATAATGTAGTAATAAAAAGAATGACAAAAAAATTTCTAATCTTTATAAAATGTGATTATATTTATATATAAATACAGTTCATGTTTATGGCTCTATAAAAAAAACTACTCTATGAATACCAATTTTTAATAGCTTCCCGTCTACTTATACAAAAACATAGATAGTATGCGAAATTTGAAGCAAATCCATCGAGTAATTTTCGAGATCTAATTGGCTGAATAAATAAAATTTTCTTTTCAAAATTTTAAAAATGCTCTAAAATTAAAACTACGCCATGAAAATCAATTTTTGAAAATTTTCCTTCTTTCGGCAGTTGTAAATGATTTTCCTGCAAATTTTAGAACAAATCTATCGAGTACTTTACGTAAAATAAAAAAAATAAGGAATAAAAAATTAAAATTTTTTTTTTAAATCTTTAAAATTCTCTAAAATTGTAACCACTCTGAGAAAATTAGTTTTTAAAAGCTTATTTTATTTCAGACAATATCGGATTGATTGTACGAAAATTTTGGAGAAAATTTATAGAATGGTTAACACAAAATAGAAGATAAATGAAAAATAAAAATTTTTTTTTAATTGTCAAAATGCTCTAAAATTAAAACTGCTCTGAGAAAATATGTTTTTCAAAGCTTGTTTTTTTCAGACAGCAGCGAATAACTTGCATTTAAATTTTGGAGCAAATCTATCAAATGGTTTTCGTAAAATAGAAAAAAATAAAAAATAAAAATTATTTAAAAAATTTTATAAATGCTCTAAAATTAAAAGTGCGCTAAGAAAATCAGTTTTCAAAAGTTTTTCTACTTTTGGCAGTCGGAATTGAGTTCCATACAAATTTTCAAACAAATTCTTCGAGTAGTTTACGTAAAATACAAAAAAAAAATGAAAAATCGAAAGTTTTTTAAAATTCTTAAAATGACTCTAAAAAAAACTACGCTCAGAAAACCAATTCTCAATAACTTTCGTATCAGTTGATCAAAAAATTGAATTGTATGGAAAATTTGAAGTAAATCCATCGAGTAGTTTTTAAGATTTTTTTTTGGCCTAATAAATAAAAACATTTTTTTCAAAAATTTCAAAATGCTCTAAAATTAAAACTAAGCTGAGAAAATCAGATTTTTAAAATTTATTTTATTTGGGCAATCACAAATAATTTTCGTGCAAATTTTTAAGCTAATCCATCGAGTAGTAAACAAAAAAAAACGAAAAAAATGAAATATCAAAATTTTGTTGTGTGTGTGTGGATGTATGATTTCAGTTAGTAAATTGTATCTCGAGAACTACTCGATGGATTTGCTTCTAATTTTGCATGGAATTTAGTTTTTTAACTAACTTGCTGGGAAGCTATTGATAATTGGTTCTTCTAGCGTAGTTTTCATTTTAGAGTTCTTTAAAAAAAAAAAAAAAATTTTGATTTTTCATTTTTTTGGTTTTTTTTTTTGTTAATTACACGATGAATTTGCTTCAAAATTTGCACGGAAATTATTTGTGATTGCCCAAATAAAATAAATTTTAAAAATCTGATTTTCTCAGCTTAGTTTTAATTTTGGAGCATTTTGAAATTTTTGAAAAAAATGTTTTTATTTATTAGGCCAAAAAAAATCTTAAAAACTACTCGATGAATTTACTTCAAATTTTCCATACAATTCAATTTTTTGATCAACTGATACGAAAGTTATTGAGAATTGGTTTTCTGAGTGTAGTTTTTTATTAGAGTCATTTTAAGTATTTTAAAAAACTTTCGATTTTTCATTTTTTTTTGTATTTTACGTAAACTACTCAAAGAATTTGTTTGAAAATTTGTATGGAACTCAATTCCGACTGCCAAAAATAGAAAAACTTTTGAAAACTGATTTTCTTAGCGCACTTTTAATTTTAGAGCATTTATAAAATTTTTTAAATAATTTTTTTTTTTTATTTTTTTCTATTTTACGAAAACCATTTGATAGATTTGCTCCAAAATTTAAATGCAAGTTATTCGCTGCTGTCTGAAAAAAACAAGCTTTGAAAAACATATTTTCTCAAAGCAGTTTTAATTTTAGAGCATTTTGAAAATTTTGAAAAAGAAATTTTGAAAAGAAAATTTTATTTATTCAGTCAATTAGATCTCGAAAATTACTCGATGGATTTGCTTCAAATTTCGCATACTATCTATGTTTTTGTATAAGTAGACGGGAAGCTATTAAAAATTGGTATTCAGAGAGTAGTTTTCTTTATAGAGCCATAAACATGAACTGTATTTATATATAAATATAATCGCATTTTATAAAGATTAGAAATTTTTTTGTCATTCTTTTTATTACTACATTATATTATTTTTTCAATTGAACAAATTTCTTTGTATTACTTGATGATTTATAATAAATTATAAATGTTGAAAAAGCAAACAGCTAGCATATATGTTCGAAAATTATAAAGGACAATATGAGTGAATATTAATGTCAGACAATTTTTTAATATTAAAATCACATTTAAATAAATATAAAAAAATTAATGAAACTCATAGAGCTCTATGAGAAAGCATTCCGCCAAAGCACTTGGCAGCGTTTTTTGTACCGTTTTAAATAGTTTTCAAATTTCTTTAACTAAATTTGTTTAATCGCTTGTAATTATTAAAAAAATGAAAATATGAAAAAAATTCAACAAAAATCGAGAAATTTTTTAAAAAATTAGTCATTTCAAAGAATTTTCTTGCTAGAATGCTTTTTAAAAAAATTAGGTTCGATTAAATATTATGTTCAAATGAAGATTATATTAAATTTGTTTAAAGTTAAACAAATTAATATTACCATGATTGTTTTCTGGAAATTTTTTTAGGGCACTGTATATATACATATATAAATTTAGACTTATTATTGCTTATATTTAATGAAATTATCAACTTACTTAAACGAAATATCTAAAATTATCCGTTTTTGAATCCTTTAACAATAGAAATCTCATATCTTTAATAGTAAAAGTCTATGGACTTTGTTCAAAAAACCGTTACATAAAAAATTTGTTTACTTTCAAAGATTTATGAATGTTCTCATTTTTTAATATGGGATAAAATTGTTATATATTCTTAACATATAAATTTATCAAATTTTTCATAGCTTTACCTGTTTACAATTGCATTACATTTTAAGCTTTCTTTACTTAATTTTCCTAGATTATTATAAAACTGTCGGAACTCTCTATCTTTTTTTAATTGTAAAATACATTTTTTGTGATTACTAGTTATTGTAGGCAAAAATAATTTAAAGCAATACTTACTGTCATGAGAAAAAAAATTTTTTAAATTATAAGATACATCAAAAAGCCTTAAAAATTAGATGGAGAGAATAGTAAATTTTTTAATTATTCTTGAAAACGAAGCGATAAAAATATTGAATAGTTAAGAATTATAAATTATCTGTCAAGGAATAAAACTTAACGGTAAATACCTTGAAATTAAAGACTCGCATACACATGATTCATTAAACATGAGTTACTCTTTGTCATAGTGCACCTTTTATCACATCAGTTATGTCTTTCTTACTTAACTCAATATTAATAATTGTCTCAATATAAGTTATTTTTAAAAATTATTTTAACACATTTATTTAAAAGATAGTTGCTATTAGAAAAGTTTAACATTTTGCATAACTAGTACATTATGCAATGAGTGAGTAAAGTCATATTTCTCTCGAAGGAGAAACTAAACTTTACTCCCAAGTGGCAAATTTGCGCTTCATTCCTATTTCAACAGTGGTCACTTTATTAATTTAAAAAAGCGAGCACAATTAAAAATTCAAGTAGAAAATTTAATGTTAAAATCTTTTGAATCTTATAATATATACATTTCTATTGATATTTGATACTTTTCTAATAATTTTTATTAGTTTATTTAATAAACGGTTCCAAAATTAATAAATAATTCTAAATTTAATATTTTCGTAGAAAATGTTTGTTTATAAAATTCATTAATTTAAAGATGTAGTTTTATTAAAAGAATTAATTCAACAGAAATAGCTATCGTAAAAAATGGTTAATTACAAGATATCGTACAATTTGAAAATTCAATAAATACGAAATAAAAGCTTAAAATTGTCGCTCTGAAATGAAATAGTCTAAATTCGAAACCCAGTTGTAAAACGATTAAAAAACTTCTAAGCTCAAAACCAGGTTAAAATGGTCTAAGCTCGGAAACCGATTGAAAATGGTCTAAACGCGAAAACTTGTTTAAAAATGGTCGTAACTTTCATACTAATCTTTTTTTCTCCGATTTAACTTGGCATTGTTCATTCAATACTTGCTGGATTTGGTTTAAAATGCAAGAAAACATTTGTGTACACATATGCGAAGTGGTTTTTCACATTTTAAACTAAATATAGCAAATATTTAATGAGTAATGCCAATTTAAATTAGAGAAAAAACAGTAGTTTTCGAGTTACGATCATTTTTAAATAGCTTAGTAGCTTCGACCATTTTCAATCGGTTTCTTAGAGGCCGCCGTATCTCTGTCCTTTTCTAATTAAAAAATTGACTTTTTCCTCAAAATTAGCAACAAGAGACAAAAATAAAGAGATGGTTTCGATGTGTTTAATAAAATGTAATATTTTCTCTGATTAGGATGAATTAATTTTATCGCTTCGTTTTTAAGAAAAGTTGTAATAACTTAGAAAATTGGAAATTAGTGTCAAATAATAGGATTTTCAAGTTATTCCAACTTTTCTTGAAAATAAAGCGGTCGCATTAAATTATTCTTATCAGAGAAAATATTGCTTTCTATTATACGAATTGAAACTATCTCTTTATTTTTGCCTCGAGTTATTAGTTTTTATAAAAAATAAATTTTAAACAGATTCGGTCAAACAGGTAACTATGTCGGTATACGGCTGACTCTTAAACCTTTTTTAACCAGGCATGGAGCTTGAAATTTATATTAGATAAATATTTTAATATACATATATTTTTTTCAGTGTATTTGATTTCGAATACTTGGAGCTGGCTAAAAGGTAAGTTATTTTTGAAATATTTTCTTTTCAAAAGCGCCTCTAATTGTGCTGCTACAAGTGTTTTACTTTATGCTGCTGAAAGTGCCTTACTTTGTGCTGTTAAAAACAGCTTATTTTGTTATGCTCAAAGCGCCTCACTTTGTGCTGCTAAAAGCGACTTTTTTGAGCTACTGAAAGCGCCTTACTTTGTGCTGCTCGAAGCTCCTTACTTTGTTATACTAAAAGCGCCTTATTTTGTGCTGCTAAAAGCGACTTTATTGGGCTATTGAAAGCGCCTCACTTTGTGCTGCTCAAAGCTCATTATTTTGTTATACTAAAAGCGACATTTTTGGGCTTTTGAAAGCGTCTCACTTTGTGCTGCTCGAAGCTTCTTATTTTGTTATACTAAAAGCGCCTTATTTTGTGCTGCTAAAAGCGACTTTATTGGGCTACTGAAAGCGCCTCACTTTGTGCTGCTGAAAGCTCCTTATTTTATTATACTAAAAACGCCTTACTTTGTGCTACTAAAAGATCCTTACTTTGGGCTGCTAAAAGCGCCTTTTACTGTGTGTCTAAAAACACCCTTTATTTTTTTACTAAACGGGCTTTGAATTATGTCACATTAAATAAATGAATCAAAAATACAGACAAAAATGGGAGAAAGATCCTATGCTTTCTCCTTGGCTATGTAAACATCCTATTGAAGATAATAAAGCTTACTGTAAAGCTTGTTCAATTGGATTTGAGCCAAAAAAAATACATACTGAAGAGACATGCACAATTTAGTGACATACATGTGAAAAAAAAGGAAAAAGTTTCTTGACAATTTACCTAAAAATGTAGATTCTGCCGAAACTGACAAGTTTTCAAAAAATAGTAATGATATAATTTTAAATACTGATATAGGAATCAAAAATAATACTTTACTAGATAAGATTCCTGAATACGATCATGATAGCGATCTTTTAAGGATTGAGCATGAAACAAATGATTTTGGTGTTAATACTATCATAAATGAGGGAAGTACAAATATTTCTTTTAAAAAAAATGTATCAACCGAAGCGTGTAAAACATAAAATAAGAATGATATAAATACATATAAATATGTACATGAATATAAATCAGAATGGCAGGATAAGCACAATGATTGGCTATAACAAGCTACGGGTAACTGCCTCAGAGTGAAATGCATTGCGTGTAACTGCATGCTTACAGCACAATCAAGTGTCTTAAATGCTCATGCTAAAACCAAAAAGCATAAAATAAATACAAGTACAGGTGACCTTTTTGACAATTTCGATTTTCAAAAAGCAATAGCTGAAATACAGCTTAGCGCTATGATTGTTGACAGGAGTTTGTCATTCCTTTTTATAGATCACTTAATACCGTTTTTGAAAACTTTAGCTTTCGATTCTTCGGTTATTCTAAATGTGAATTTAAATAGACAGAGAGCTACTTGCATCATTAATAAAGTTATAGCTCCTGTACATAGACAACGAACGATAAACATTCTGAATAATACCAAATTTAGTATTTTGACAGATGAAAGTACTGATATTACAAATCAGCAGTCATTGTTTATAGTTGTCCGATATTTTGATTTAAAATGTGGCAGAATTTGTGATACTCTATGGGATCTCGTATCTATATTTGACTGCGATGAATATCGTTCAGCAGATGCTGAAACGATTGTTGACAAAATCGTTTCAACTTTCATGGTTAGATGGTGATGTCATCAATGCATGCGCTACCGTGTAAGAAAAAAATTGAATAAATTTTATGTTTATTTCAACTCCAGAAACTTATGTATTTTTCAATTATAATTGGATTTAAGCTTCTGACAAGAATTGGTTGATGTATCAAATTAAATTTCCAACCACTGGAAAAATATTCTTGCCGTATTTAAATGTAGGCCATTGGCATCTGTTTATGATTGATATAAATAAGAAAGTAGTCACACTGATTGATCCTAAAGAAGTTACTCAAGAAAACCTTGCCGGTGAAGGTCAGAGAGTACTTATACATTTTAAAAGATATCTACAATCGTGTCAAATATATAAAATAAATAATTCCTTGATATCTATGTTGGATATCGAGGAATGGAAATTAGTGTGGTTTCTTAGCAATCGACCATATCAGATGGAGAATGATGGCTATAATTGCGGAGTTTAGGTAATTTATTACATGGATGTTATTGGCAGTGTAGATAGATTTGATAACTTTGATGAGTCCTTTGATCCGCACCAATATAGATTAAAATTATCCAAGATATTAATAGAAAAATCTGAAGATATGACGCAGACTTTTCAACTGTGTTACAGACAGAGGAAATTCAAAAGAATGATTTGTAGTAATTGCAAAAGGTTTACCCACGTCCATTGTTCTAAAATAGAAAAGTTTAAACACAATGATTGGTGTGAATTGTGCTGTGAGTATAAAAATATATCTAAATGATGTATGAATTAATATAATTTCATAGAGAACATTATAATTAAAAAAGCTAATGAAGAGGTTAAGTACACAGATGATATTCATTATAAATATTTTTCATAGTTTAATTTTGCGTAATTACTTATTATGTTTTCAGATGTGGAAATGATAAAAAAAGAATATTATATTTATATTAAATGCGAGCTTCTAAAACGATCCGTGCAACGCAGGTTTTAGAAATATTTTATTATTCGCAGACCAGTCCTAAAAGTTCCAATATTGCCACTTTGATTTATATACTTCAGCCGATAAAAAATACATTTGTACTTCTCTCATTCGTGATGGTGTTTCAACCAAAATCATTTGTATCATGCTTAATTCATACAATATCGGTATATCATAATCGTTTTCCGGAAATCTGTCTTTTAAAATATTTTTTGCTATTTTAACTCCGAAATTGCAACTTCGTTGCTCTTTCTTGGCTCTCATGGAAAAAAAATAAGGTTCGCAACTGATATGAAATGACTTTTTTACTTAACTCGTTTAACACTCCGTACGCGAAATACGGTTTCTCATGTTTATTTTGCGTGTGCGAAGCGTACAATTTTTTGTACGCTTACTGAGGATTAGTTCTTGAAGATGAGCAGTAGCATGCTCAAACGGTTTAAGAAGATTGGATTTCCTAATCAATTAAAGATTCTGGGTGGTGGGGGCAGTCAGATTGTCCTTCAATTAATTTATTTTATTTTCAGGATTCAACAGAGTTAATTTTCAAATTTAAATTTCAGATTCTTCGGGGGTGATTATAAATTGTTGAAAGCAATAAATATTAAAATTTGAATACAATTTCAATATAAAAATTTATTAATTATTGTTATTTTGGTATTATTCCTATTAATTTAACAATAAAAATTTAGATTCGTCTTTAACATTAAAGGAGACTAAATAAATTTGTAAAATTGCGTTACTTGAGTCTACCTAGCAAAATCTACTTGGATAGAAAGCAGAAGTTTCTTATTTTTTTTTCAGTGTTTGCAGTAATCTTTATTATTTTCAGTAGGATGTTTACGCATACAAGAGGAAAGTATATAATTTTTATCTGATTCGTTTGTGTATTTTCGATTCATTTTTTCAAAGCGGTCTAATTCAAAGCGCTTTTGGTAATAGAATAAAGGCGCTTTGAAAAGCTAAATATAAGATACTTTCAGCAGAAAAAAGTAAAGCGTTTTCAGCAGCATTATTTGAGATACTTTAAAGAAGAAAATATTTGAAAAATAATCCAGCCACTTTCGAGTATTCGAAATCAAATTCACAATCGAACTCGAAAGATGTTGCAAAGAAAGGAGAAAGCTGTAACTACTCTGACATTCAATAACAAATCCAATTAAATTAAGATTGAATAATGAATCCGTAGAAGCTGCTACTTCTTTGAGTCGGCCGTATAGCTCTGTCGTCGTCTAATCTAAATTTTTGTTATAATTAATGAATAAAAAATTTTCATACAAATGTAGGGGCTGAGCACTGTAGAGCAAAAAACGAGCAAAGGATTCTATTCTATGAAAAAATATAAAATTTTCATTATTTCTCAAGTATAGTCTGAAACGAAAAAAAACAGTTGAACTCGACTTCAGTATTTCCGTTTCGGACTATACTCGAAAAATAATGAAAATTTTATATTTCTTCATAGAATAGAATCTTTTGCTCGTTTTTGCTCTATAGCGCTCAGCCCCTACATTTGTATGAAAATATTTTATTCATTAATTATAACGAAAATTTAGATTAGACAAGGACAAAGCTATACGGCCAACTCTTAATTCAAATCTCATCAATAGTATACCTCCCTACGGAAAAAAGCCAAGTGATTAATCACTTGATTTATCATCTGATTTATCATCTTATTTATTATATGATTAATCACCTGACTTTATGACATGATCTGACAGGTGATTAATTAAGTGAAAAATCATGTGATTAATCAGATGAAAAATCAGGTAATGAAATCAAATAAAAAATCAGGTGATTAATCAAGTGAAAAATCGAGTAATTAATCAGATGAAAAATCAGGTAATGAAATCAAATGAAAAATCAGGTGATTAATCAAGTGAAAAATCAAGTGATTAATCAGATAAAAAATCAGGTGATTAATCAAGTGAAAAATCAAATGATTAATCAGATGAAAAATCAGAAGGAAGGAGCGTTCAAGCTCTCGTTACTCGAAGAAGTCGCAAGGCGCTAGCGTCTGTTTCCTTCGGTGGTGAGACACTGCGCGCGTCGTCGCTGTTGCTGGTTCTGATGATGGCGTGCTGAGCAGAGGCGCCACATATACATCATTCTTTAGTATTGCTCTCTCTGTCGCACTAAAGGAAGGTGCACGCATGTTTACATCGGTCCTACGTTGCATCGCATTTTTCGCTTTATAACAATATTTTAGACTCTTCAAACAAGATAAGTATTAATAATTATTCTACATATATATGGCTAGAGAAAATGACAACATTAAAAGTATATTGTCATCTCAGAAAATTGTAACTAGCTGTATAAAGAATACTTAATAAATTTCTCTCACCTGACCGCAGCGCCACCCTATATGTAAGGACGAATAGAGCCGACCGCCTCTTAAGGGCACAAAACACCTTTTTTCCGGTCCCACCATCAAATTTGGGTTTATTGCTTTTTTTTATAAAAAATTTACTGTAGAATAAGCTTCAACAAGTTTTTTTACCCCATCTCATTTAGTTTCGTTTTTATGAAGAAATTGGTAGGATAAACTTTTAATTGAATTTTTTGTTAATTTTGCTATTTTGAAATTTTTCTCAAATTTCTAGCTAATCTTATTGGAACACTATAAGAACTTATTTTTCATTACTTGATTCAATAATTCATGAATCATCAATTAATTTCCAAAAAGTTTTTTTTAAGAGATTTAATTTTCTTTTTATTTATTAAGTATACAATGATATAATTTTTACAAAATTAAAAAATTTTAAGAATTATTTTTCATTAAATTTTTTAAATTTTTATTAATTTTTTTAGGTTTAATTAAAAAAAAGAGTTAATTTTTTTATTTTTAACAAAATATTTATCTTGATTTAATTTTTAAGAAGTTTTACATTTATATTTTATTCTATTTTGATTTTGTAAAGAAATGAGTGTCACATAGTTATTCATGTAATTTTTTATCAATTTGAATTTCGCGCGTTCGCGCTTTCGGCTCGTATCATTTCGTTACATGACAGTCAGTCTCAACTGATTGTATGGTCAGTTTGCAGTAAGTTTGTTTATTTAAAGTGCATTTAATAAATTATTAGTAGGTTTTGTGGTTTAAGTTACGTAAAATTATTAATTTTTAATAAATTACACGTTCACGAGTTATTTCATATTTTTTTATGTGCACCTGAAATTCTACGTTTATCTAAATAGAAAGTGTATTTAAGGTGTAAAAAGCTTGAATTGACATTAGGAATACGAACCTCAAAAATGTCAAATAATGAAAGAGATACAAAAGGTAGATTTCATAACCAACATCATGATAGAAAACGATCTACAGGAAGATCTAAAAAGAGGCCAAGGAAATTTCTTGGTAGAAGTGAGAAAAATTCTCTTGAAGCTAAGAGAAGTAAACCCTCTACTTCTTTTACTAAACTGTAAAGAACAGAATTTTCAATTTCCAGGGCGAAAAATAGAAATGTTGATATCAACGTTCTATCTTCTATGTTAGAAAAATTGTGTCGCAGTGTGTGCCATCATAAGATAAAATTTATAGAAACCTCTGTTCGAGGATAAGGATTCAAAATTAATATGAATTGTGATTTTGGTGATGAATAAGCAACTGTAAACTCTAACAAGAGAGAAAGTGCTATGGACAATACGTATAAAATTAACAGATATAGTGTTCTTGCTGCACGTGTAGTTGGACATGGACTTGCAAGTTTGTCTAGCTTTTGTAGTTTAGTAGATTTATCAAAGTCAGTTGCCCAATCTGCGTTCAGTGCTATAAATAGTTAAGGCTGATTCCATTTCAAATCGAACAGTCAGTATACACTCAAGTCACCAATTACTGCGCTAATGGAGTATGTTATTCTACCCTAAAAATAAGGGTATACGTATTTCTTTATTTTGCTGAAATATCAAAATTGCATCAGATATGCACTTTTGAAAATTGCATACAAAAACTAAATGTTAAAACTGAAAATGTTGAGAATAACTTTAGAGGGCTATCGTTTTACCAATTTTCAATGAATTTTGGTAAACCTTATTTTGTTTTATTATGTTTTAAGCCCTCTTTAATTCAGTGCAAGAAATTTCAAAAAAGACTAAAAAATGACTAAGATATGTGCATTTTACCAAAAAATGCACGTTTTATGCACATGCATTTTTCTCGAAAAAAACATTTTTTTTTTGCTGAAATTTTTTGTGCTCATAGAGGACCAAATTACCTATCTAATGGTACTTGGTTGATCCCGTACTTATTTGTTTGAAGCGAGAAAAAAAATTCACAAATTTTATTGGTGAAAAATTTTTGTATATACGTTCGAAAGTCTTAAGCAATGTTCATTCCAACACTGTCGCATGCTTCGCTCATTATTTGTTTACCTTTGTATGTATGTATATATCATCAATAGTGATATATATATATAAAAATTCGTAATATAAAAAAAATATTAAAAAATGGAAAATAATAATTCTATTCGTGTATATCTATATTATGTATGTTTCGATGTACAGACAATAGGAGGCTCATTCGCGGACAAATACTTCGCGTAACCAAAACAGCATATTAGGATTGTTATATACAAGCTAGTTATTCTTACGTCTGCTTTGAAAGGTACTTTTCGGACTTGTGAAAAAGTAAACAAAACTCTGCAATTACGATGTCCGAAATTCCCTCTTCTACAAGAATTCGATGTCCCGATTTTTTTCAAATGCATAAGAAGGTAGTTTATAAAAGCAGAAATTTACGTTTTAGACCGTTGGAAGATTTGGCCATTAATTTGGCACAGCTTTATCCAGATTTAAAGATACTGCCCTCTACTAATGTATGCAAAAATTGCCATGAACGAATATCAAAAATGATTTTAAGTGATCTTGAATCTACATCTGAAAATGAAATCACTAAACTTTTTAGCGGAAAACATGATGATTTTATCCCCAAGACACTTGAACGAATACAGGAATTAAACGAGAGTATTAATACAATTTTACCTCAATGCGTCTCGCCGCTAAAAAGAAAAACTGCAATACCTAAAAATTTAACAGAAAATTACGTATCTAAAAAGAAAAAATCTTTAATTTCAGCTTTTTCTGCTACTGTCGGAAGTAAATTAGAAGATGCGTATGGCATTTCAGGTGAATCAATAGAATCGGACAAAAGTTCGACTGAAAACTATTGGAACGAATTTGTAGAAAATTTTAAATCGGCTTGAGAAAAATGTTCTTCTGTTTCGGAGAAAATAAAACTTCTAACTCTACTACCTTGAAAATTAAGCAAAATAAAAATTTGCTCACTATTCCCGAATATAAGCGAATATATGATAAATAAATCAAGAAATCTCGTGAAAAATAAAGGAGTTTATTCGGAGCCAGATTCATATACTGGTCATCCTATTGATGAAAATACAAAAAATATCGCTATGGAATATTTTTTAAATGATGATTTTAATTGTAGTAGACAAAGTCCAAATAAATCTGATGTTGTTACTGTTAAAGTTAATAATACAAAAACTAAAAAAGTTAAACGGTTTCTTACTCGAAGCTTAAAAGAAACATATAGTCAATTAAGACAAGAAAATCCAAACTTACAAATAGGAAAATCGAAATTCTATAGTCTAAGACCAAGTTTCGTCTTAACAAGCCCTGTGAAGGAAACTTGTCTTTGTGTACATTGCGAAAATTTTGAACTGTTTCTTACAAGTTTAATTCGTTTTAGAGGCGATAATAATTCTGAATTAGATTTAATTCGTTTAGAAATAACTAACGCAATGTTGTGTTCTGAACCATCTGATTCGTGTTTCTTGCAAGAATGCAATTATTGCCCCGGTAGTGAGGGTATCACATTAAAATTGTTAAAACTGAAAGAAAATTGTGAAGATGAAATTACGTTTGCTTTAGGATAATGGTAATCTTATCAAACAAACAGTAAGCTTATCAGTTTTTAAAGAAAAATTTTCAATCTGCGCACTAAAAGCAAGTACTCACGTATACATAAAAAATATTCAACGTGAAGCTATAAAAAAAGAAAAAGAAAAAGGTAAAGCTGATCCTACTAAGTTAATTATCCACGTTGATTTTACAGAAAATTGGTCTGTAATAAATAATAAAGCGGTTCAGGGAAATCATTGGGTAAATAACCAAATTTCTATTTTTACTGCAGTCTGTTACCAAGGAGAGATAACGCAAAGCTTCGCGATCGTTAGTGACGACAAAAAGCATGATACTGCATATGCGCTATTAGCAATAAATAAAATTATCGATCTTATGAAAAATGATTTAGTTACTAAAGTCACTATTATATCAGATGGAGCTGCAAGCCAATTCAAAAATCGTTTTCAGTTACATGAATTCAAACATTTTTCTTATCAAATGAAATGGTTATTTTCTGCGACTGGTCATGGGAAAGGAGCCGTTGATGGAATAGGTGGGCTTCTAAAGCATTATGCTACTTCACATAACTTAAAAAGAGTTCATGAAGAATCGATACAAAATGCTGACGATTTTATAAATTGGGTTCAAAAGTACACCAGTGCAATTAAAATCATATTATTACCAATAAATGAGATTGAAAAATTTAGAAAAGAAAAAAATATTGAATAGAGTACAGTTCCTAAATATAATGGGATTCAAAAAAGTCATATGTGGTTGAAACAACTTGGGGAGTTGAAATAGCATATATTTGTTGGCAGAACAGCTATACATGCACTGACTAAAGTAAAAGACAAGAAAAGAAAAGTCAAACGTCGTAAGGCTACATTAAGAACTAAAAATAATAAGTACAAAAATAAAAAAAAGTAATTATTTATAATTATATTTTTGACGCATCCTAACAGTGAGAGGCAAGGGAAACTCACTTTAAAAAAGCACCCCAAAGGGAACAGAAACCTTCTACGTCCACGTCGTTGATCCGGGGTAATGCTAAAAGAAGGATAGTGTTTAAATCTACATTGCTTAAAATTTCCGAACGTATATACAAAAATTTTTCACCAATAAAATTTGTGAATTTTTTTTCTCGCTTCAAACAAATAATTACGGGATCAACCAAGTACCATTAGATAGGTAATTTGGTCCTCTATGAGCACAAAAAATTTCAGCAAAAAAAAAATGTTTTTTTCGAGAAAAATGCATGTGCATAAAACGTGCATTTTTTGGTAAAATGCACATATCTTAGTCATTTTTTAGTCTTTTTTGAAATTTCTTGCACTGAATTAAAGAGGGCTTAAAACATAATAAAACAAAATAAGGTTTACCAAAATTCATTGAAAATTGGTAAAACGATAGCCCTCTAAAGTTATTCTCAACATTTTCAGTTTTAACATTTAGTTTTTGTATGCAATTTTCAAAAGTGCATATCTGATGCAATTTTGATATTTCAGCAAAATAAAGAAATACGTATACCCTTATTTTAAGGGTAGAATAACACACTCCATTAGCGCAGTAATTGGTGACTTGAGTGTATACTGACTGTTCGATTTGAAATGGAATCAGCCTTAAATAACAAAAGTATACGAACAAGTGGCAAAAGGTTCTACATCTGAAGCTGTTAAGAAATAACTTGAATCGACTTCCCCAAATAGTGCTGATCTTGATATAACTTTCTTAAGATGTTGGAGAAATTGAACATCGAACTTGGAAATGTATCTGTCGAGTGGGTCAGGACTTTGAATGATGGAAGATAATTTAATCTAGAGTGATTAAGTTAATCTCATTCGAAAGAAGCACATACTCTGAAAAGAAAAGTAGGAATAGGTGTGATGGATTTCTAAACACCGGGTGCATATTAAATTCATGTCAGTGTATAATCCTCATTATTATTACATATTTGGATATAAATTCTATTTATAAATTTTAATATTAATTGAAATATAAATTTTGAAACTAAATTTCATTTCTTAATTTTGAATTTGAATTATAAAATAAAATATAAAATGATTACTCCATATTAAATATTATTTCTTAGTTTCCAGCTGATTCAAGGTGGATACGAGTTAATGAAACAACCAGCAGAGTGACAGTTAAGGTTAAGACTGTCACAACAAATACAAAGTTTTATAGCTACGATGAAAAAAAGATGAGTATGAATGAAATATTATATAACAAGATAAATTATGAATATTGCTTATTTTACTAATGTCTATTTTTATGTGTTTCAACTTCATCTGGTCCATAACAGTTTACGGTTACCTGGTATCTCTTTTTTATATGAAAGTCTAATATAAAAAGGAGATACCAGGAAAAATTGTTTTACAAAAGATAATATAATTAATAATTATAATATAATAGAGTATATAATTAATAAATTTAAGTTATAATAACTCAAAAATTTCAAGCTGTTTTTCTCAAACAATGAATTTTTAAAATTTTAGGTGCTGGGCCGTAAGGTTTAAGTTGAACGCATGAATCGAATTGACTTTTCTAAACGGTTTTAGCTTCATTATTAGCATCATTCTCGTATAAATGGAGGATTTTAAAATCGAATGACTAGAAGTAGTAAAAAAACCCAAAAATAAAGTAAAAATATTGAAATTTATTTAAAAAATTGATATTTTTTGTTGAAAAATAAAAAATTGTTTGTGTTTCAGAAATTCCTTCATTCATGCGAGAATGGTACTAATATTGAAGCTAAAACTATTTGGAAAAGTTAAATCCATCCATGGGTTCAGCTTCAACCTTACGGTCAAGAGCTTATGAGTACAAAGGTTCATCGAATGATTGTGGGCTTACAACTAAAGCAAAATTTTGCTTGTAATAGCTTAAATTAAAGGTATTCGAGTCTACTTTTAAATATTTCATTTATCAGACAATAACTAAGTTAAATATAATGAATGTTGAATATTTGTGTTTGCAGGTTATAAAAGTGTTTTGTCCCCTTAAGAGTTCAAATTTACCATATTGTTATGTTAATAAGAAACAATTTTATTTCTGAAATCATCTTCAGATCCTCGATTGTTAATTTTTCACAGGGTTATAAATAATTAAATTGTTTATAGCAAAAAGTTGGCCACTGGCTGAGCTTGGTAGCAATGAAATTTGAATTCCATTAATATAATTCTATTGAAAAATAAAAATTTCTTGTATCTGTAGTGCCTGGACTGATTAATACTTTTATTGATAATATTCGTTGCCTATTAAAAATTTATTCCTCTTAATTTAGTTATATTTTCGAATGACTTATAATTAATTTAAAGTTATTAGTTGTTAAATTTAAAAATAATTTCAGTAATGATGACATAAATCATAATATTGAATAATCGCTATGCGTAATTATTTTAATTCCTATTTTCATGAAAAAGCAAATTACAATAATTTGAATGTATATTTTCTCGTTAAAATAAAAAAGTTCAAGTGAAATTAGAAATCAGCTATTAAATGAGACTACATTGTAATAAAGAAAAATTTTTTATACTTAATAACTAATTTTAATTAATGATAATATTATATAGTTACAATAGTCCGCAGTAGAGAATCCTTTTTCAAAAATGATTACCACATACTTAGAACTATGTAAACGGCTTCATTTTTTCAAGTCTACCAAACTTTTCATTTACGAAAACTCTCGAAACCGCTGCGTTTTTTAATAATTAATTATTTAACATGTCGATTCGACGATGTATTGTTATGCAATGACCACATACTTTTTTTACATGGAACTAAAAGATATTTTTATAACAAAAATCAAATAATGTATGGCCGACAAAAATAATTCTGCGTTAGATGAGTCTACCATTTGAATTATGTCGATAGGACGGGGTTATGTTATGCGATGACCACATAGCCAATTTTTATGGGATTGCTTGATAATTAATTATGAAACCATAAGATCATAATGTCCGACAAATTTTCTGCAGATTTTTTTCAGTCCGAAAATCGGAACATGTCATTGTTACGAGGTATGGTTTTGTGATTACCATATTTCGGACAAGGGTATGACGTGTCACATAATATTATTTTATGTATTAAAAGGGCAATGACCGACAAAAATATTGTATCTTTACGTCAGACCGACAAAAAAAGATTTATAATTAACCAAAACCTTTTTACCGGTGAATAAAATAACCTCTGACGGATACAATAAGAGTTCGCTGTCATCGTAAAAGACGATCTAGGCACCGTTTTTTTCAATGCCAATATTGTGAAAAAGAGTTCTTGTTTTGTACTCTTTTTTTCATATGCGCACATTCTTAAGTCGTAAACTACGTATTTTATGTAATCTGTTACATAGAAAATTATCATTTTAAACATTAATTAGTAAAAACAATAACAATAATAAATATTACAATAAACAATAATACATGTAAAATTTTGGAATAATTTAATTCATTTTTCTAATAGAGTAAATAATGAATATTGTCTAAAATTTTTTATATTTTTATTATCTTTAAACCTTCGACTAATGGAAATTGAAAATTTAAATCAATCATTAACTAATAATAAAATTAATGTTTATATTAAATCATTTAAAAATTAATAATTTTGAACCAGGAGTATAAAAATGAGAATTTGTTCTATTATACATTGCATTTATAAAAGAAAGGTCACTTTTGCCCGTCCTTTTTTAATCAAAGAATACATTTTTTGCAAAAACTAATAACTTTATCGAAAAATGAAGAAAAAGCCGCATCTCGTATTGAAAAAAGCAAAATTTTCTTTGATAAGGAAAAATTAATACTATCGCTTCGTTTTCAAGGAAACCTTGAAAAACCAAATTGTTTACTCTAATCTATATGTTTTAAGTTTTTCAAGGTTTTCTTGAAAACGGAGCAATAAAATCAATTCTTTCTCATCAATGAAAATATTGCTTTTTTTAATACGAGATACGACTTTCTCTCTATTTTTTGTTAATATCATAGTATAATAGTTTTTGTAAATAAATCAATTCTTCGATTAGAAAAGGACAGATATACTTAACCTTTTTTCGAATGTTGTTTGCGATACTCACGCTTTGTGCCAAGGTTCAGCACAATAACATATAAGACCTTGAATTCACGGTGTCGAGATACGAGTTTCAATGCGCGCACATAATTTTTTACGGTGACTTTAAAAATATAAAAATTGCACGTGCGGGGACTGAAAAAACGGGTGCCGGCTATAGCTTTTACGTATCGATATCGCGTTTTATTAGACTTGTCATTATCGGGACATTGTTTTACGGTATAAAGGTATGTGTCATATAAAGAACACGTAGTTCAAAATTATCTCATAAAATTTATATTTTGCACAAATGAAACTAGTTAGTATGATCAAGTAGACATAGAAAAATACATTCACATTTTTTAATTTTTGAAATTAATTTTTTTTCCAATTTTTACCAATATTTTTATAAGTACGAAAATGAAAAAAAATTAAATTCTTAGAATAATCTAATTTTGCAGCTATGGTTGTTATTTTCATAACGTCAAAAATTATACGTCATTTTTGTGTCATCTCAATAAAAGATTTTCATAGAAGGATCAAAATACTATTAATAAAATATGCCTCTTATTTTTTAATATAATTATCTGATTAAGGGGACCAGGTACTATTAAAACTTGAAAAATTCAAATATGAATAATTAAAAATTTATTGCTTTTATCCAAAGAAATAAATTTTTTTTAAAAATTCTTATGTTTCAGAAGATTTTTTATTTCTGAAACTTTTATCTATCTTAAAAATTCAACTTATGGTCCCCGTTAACATTTTGGTACTAAAAACAGATTGGTCGCAAGGTTTTTTTAAGAGTTTTCATCTGATCTTGATGAAATTTGGTGGAGATTTCCAAAATCATCTTAGAATCCACATGAGCGAGAGACATTCCTAAAAAATTCGAATAATAAAAAAATTTTCTATAAAAAATCAATTTTTAAAAAAATTTGTTTATTTATTTTTATAAATAATAAGTTAATACACAAATTAGCATGTATATATATATTTATAATTTGCTATGCTCATATGGATTCTAATATAATTTTTAAAATCTCCACCAAATTTCATAAAGATCCGATGCAAATTCATGAAAAAACTTTGCGACCAATCTGTTTTTAGTACCAGAATGTGAACGGAGACCATTAGTTGAATTTTTAAGATAGATAAAAGCTTCAGAAATAAAAAGTCTCCTGAATCATAAATATTTTTTCAAAAAATTTCTTCCTTTTGGATAAAAGCAATAAATTTTTAATTATTCATATTCAAATTTTTCAAGTTTTAATAGTACCTGGTCCCCTCAATGGAGCATTTAGAGAGTAGGTATGTGTTGTATGCGGTACATGCGTAGACAATGACATAAAATTAATTATTTGATATTAACTATTTATTATTCGTTATAGATAATAAAATTCTTAACAAAATAAATCGTTAATCCCTTATGTGTCGTATACGACACATTACAGAAAATGAGCTTATGGATGCTTTAGGTCTCTTAAACTTCCGAAGCGCACCTAGAGCAACTCAAAATAAGTCAAACATATGAAAAAATATTTACTTTTTAACTGGGAAAGGGGTCTCGGACTCAACTGGTTAAAATAAAAAATGATATTTCTAAAAATTTCATTCTTTGTAAAAAAGTAAATTTGCAGTGCTAAAAATAATTCATGTTTATAATTTAACATTTTATCGTTAAAATATACAGCATGAATTTTTTCTTTATAGAGATTTAATTATGAATATTTTTCTAAGATCACATTTTAATCCTCGAAAATGAGCATGAAATGTTATTATTTTATCAGCATTACATAGGTAGAAGTACATTTTATATTGGTTAAAGAAATAGCCATAAAAATTCCCATTTTCAGCTCTTCATTTCAAAGCAATAGGCATAAAATGGTAAAAAGATCGTTTTAATTTCTACTAGGGTCTTAGACTGATAAATAATTCTATACATACCACTAAAATATTTCTTTATATAAAACTTAGATTTTAGTGTTTACTTATCAGTTAAAGAATCATTATTATTAGAAATATTAATTCATTGTTCATATTTCAGTATTAATTAAAGTTAGTATTTAATAATTAAACTTCTAAATACATAATTTTTTAAAGGAATTTATTAAAAAAATTAAGTTTTTTTTAGACACATTGTTAATATAATGTGGGAATGCTTGAAAATCTCAAATTATAATCCTCTTTTAAAAAAACGATGGCCGGATTGTAAGATATTTATATATCTATATTAGTTATATACGTAACTTGGGAGTACGAAGGATGAATACAGGCGAGACTAAAGTGTTTGTCGCTTGAGTAGCAGTTGGTCGAGGGCGCGCGAAGCGCGCCCGAGACTGACTGCTGCTCAAGCGACAAGCACTTTAGTCAAGCCTGGATTCAGAATCCTTCGTACTCCCAAGTTACGTAGATAAGTTTATGTCGTTGGTAGGCCGTATGAGGAACTATAAAAATGATTTTTTAAAATTAATGATATATGTTTTATTGAAAAAAAGTAAATAATGTCATTATTTACTTATTTATTTTACTTATTAACTGTTTAACTTTGAAAATTTGTTTAAACAAAACATTTTGTAAAGTTAAGATTTTATATGAATTTGTATGAGCATTGACATATCTAACGACATTCTTTTGTTTTCACTAACCTACGAATCGATGTCACTCGCGTCATATATGGCCATGCTGTGCGATATCTCGATCTGTCAATACTCCCTTAGGGAGTATAGAGCTGTCAGTACTCCCTAAGGGAGTATTGACAGAGAGAATATCGTCGAGATATTAGCATGAACGTATGCAATGCCTATACAAATTTAGCGTGGTCTATAGGTATTCCACCGAATACGGCCTACGACGACATAAACATTATATACATTAGAGAATACTCTGAACATATTCATTACTTATATTTATTTGTTTAACTATTTATGTTGTCATGTAAAAGTTTGTTGTTCACTTCGAGATTGGTTATTGAAGAGTAAATATCTAATTCTGATTTTAAATAAACGTTCTTATAAAATGTAATCTGTTTGAATATTATTGCCCTACAAATATCAGAAGTGGGATAAAGATCAAGATAAATTCAATAAATTGTGAATTGAATTTTTTTTTGTTTTATCTGATTAAGTTTTGTGATTTTCTGTGTGCTGTTCGTTCTAATATTGATTAGAATTGATTATGGAAGTTTTGTTATTCGTTTTGTGCAATTGAATATAGTATTAAACAAAACTAACCATGGTTGAAACGAGTGAATTGACAGTGTCAGAATTAAAAGAAATTTTGCGAAATCAAGGCTTACTGACTACAGGAAATAAATCAGAATTGGTGTTACGAATAGAACAGGCAGATCCAGATGGAAATTGGGTTAAAGAGTATTGTGAACAAAATAATCCTTTATTGCAAGGAGCACGAGAGGAGTCAAGACGATTGGCACAAGAACGAGATGAAATGGCTAAAGAAATTGAAAATTTAAAACGAATGGTAGGAGCATTACAAAATCAAAAAAATATGAATGAGGTCGGTGGAAGTGTCAATAGTATTGATGGTAATGATGGTGCTCAATGGCTTCAAAACGATCTAAGACGGAAAGAATAACACAGGGAGAATTTAGCTGGTGAAATTGTTACTCAAGCGATTATTGAGAAGGCTGTTGGTAATAACGGTACAGTTCAACGTGAAGATGATTCGAGTGGGTTCATCAACGGAGACAGAAGTACAACTATTGGAAATCATGCTATCTTTGGAAGGAATATTAATGGGCCTGCCTTATCTACTGCTGTTCAATGGAAACAAGATAATCCTTTAAATATTGTAAAAACGGTTGGCGAATTATTAAGTGTTTTTGATGGTAATAACGATAATTTTGAAAGTTGGGAACGACAGGTTAGGTTACTAATACAAACATATAAACTTACAAATGATATGTCAAAAATTTTGATAGGTACTAAACTTAAAGGTAAAGCTCTCTTGTGGTTTCATTCAAAACCTGAACATATCACATTAACGACAAATGATTTGTTAGATGCTGTAAGAAAAATGTTTTTTCGTAGAATTGATAAATTTAAATTACGTAAGCAATTTGAAAATCGCATATGGCAAAAACATGAAAATTTTTGTGAGTATGTTCATGATAAAATTATTCTTGCAAATAAAGTTCCTATTGATGAAAATGAAATTATTGATTATTTAATTGACGGAATACCAGATGAGAACTTGAGAGATCAAGCGCAAATGCAACGATTTTTAACACAAGAAGCTTTACTGAATGCGTTTGATAAAATTTCATTAAAAAATAAAAAATTCTCTTATTTAGAAAAATATAAAGAAAATCAAAATAAAAATACTAACGATTCATATAAATTTAATAAATCTGAAAAATTTGAGGTTAAATCGAAAAAAAGATGTTATAATTGTGGTGATTATTCACACTTATCTTTTGAATGTAAAAAAGAAAAGAGAACAAAAGGTTCTTGTTTTAAATGTGGTTCAGTTGAACATATTATTAAAAATTGTCCTCAAATAAATAAAAAGTCAGAGCAATCAGAAATTTCTGTTATTAATAGTAACTTGATAATTGAAAATGATTATAAAAAAAATATTGAACTTGAGTTTGAAAATAATGGTGATCTTTTTATTGTATCGCTTATAGCTCTTTTGGATAGTGGCAGTCCAATTACTTTTATTAAAGAAAAATTGATTAATCCAGAATTAATTAAAAAAATTGATAATGAAAAATTAAAATATTTTGGCATAAATAATTCTAAATTAGAAATTGTTGGAAATGTTATTGTTAATTGTACTTTATATAATATTAAAAAGAGACTTTTTATGTATGTCGTAAAAAATAATACTATGAATTCAAATGCGGTATTAGGAAGAGATTTCTTTAATTTATTTAAATTAAAAATTGTTGAAAATGCAAACATTATTGAAAATAAATTAGAAATTTTTAATATTGATATTAGTAACAATGATAATAAAATAATTGATGAAATGATTATAAAACCAAAAATTCAATTTGAAATACAAAATAATTTAAAAACAATCTTTCAATCTTATTATGTTGAACCAATAAGACCAGCAAAACCTAAAATAAATGCTGAGCTTGAGATTAAAATAAAAAGTGATCAACCATTTTTTTTCAAACCTCGTAGATTATTATACTCTGAAAAGAATGATGTAAAAAGTATTATCGATGATCTTTTACAAAGAGGTATTATAAGACAAAGTGAATCTGAATATTGTTCACCAATTGTGTTAACTAAAAAGAAAAATGGACAAACTCGTATGTGTGTTGATTACAGATCTTTAAATAAAATAATAGAAAAAAAAAATTATCCTTTGCCTTTAATAGAAGATCAAATCGATATACTTAATGGTAAAAAATATTTTAGTTTACTTGATTTGAAAGATCGATTTCATCATATAAAAATTAAAGAAGAATCAATTAAATATACATCATTTATAACACCTATTGGCCAATTTGAATACTTATGGATGCCTTTTGGTATTAAAACTGGTCCATCTGTCTTTCAAAAATTTGTTAACACTGCTCTTAGTGATTTAATTGCATCTGGAGATATTGTAGTTTACATGAATGATATCCTTGTAGCTACTAGAACAATTGATCACCATGTAGAAATTTAAAAAAATTGTTTAAAATCATGGTTGAAAATAAATTAAAAATTAAAATTCAAAAATGTAAATTTTTATATGATGAAATTGAATATTTAGGATACAAAATATCAGAGAATGGTGTAGCTCCTAATAAGAGAGGTGTTGAGGCAGTATTAAATTTTGGAATTCCTAACAATGTGCATGAAGTTCAAAGATTCATAGGTTTGTGCTCTTATTTTAGAAAGTTTGTAGAAAACTTTTTAATCATTGCAAAACCGTTGTATGATTTAACGAAAAAAAATATTGAATTTAAATTTGGTGAAATTGAACTTGATGCAATAAATATTTAAAAAAATAAATTAATTGAAGCTCCTATTCTAGCTATTTATGATCCTTATGCTGAAACTAAACTTCATTGCGATGCGAGTTCTCACGGTTTTGGGGCTATTCTTATTCAAAAAGGAAAAGATTTAAAATTTCATCCTGTCTTTTACTTCTCGAAACGAACTACTGAGAGAGAAAGTCGTTTACATAGTTGAAATGTTAGCAATACTATATGCACTTAGAAGATTTAGGATATATTTACAAGGTATCAAATTTAAAATCATCACAGATTGTAATTCATTAGCTTTAGCTTTTAAGAAAAATAGATATACATCCTAGTATTTCTAAGTGGATATTAGAGTTACAGAATTATGATTATACAACAGAACATAGAGAAGGTAAACGCATGGCACATGTTGATTGCTTAAGTAGAATTAATTTTGTATCTGTTGTTGAAGATAATTCATTAGAGTCAAATTTAATTATATCACAAAATAAAGATCAAAAAATTGTAAAAATTAGAGAGGAATTAGAAAAATCTGAGAATAAATTTTTTGTAAATGCGTAATGGAATTATTTATAAAAAACATGATGATTTACTATTATTTTATGTACCTGAAGAAATGGAAAAAAATGTTATATTTAAATATCACAATGAATTTGGTCATCTAGGCGTTGAAAAAACTTTAAACTTGATTAAAAAGAATTATTGGTTTTCGAAAATGAAAGATAAAATTACAGAACATGTATTAAATTGTTGTAAATGCATTGCTTACAACCCATCTTCGGGAAAAGCGGAAGGTTTAGTAAATACTATTTCGAAAAGAGATAAACCCTTTCAAATATTGCATATAGATCATTTATCTATCTTAGATTCTAGAGTACCAAATAAAAAATACATTTTTGTTTTAATTGATTGTTTTTCTAAATTTACTAAATTGTATCCAACAAAATCTATCACTTCAGGCGAAGCAATTGCATATTTAAAAGATTATTTTAATTATTATAGTAAACCGCAATGTATTGTATCTGATCGAGGTCCTTGTTTTACATCGAAAGAATTTGATGATTTTATTACCGAATATGATATAAAACATATTAAAATTGCAACTGGATCACCTCAAGCTAATGGGCAAGTTGAACGTCTGAATCGAACTATTGGTCCAATGATAGGTAAATTATCAGATCATGATATTGGTAAAAAGTGGCCTAAAGTAATTACAGACGTTGAATTTGCTCTTAACAATAGTGTACATAAAACAACAGGAGAAAGTCCAAGTATGATTTTGTATGGTATTAATCAGAAGGGTAAAGTTCATGATGATATCAAAGAATTTTTAGATTCAAATATTAATGAAAATGAAAGAAATTTAGAAAATATTAGACAGAAAGCAAAAAGTAAAATTGAAAAATCACAAGAAAATTATAAAAAATTTGCAGATAAAAAACGTAAAGAAGCACATGTTTATGAGGAAGGTGATTTAGTTATGATAAAAAATTTTGATTCAACTCCTGGTGTTTCAAAAAAATTAATTCCACGTTTTAAAGGTCCATATGAGATAGCTAAAGTTCTTAGAAATAATAGATATATTATTAAAGATATAGAAGGTTTTCAACTATCTCAAAAAAAGTATGAAGGGGTTTGGGAAGCAGCAAATATGAAACTTTGGCGAACTAATGAACAAAAGTAATTTTTATTTTATTTATTAATTTATTTTTTTTTAATTTTAAAACTGTCCGAGGTCGGACAAGTGTCAGGATTGGCCGCAACTGTAAGATATTTATATATCTATATACATTATATACATTAGAGAATACTCTGAACATATTCATTACTTATATTTATTTGTTTAACTATTTATGTTGTCATGTGAAAGTTTGTTGTTCACTTCGAGATTGGTTATTGAAGAGTAAACATCTAATTCTGATTTTAAATAAACATTCTTATAAAATGTAATCTGTTTAAATATTATTGCCCTACAGGATGTTGTGAAACATTTTATACTAAGAACGTGATTGGTGCATTGAATAGAATCATATGATTGACGAAAAACGAGATTTGATTTATTATAATATGCTTAAATAAAATCATCGATTTGGAATTTAATAATAAAAATCATTGATAAAATAATTAAATTATAATTATTGAGTTATAGTTTGATTTTTTAAATAAAATTATTAATATAAACATCGCTAACTTCCGCTTAGAAAAATTCCTTTTGTGTGAAGATGTCGAGAGTGCGAAGTATCGCTCGATATTCATTTGTTATTGTATTTTTAAAATTAGAACATGGTAACAATTCTATAGAAATGACATATATGTCATTTACTTCTGAATTCTCTTTTTAAAAATTGTACTATAAAATAGTATATTAAGCAATAAATTTAGAAAACACAGATGTTATGAACTTTTTAGCTTATAACAATATCATAAAATATTTATCCATGAGCCTGGTAAGAAATTTTGTAAATTTAAAATCAGATTTAAAATAATTTGGAATATTTTAAAATAAATAATAAAAAAAATCGATAAGTAATACAATGTCGATAATATAATTTAGTATATAAAATATTTCTAGATTGACAGCTTAAAAATTTTTTTTGAAAAATATAGTGTAATACTTGCCTAAAAAGTACTATTTTTAAAAGTTTGTTTATTTAATTTCAAAATTCAAATTGAATCACGCTTAGAATAAACAGTTCTTCTGCAAAATAAAATTAAAAATCTTTTGTTTGAAAGAATAATATAATTACTATAATTAAGAAAATATAAATTAGAATTTTTATTTTTATTTGTATTTTAAAAATAGGAACGATATGCATATCGTTAAGAATGGATTTGAACTATTTTATTTTTTATATATTTTATGGATTTCATACTGTTAAAAATATTAATTTTTAAATAACTTCATTTATTAGTTATTGAATATTTAGGATTCCAATATTATATATTAAAATTTTTCTGGTACCTGAAATTAAAAATTCATTAATGCTAATAAATAAATTTATTTAAAAATTTATACCATCCAATGCATTTCTTTTCCTGAAATTTTGCACTAAAAAGTGGAGATAGTCAATATTTATGAGTGTAGGCGTAGTGTCCATTTTATGTCTCCTTAAAATGTGAAATTTTAAGTGATGATAAAATTGGAAAAGTCGTTTTTTTAAACCACATTACATTGTATTAAAAACAGATGTTTTTAATCATGGACAATTTTACATGACTATGTCCAGAGATCGATCTTGGAATTCTCTTAAGATATATCTTGAAAATCAAATACGTTCAATTGATATTAAAAATTATGTGTATAAAAAGCTATATATTTGTAAAATAACTTTTGACTTTGTAATAGTTTACGTTATTTAAATTTTAAAAGATTTAAGAAATGTCTAAAAAATAATTTAAAAGTTTACTATTTTTTCAATTTTTTAAAATAATAATAAGAAAATGAACATAGTGATAATATATCTTTCAAATGGGATTTATTTTTCTTGAAGTTTTCTGTGTCTATAAATTCATTGATGCTCCGTAAACTGCTCTGATACATTAGTATATAACATAAATTTCTTTACTGATGCAGATATCAGTAGATATGAAATTATTATTATTTAATAATGAACAGAAAATAACACTATATTAACAGTCAATCATTAAAAATTTATATACATTTAGATTAGATATAGGGCGCGCTTGCGCGCATGGATTTTCTAGTATTGTAAAAGACATACTGCAATTTAGTAAACGAATTTTAGCAAACGAATACAGTAAAAGAAATAAGAAATGATAATAATTTAAAAGTAATAATATTATGTAAAATTTAATAGTGTTAATGATATTAAATAAAACATTAATTAACAACATGCTTCAAGAAAAAAATTCATTTTTGATTTATTCATAAAATTAAAAGTTTTGCTCATTTTTCTCATATATAAGTTATTTATTTTTATTGCTACTTATAAATTTTTGTCGAATAAGTTTTTCAAATTTAATATATTTATGTCTTATTTAGAATACTTTAAACATAAAATAATTGTCCTAAGACAATTGAGTTCTACAGAGTACTACTACTTATTTTCAATTAATTTTCTTGTAATTTCCATTAGATTTCGGTAGCAATTGCGTCGGCCGCATATTCTAGTGTACTCTACATTTTATTTAAAACAGAAAAAATCCCAGATTGGACATGTGGTAATCACAAAACCATACCACGTAACAATGACATATTCCGATTGTCGGACTGAAAAAAATCTGCAGGAAATTTGTCAGACATTATGATCTTAAGATTTCATAATTAATTATCAAGTAATCCTATAAAAATTGGCTATGTGGTCATTGCATAACATAACCCCGTCCTATCGACATAATTCAAATGGTAGACTCATCTAACGCAAAATAATTTTTGTCGGCCATACATTATTTGATTTTTGTTATAAAAATATCTTTTAGTTCCATGTAAAAAAAAGTATGTGGTCATTGCATAACAATACATCGTCGAATCGACATGTTTAATAATTAATTATTAAAAAACGTAGCGGTTTCGAGAGTTTTCGTAGATGAAAAGTTTGGTAGACTCGACAAAATGAAGCCGCTTACAAAGTTCTAAGTATGTGGTAATCATTTTTTAAAAAGGGTTCTGTACTGCGGACTACAATTGTAGTATAACTACAAGTTTTAAAAAAAAGCAAAGCAATCAAAAAATAATAGAGTTTTACGTCGAAAAGTTTTATAATGTATTGCGATCAATTTAATATTGATTTTAATATTGTCTATATGAAGTGTTTTTTATTAAAATGAGTGATTGTATAAGTTTATTGTTATTAAAATTATATAAAAATGTGAAATAACATGAGATAGAGCATGCTAATATAAAAACGTATTTTATTTAAAAAAAATTTTTTTTTGTATAGTAAAAATATTAAAAGCACAATGAAATCAATAATATGAATAAACTTTCGATTAATTTTAATGCAAATGAAATAATATGACTATGTAATAATTATGGAAAAATAATTTTGAACACGTAGTTAATTGTATGAAGTATTTACAGACTAATTAAAATATTTTGATAATGAACAACTTAAAATTTTAACATATCACCAATCAAAGATAATGAAATAAGTATGATATTAAAAAGTAAAATTATTTTTATTAATAACAGCTTGCATTCATTAAACATTGATGTGTTTGAATTAATCATTGAAATTGAATAAACATTAATTAGTTTCAAGTTATTTGATTAAATTCATAAAAAGAATTTCCGTTTCAATAACATTCATCATAAAATTTCATATTGCTATTGTTCAAATAATTTTTTATGTATAATTCACTAAATCAGCTAATCGTATTAAACAATGCAACAATCAATCGCATTGTAAAAGCTGCATGTAATATCTAAAATGTATATGATTGTTTGTTTATTTACAAATTCATTTTGCTGTACAAATAATAATTTACTGAAATGTATAATTATTATTAGTTATTGAAACAAATGAAATTTTTATTAATAATCAGTCTATAATTTGAACGTCATCATCATCATTCATAGCACAATTTACTTCGTTATCTTTATTCATAGTACGACATCTTCATCAGCATTTTATTACATAATCTATATTACTATCACTATCATCATTTCCAGCATCAGTAGTTTCGAGTGCATCAGATTTTTGGGTTTCTAAAAATACCTCAAAATTTTCAAAAAATTCTTAAAAACTTGTAACCAGTCTGGAAAATGACACACGAAAATTAATGCATCATTATCATTTTTCAAACATATTTGTTTCAAGGATAGCATAGTATGATTTTTGGATTTTTCTATATGATACTATGGTATAATTCTTAACAGTATAGCAAAGTATTGCAAACTCGTTGGATAAGGATCCAATGTATCTTTATTATACTTGTTACAATGCACTGAAAATATTTCTAATATATTTCGTATGAAATGTTGTGATTCTTGTGCATTAGTGCTCGGAATACCCGCAGAATCGTATACCCGTCTGCTCTTCCGTAGGTAAAATTTGCGGGTAATACCCGTACACATGAGACGGGCATACGGGTATTATATGGGTACTCGAATAAGACGGACATACGGGTACAATACAGAAACCCGAATGAGTCGAATATATGGGTGTGATACGGGTATTCATACACGGAGAAACTTTTTGAGGCGAGAGACCTTAGTTAATCTTGAGGTGAGAGACCTTGGTTAATGGAGTGATTCGATGAGGCGTCGTGTCTTGCGTATTAAGGTCTGAGACCTTTATTTTGAAGACTGAAGGCATAAAGCCGGGAAAAACCGAATCCACGTATACATCAGCTGAACGTAATAAACGTACGGCCTCGGTGACAAAGGTCTCAGACCTTTATGCTCAAGACGGGACGACTCATTTACTTTATAGAGGCGCCCGGCCCTACACTACAGAGGTCTCTCACCCCAAAAAGTTTCTCGGTGTATGAAACGTATATTATACTTGTATCCAATACGTATGTATATCTTATATAGGTACCTCTATCCATATGCACGGGACTAATAAAAAATATTGATTTTTTTCATTTTCTGCGCTAATACAGTTTTAAAAAAATAAATTTTTAAACTTAATTCATTACTAAAAATTGTATTTTTTAAAAATTTATTAAAAATCAAAATTTTTAATATTATTTTAAACAGAAGAATAAAATATACAATATTATGTGAACTTTGTACAATATGATATAAATGTTACAATGCCATAATCATTTTGAACTATAAACATAAAAAAATTTTTTATAATGAATACCAGATATTTTTATTACGAAACAGAAATACTAAAAGGTTCACATTATCAACTGAAAGGCGATTCCTTTTTTTCACGACTACATCATCACCTGTTAAGAATACTCTTTCTGAACTAGAAGATGTGCATGGTATATAAAAATACTTTAAAGCTAATTTTGGTAATAATGGAAATCTAGCTTCATTATTTTTCCACCAACTTAAAATATCACTATTATGAGTAATAGTAGGTTCAGATATACACCGATTAAATTGTATTTCCCAATTATTTGTTTTGTCTTCAGTTCCTACATTAAATAAGAAATCTAATGCTGTTCCTTGTCCGTTAATACTACTAGATATTGTAGAAGATTCATGCTCCATGTCAATATTACTAATTTTATGTTGAACTAAATTTTGAATTTTAATTTCATCAAAATCAGTTTCATGAGAAAGATCTTTATAACGAGGATCTAAAAAACTAGATATTTGATAGATCGTTACATCATCAGTTATTTCTCTATCCTTATAAAACCGTGTAATTAAACTGTCTTTTAAAGTAGTTGTTATTTTAATAGTAAGAGTATCATCGTTATTTATTTGTTTTAAATGATTCTCAATGATACTACGAATAATAGAGCGCACCATAGATACGGTGGGGCTATTTTCCGCACATAATACTGTCGTGGCTATTTTTAATGGTTTTAAAACTTTGATAATAACGCTCATAATTTCCCAATCTTCCTCACTAGTTTGAAGTCGTTTTGCTGTTTTCAACTTTGTAATATTTCTATCATTAATAACCGATTGAATAGCTACCCGATGTTTCAAAAGTCTGTCACACATAAAGTAGGTTGAATTCCAACGCGAGGGACAACTTTGTAATAAAGGTTCTTCGTTTAATCCCAATTCATTTTGGCGTCTTGAAAATTTACGCTTAGCAGCATGAGAAGATTTAAATAAATTCACAATTGCACAGCCTTTTTTCACAACGCTTACTACTTGCTCTATCTTTAATACTTCTTTAACACATAGTTGGAGAGTATGAGCTATGCAAGGCATATTTTCTTCAACGTTAATCAGGGCTGAAGCTACGGTAATATCGGCTCCATTATCGTGTACAATTGCTTTAATTTTTTCCTCTATGCTCCATTCAGAAAAAACCATTTCCAATGCTATTGCTAAATTCTCAGAAAAATGTCGCTCTTCAAGGCCTACGCAACATAACGTATGATGTTTCATTTCGAATTGTTTAGTTATATAATGAGCCGTCACAGACATGTATGAATTCTGAGCTATTGAGGTCCAGCAATCTGTTTTGCATGCAATAGAATCAGTTGTACTAAAATTTTCTATGATTTTATCCTGTATCATTTTGTAAGCTAAATTTAAGCGACTAAGCAGAGTTTTTGCTGTTGGAGAAGTATATTGTGGCTCTAGAAGTTTCAGAAGATTTCTTATTCCATCAGATTCAATAATAGAAAGTCTAAGTTGACAACCTGCAACAAAACGCTTAATCTCACGAGTTATTTCTTCCTGTCGATCTCTTGAATATTCAGCTTCGTTATCGCAATTAACAATCCTTCTTCGTGGTCTTTTACGGCTATATGTCAGCGTAGTTTGATCAATTGTATTATTTTCTGCGATTACTGCTTCGCGAATATTGTTTTCCGTACTTTGAGAAAATTGTCTACCGGCAAACATAAAATAAAATTTTTATGTAATTATTGCATTAAATTATAGTTCAATGCACAAATCATTTTAAGCAAAAAAATATTAAATAATTTATATGCAAAGACATATATATTTTCAATATGCCTATTACTGTCGTCAATTACAAAAACGAACTTAAATTATTTTATTTTTTTTATCAGCACTACATACCCTGCACCTTCTTCACTTTTTTTAGTGATAATCCATGTTGTTTGGTAAGATGCTTGGCGATTGCAGAAGGTGATCCATTGTATGAACACGAATTATTACATATGCTACAAATCGCATCTTCATGATTTTCAGAAATAGTGGCATATTGCCACACCCAACTTGGATTGCGTGGCATTTTTTCTAACGCTTATACCGCACTAAACGAATTTAATGAATTTTAATGAAAAAATCGTAATGTATCGTACTAACAGCTTAATATTTACTTATTGCCGTATTATGAAAAATCTTATTATATACGCTTTTATTACAATATCGAAATAAGACTGTTTACAAAAGGCAGATAACTGGTTTATATATAATAAGTAAAATCCATTTCACCTATTGTTTACGATATCAATTAGGTACTATGTCTGTATCTTAAGAAATATTTTTCAAAAGTTTCCGAGTTTTGTATTACTGATAACAGTAAATAATTAAACAGCGCCGACTTTAATTTTACAGATGCCTTAGGGCAAAATTGTACATACCGCCTCTTTAAGAAAATCAAATGCTCCAAATTTATAAATCGGTTGAAATACTCAATCAAGATCGATTAAGGAGGCATGAGCGGGTTACGCCTAAAAATATAGGATTATCTAAAACTAATACAAATAAAAGTAAAAACTCAGAGCTTTACAATGGTATAAAGAACAAATGGGGTCAACCATCAAATAAATGAGTAAAATTAAATTAAAAATTTTTAACTTTAACATGTAACCTCATGAAATTAAATGGAAAATAATTCATTATTTTCAAATAAAAATATAGAAACGTATAAAATGGTGATCAATCATTAGCTTTTTCTGTTAAGATTAAAATGAGCTATTTTTTTAAATTGGGTTAACCACTGAAAAAAAGATTCATTTATGATTGAATATAGAAAAAATTTCATGCATTTTTGTGTTCTGTCAACATTGTACGGTTAGGGTTGGATCGAATGCGAGAAGAACGCACGGATAACATATGGAATCATACAGAACATACAGTTTTTAAAAACTTTAATAAAACAATGTTGACAGATTTAGGGTTAGAAATAAAATAAGTCACATTCTACATTACCTACGATCTTAGCCTGCTCATGCCTCCTTAAAATATATATTTTGTTTAAGTTTTATTGGATTAAAAAATCTTATGAGGCTCAAAAGTTACAGGCAATTGAAATATATATTCGGGTATACTTGAATAAAACGAATATAATATAGTTACGGGTACCCGTATAAGAAATACGGGTTTGACCCGTATTTATACCCGCGAATACGATTTTCGGGTACCCGTAATGCAGAAAACCCGTGAATATTCCCAGCACTACTTCCTACCAACTCAGACAAAAAAAAGATAGTGTGCAAAATTTGAAATAAATCCATCGAGTCGTTCTCGAGAATGAATTTTTCAGATCTAATTGGCTAAATAAATACAATATTTGTTTCAGAAAGAGTATAGCCGAATAAGCATGTGAAAATGGCCTTAACTCGGATTTCCCTGAAACTTTGCTTATTTTTTTGTCTTGTCAAAATACTAAAATCCTGAAAGTTTCAGATCCCTATGGTCAAAAATTTTGGCCATATTATATTATTGGCTTCATAACCTCAAAAAACGTGTTTTTCGGTTTTTTTGCTATAATTAGGTGAATTCTTAATGGATCTTCAAAATAAAGTGTCCTTGCATAAATGAATCATGCACTTTTGGCATTGTACTAGGTAAATTTAGAATGTCCTCAAAGTATATAGATGCCCACATAGAATAATTTATTCGGTCAATTACGTGGAATAAAGGTTATAATTTTTTCACAGTCTCAACATGAAGTAACCAATCTCCTGTTCTATCTGCTTTCAATAAATCTGAAGCTAAATCAATTATTATACTAGCTAAGTTATAGTATTTGAAAAGCGGTGATTCATCACATCTTTTAGTGATAAATTCTTGAAAATCTTCTTTTAAATTTTTTGAGCTATCTTCAAATTGTTTAAGTATGGCTTTTCCTTCTCCTATAGAATCTTTAATTATAGTTTGTTTGAGCATATCTAGCCGCTGAAACTCGCTTCCGTATTTATTTAGGTCCGCTCGTGATAAAAAAGCATGAAGTTGTAAGCGAATTAAAGCTTCGCGTAAAATACTGTAGGCTTTTATTGATCGATTATAATGTGATCCATTTAATGCCTGATCGGTTACATTGACACCAAAGAGTTCAGTTTCAATAAATGCATTTTCAATGCCAGAATCTTTCAAAAATTTACCCAAGCAAGCGAAAACAACTTTTAACATATGAAAGCTTCCAAGTAATAAAAATAAATTTTCGAATTCATCTTTTCGTATTAACTGAATATGCTTGGCTATTTTATATACCCCCTCATCATAAGCTACAGGTAATTCTGTTTGATCTAGTTGTTTTAAAATTTCAGTAAACTGCAGTAATGCTGTGTAAACAGTGTTATGTGCGGTTACTGGGTGGGGAAGCACTGGTAAACATCCAACTTGGTGAGACGGACGATTATCATCTATGAATAGTGAATGGAAACCAGTCCAAGTCGGAATCATTTGACTCTCATTATAATTAAGTATTGAATTCAAACACCGGAAATTAACTTTGCTTAAATTCCAAACCAAATCGATGGGACGCACATTTCGACTATAAGACTTTGCATTAATTAGTTCTTTATTTTTACTTATAGGAAAATCAGATGGTAATAATATAACCTTAGGAAGCTGCGGAATTATTTCTTTTTCTTGACACCGTAAAATAATAGAAAATGATCTTGTAGAATTACTCATTATTTTACTGTAATCAGGTTTTCCTCTGATTTGTTTATTTTTTTCCTGGAATAATACTAGTGCAGTATCATGCGTCCCGTGCAATCCGGATATCGTATTTTCCTTATGATCGAAATTATCGAAAGCTGCTGTAGTAAACTTATGAGGATCAAAATGATTAGGCAGTGGTGTTGTCAATGCAGCTTGATTACTTGTATAATTTGCTAAACGAGTTCGCAATCTTTTCACTTCATCATAAGAGATAGAAAAACCAGCATGATTCAAACTGTTTATGAGAGATTTAAATTTCGTACGATGATTGACTGTCACTTCAGTTAAAACGTGCAACGGAATGCGTTTCTGTCCGTTATTAAGAATATAAAAGATATTTTGAAAGAGACAAAATATTTTCAAAGCTTTAGCATCATAAGTATCCACATCATCAGTGAAAACGTATTTACAACTATCTAATCGTGATATATCAATATCGAATATTTTACCAAAAAATCGTTTCCATAGTATTGGAATTTCCGTATTTTGCCAAGAACTCTTTAAATCATTTTCATCGCAGTACTTATTTTGTAAACCAAAATCAAAATTAATCAAAAATTCTCGCAAAGAAGTTGCTATATGTTCGATATCTGAATGCTTCCTTGCTTCTTCAGCCATATTTGCTTGATTAATTTTCGAATAAAAAAATAATTGCGATTTGTTTCTACGTTTAGGATATGAAAAACAAATTTTATCATCAAAATAATCAATCAATATATTTTTAACAAAATTATTTTTCAATGAAAGGTTATTATCTTTATTTAAAGAAGATGTAAAATTACTTAATTCGAATCCGTTTCCCAAATAAAAATCTTTTTTTAACTTTTTAATCGAATTTAAAACGATTGAATATACATCATTTGGCAAGTTTTCAATTGATATATCTTCAAGATTATCTCCAAAAGCATTCGAACAATTATGATCAGTATTTTTTGATATTTCCTTTTCTTTTTCGTAATCTATCAAGCAAGTATTGTGATAATGAAACATTTATAAAAATTTCAGCTGAATGTAAACTTGAAGTTCTTTCGAAAACATCATCGCGACGATTACGTGTCAATTCATACAATTTTGTTGCTTTTTCAATATCTGTTAAACAATGTTTAGTATTTTTATTTTTTCTATAAATTTGATTGCAAATAATAGATTTGATGTCTTTCATAGTTTTTTAAAGAGATTCATTTTGACAATATGGTTCATGTAATTTATCAGTTGATCGTGTCATACGTGTATTTTTTGTAACGTCCAATTCACTTTCGTTTTCGATTGATTCATTACTTTCGTCGAAATTATTTAATTCATTCGATTCTAATGGATAATTATTCTAAGAGACTTGATCATTGTTGTGACGTGCGTAGCTTTTATAATATGCAGTATGATGTATAAAAGTGCCTGTAATAATTTTTAGTTGTTTTAGAAAAGTAAAATCATTATTAAAAAGTTAATAAATTGAAATTATTAAAAAATGTTTTAAATACTTATTTTCGAACGAAAATTTTAATTTTATCTTTTGAATAAAACGTCGACCGCTTTTATTTACGTATATACTTAATATATTTTAATAAATGAAAAAAGCACTTGATTACCTAGAAAATCTAGAACATACAACAAAATTGTATTAAATTTGTATACTTACTTTTATTTCCTGAACCAAGAGTTCGTTGGTAAACATTGTCTTTTTTAAGATCAGCTATTTTCCAAATTTTTTCACGCCCAACTTGTCCACTCACAGTATTACCATTATTTTTTTGGCAAATTATACACAAATTGATATTTATTTGAGGTTCATTTGAAAGATTAATTTTTTTTACTTCCATTATTTGTAGCAAGCGCAATTAATATAATCTCGGCTCTAATCAACAGCATTGGCACGCATTTACAATGTCTAAATAATAATTTGACTATATTTTGCATATTCATGCAAGTATATAGCGCGCGTGAACTTTGCAAGTTCCAGCCGGTTCAGGAAATGTGCGCGAAATTCAAAATTCATTTGAGTATATATTAGTTTAAATTATAAGAGAAGAAAATAATACAATCGCATCAAAATTTTAACTCTAGTAATAAAATTTTTTTGACTAACTAATCCGTTGTTATTTAAAAAAATTTTGAAATTTATTTCGAGTAAACAATTATAATGTCATTGAAAAATTATTAAAATTCTCTTGAATGTGAAACTGATAAGTAAAATCACCTAGAATAGCTCTATGAATTAAAACAACGATTAGCTGTGAATATTCGTCGCCCTCCTTGATTATACTATTCAGGTGAATACAGTCTAATGGCAATTTGTTTATAATCTCATTTATTAAGCTTGGAAAGTTAAAAAGGGGTCTTTTATACATCATTTGATAGAGGAAGGTTCAAAGAATATATATATTTATTTTATTTTTGTAAAAATATTAATTTTTTCAAGAGATATAGTTGTTGAAAAATTGGGTAAAATAGCAATTTTCAGACATTAAGTTGTTAATAACCATTAAACTACCCTGGTAGAAATTGAAACGCTGTGTATTACCATTTTATGACCAGTAGAAATGGAAACGCATTTTTTAACATTTTATGGCCATTACTTTGGCATTATTATTAATAACCTCAAATTTTTAGATACACCATTTTTTATGGTCACATTTCTACCAGGGTATAGACTTTAAGTACATAGTAAATATAGCATTTTTTTCTTGTTTTAACCTATATTTCAAGAAAAAATTGGTTGCGCATCGAAAAAAGAATTTTTTAAAAATTTGTTTAAATAATTGTATTTTAAACAAAATGCTGCATTTTTTAGAATGTGCGACCAATTTTTTCAGTTTTAGCAGGCAAAAATACATGGAAACAAGTGGTTTTTATCCATGTACTCGAAAAAAACAACGAAACCTTACCCAGCTCCCGGACTAATAGTCTGTATATGGGAACTTAATATTGTGGCTTATATTAAACTTGGCTGAATTTTTTGTTAATTTACCGACTAATTTGTTACGCGCTATATCACTATGAGATGAAATTCAACAAAAGTTAATGGACTGATTAGAGTTACACTGCAGGACTTAAATAAACTTCTTTTTAATTTTCAGAATGTGTATATTTATTTTATGAGTGATTTCGGTAGATTTAAGACTGTTAAGGACACTGATAAAATTAGACTCCAGATATTGCAAGGATATATACAAAGCATTTGATATAGCAAAGCTTTTTGCAGTAAAAATAGAAGTATATTTGGGTAGAGAAATGGTTTTTTGTATTCTTAAATATGTTTTTTATTTAATAATTAGTTTCATTATTAGTATATCAATTTTTATATAATTTTTAATTAGTAGTAAATCATTTGAAAAATAATTAATTCGAATATAAAAAAACTATTATTTTTGTGACACACTCTTTAGTTTATATTTGATGCATAGGTTCTGTTGGCCAATTTTACGATTCCCTTATTTTCTTATATTTATTGATTGTATTTCTTTTTCAAATATTGATTTAATATACCTTGAGGGCGCGCAACACGCGCTAAAGATGTCTCGTATTTTATAAATGAATAATAAAATAATTTTAAGAACACAAATTTTAAGTTTTTTTCCGAAATTTATAAGTATTTTACTATAATAAAATGCATTTGCATATTATTAATATAAATTTCTTAATACTTTTAATAACTAAATTGAACATGCAATCCTTAAGCTTTTTGATAAAGTGCACATAAAAAAAGCATAAATTGCGTTAAGAAAATTCCAAACATTGTTTATTGATTAAAAAAAGTTAATAAATTAAATTTTTATTACTATAATAATTACATTATACTTTAAAAATATTAAAAAAATTTTTTGTATTGTTCATTCAGGTGTAAATCTATTTGAATGTATTAAAATATCCAAAGGGGCACCGTGATCGGAGGAGAGGGGGAATAGTCCCTGGGACATTAATTCTACGATGATTAATAATTTTTTTCTCATAACTAGCACCCATCGATTTATAAGCTTCAGTGGTAGTTTTACCTTGATGGGATTTCTGAAGTAAGTAATGTCAGATATGCCCAGTATCTACTTCTATTTTTATTTATACTTATGTTAAAGACAGAATTATACTCGGTATAAATACTTGCAGAAGCTATAAATTTGAAAAATAGCCGTCTCTTACAAATTGGTAGAACTTTTTTGTAGGCGTAATATAAAGCTATTTATTTCAAATAAGTTTCAGTAAATTATTTCAATAAAAAATTAGAACCTAATCCAAATAAAAAATTATTTTCCATTAAAAATATTGAAAATGAAGCATTGTAAATATTAATAAAATTATTGATTTCTTAATTTGCAGTTCTAATCTTGATAATAGTAAAGTAATGAATGTGTCAGCTTCAAGTGCTATCAACACTGAGTTCACAACAATCAAGTTTGAGAATGAAACAACTGAATCGAACGATAATGAAGGTGATGGCAAGACCCAAACTAAAAACGCTATGAATCACAGGTAATAACTTTTAATTGTTTTTAAGTTTTTACTAATATGAACTTTAATAGTATACCGTACACCAAGAGAGAAAAGTGAACTATTGTTGCCTGCGTACTAGCAACTATGCGGACATTGACAGCTAATATTTTCTTTCTAGGAAAAAATACGAATTCGATCAGAAAAACACTAACAACTGGCGTAATGATTTATACTTAATAAAAAATCATTCAATGGAAAAGCATCGCTAAGTATCATCTACTTCTATCAAACAAACGTGCCCTCTCTATTTTGTTTCTACTGATAATAAATAATTAAGTGATACCTTTAATATATATTTTTTTATGAAAATTTACTATAACTTACAATTTATAAAATAGAACAAGTTAATACTTTTTAATTTATTATAATGGTTGAAATATTTTTTCAAAATAAAACTTTAGTTTTTATTTAGATCTTATTTGTTCAATTCAACATTTTATTCAAAATTTTTAGCTATTCAAATAAATTAACTATGATCTTTAACGCTCTAATGAATGTATAGACCGATCCTGTTTCATACCATGCAGGTCAACTGCACCTTCTACTCAAAATTACTAAAGGTATTTCTATCGTACAAACAGTTCATGTTAGTTTTTTTTTCAAATTCAGCCCAAAGATTTATAATGGCTTTACTTATCTTCTAAGGAAATTTCAGTCATTTCTTGGGTCTGGTTTAATTTTTATCGCAGCTTAAAATTTCGGTTTTTAACGTGAGAGAGATCTTTTTGAAGAAGTTCATGACGATTATTTCATGACCGTATGTTAAAATTATTTAATTTTTTATTTATTAAAAGAACATTATTTGATAAAAATTTCAATACTGTAAAATTTTTGTTGTATATAGTTGATGAGAAAAGTGCGTAAAAATATACGTATTTTTTGTGAATGGTTTACATTTGTCTTGTTTCAACAACGTCGCCACTCGCGTGCTCTTTCTTTTTCTCTAACCTATCTGTCACTTTTATGTAATCATTTTCTGTTGCAATTAAACACAAATTACTGACAAACAAGATAGGGGAAGAAGGGGCACCTGTGACATCCTAACTTAAATGTAAATTTTAAAAATAACTTTGACTTTGGGAAAGAATTGAAAATAAAAAATAGAATCAGCAAATAATTAGGTATCAATCCAGATAAGTGAGAGGTATTCATTTGCGATGTTTGTTATACAATTAATTAAAATTCAAAATGATTAAAATTGCCTCTCTTACTCTACATGTGGGTTAGCTATGGCACGGATAAAGGCAAGTGTGGTATATAAATAAGCAAGTCCCACGTAGCATGACATTTAGGGTTGGGTCAAGGAACACTGAAAAAGATCAACATATTCTACTTTGCACCCAAATAAATTAAACAACTTAGTAAAAAATAATACTCTAATTTTTTAAACTGTTAGATATTTACTAATATCATATAAATTATTTTTTTATTTTTAATAAAATAAGCATTTTTTGTTGTTTGATAATAAACTTTTATACGTAACTAACAATAAAATATTACAATAATTAAAGAACAAACTTATGAATACGTCCAAATTTAAATAACATATTCTTGACTTCAGCTTTTAGTCTTGCTATCAGACTGTAATATGAACTAAATATATTTTATAAACTAACAAAATATTCATAAAACATACAAAATCTATTTTTCATAATCAATTACTATTTCTGCATCTGTCAATCTTAAATCTTCAAAATTCATCGATAAATCACCGTTTTTAAGACAAAGTTTTTTTGGAGAACAATTAGCTTCAGATTTGTGTACATCAATAGGTAGAATTATGTCTTCAGAATTACGACTATCTTGGTTTACATTCGGTTTTTGCATTTTTTTTCTTGTTTAACAGGAGGATGAATTTTACGTTTTCTTGTACGAACGATTTTTTTTTCAGGTAGCAAAACTACATCCGACAAAATTTTCGGTTTTCGACCTGTCTTAGAACCTGGTTTCTTTTAATATTAATTTTTTGAGCCATTAAATTTTCTTTGTATTCATTACTTGTAATAATGGCTGTTTTACCCTTAAAGTTTCTTTTTCTTGACATTGGTCATTGATTTATATTATTTGATATTGACTGAATAATTTCATTACTCATATTGGTAACTAAACCATTACTCGAATCAGCGTTTGCAATTCCATTAGTTACTAAAAAGTTAGCATTCGATTCTAAAAATCTGTAGATCTAAGAGCTGTAGTGTGTGAAGATCTGAAATAGACTGTCCCGTTCCTTTAGCCCTTACAGCCCTTTTTCTTCGAATTGTTTAGCATGTCCACTTTTCGCTTGGATCTCACATGTTTATACTTCTCGATTTTTCCCAGGTCACATTATTGTCTACTACAAGGGCCGCTATTGAAAATCATGTGTTGCCTGTCCCTCGTTTATTGTATTATGGCCATTTATGATATTAGCGTTGTACATGGATGTGTAAATTCTTTGCATGAATAACGCACAGCTTTCAGTCGGCCTTCGTGACAGACTTCGTGTCCTCGCGAACTCTGATAATTGAAATGAGTGGTCCACATTGTGACTTAATCTTGATGACACAAAGAAACATTTTATATCGCGTAACGCGTTGTACTCCAAGTTATGCGTACTGCTTTATTGACGAAATAATATGCATAAGCCTACAATATTACAGTCAAGTGATTATTTCCACTTTTGTACAGTAATTTCTATTTATCATTGTTCACAGCTCAGCAACACGCACTATATGAATGCACATAGATTACTGAAATATAATTATATTATTTTTGTGGTCTTCTTGTAACAACCTGTGAAAACAAAGTAATATTAGGTAACAAATATCATTCTAGACATCGTGCAAGTGCTTTCAAGTATATAGATGGAATGCACAGGCCATGCCGTTAGCCTTCTTGTACTCTTTGAGTACCTAAATTTTATTTTAAAAATATATTTAAACATTATATCATGTTACTATTATATATTTTTATTTGACTGTAAGACCGATAGAAATATTCTTCAACTTATTTATTCTTCAGTCGACATGAGTATTGTTTTATTATTATATCATATTTTCATTTAGTATTTACACAGCCAAGGTTGTTCAGTCACTGCACCCTAAAGCATTGTTAAAAGATTATAACCATTTTACAAATAGCCAGATATTTGTTTTTTATCATTTAGATTTTTTTTTATATCCAACATCGTAAGATCTCATTGCTGTAATTATAAAACGTTATTTTTAAAAGCATTAGTGACATTTTCAGAACGATTAAGTGTTGATGATCCTACATTTGGATGCATTAGCCAAATATATATATAAATCAACTATTAAAACTGCAGTTTCATTACTTCTACATCACACAGTTCATGACGGTATGTTCTAACGGTATGTTTCTTTGTATGGTCGTAAATTTTATTATCTGTTACAAATAATAAAATTTACGATTCTCAATGGTCCGATTTAATCAATTTGTACAAACAAAACATACTGCCCAGAAATCATCTCAGCAATGCAATCACAAGCGTTAGTATTTCTTGTTTTCAAAATATTTTCTTTTCTTTTATGACGCTTTACAGCATCATCATGTCGATCGTCAACGACACCTTGCCGAAACTGGCGGATTTTTAGATGTTTATTAACATCTTGCATCATTCATCAGCAGCTTCCTGGCTTGTTTTTCCATTGTTGCGTTTAACACAACAAACCATCAACAAATCTGTGAATCAAGTATTATATTTTTATCTGTATAAAATTCTAAATTTTACTTTTTAAATTTCTTTTTTTTTCAAATAACCGCGATTTTTTCAATTCATTTTATGTTTCATGTTCACATTAATATCATTAATACCATTTAATACTATCTTTTCATGATCAACGATAGACTAGATACATCATTCTTTAATTTGTTATTTCTATAAATCATTAATGTATTTTATTACTTGAGTGCTTCGCAAATTGAACCTTTAACCTTTGCATGTGAATTGGTATTACTTTGATTTCCATTAATCTTTGATTTCCTCATTAAAAGATATTAAAGTTTACCTCAACCTACAAGTCACGCTGCTTATTATTTATTTTTTTTACTGGAAATATTCAGTACTATTTTTTTTTTAATTTTTTCTACATATAGTATATAGTATATATATATAGTATGTCAAAATACTGGTTCATCAACATCTTATGTTTTCTTTAAATTTATAAACGTGGCTTCGAATTTTCATCAGTCTTAAGGAACTTATGTCTCTCTCCTTTTTCTGGTAATGATAAATATTTCTTCTTTTATCTTTATTTACTTATCTCCATTTTTTGTACTCTGTTACTAAAATCTTCTTTTGATAAAACTAATTCAATTAAATGATTTATTATCCAAAAGATTCATTAAAAATATTATTAACGATGGGTGTACATTTACCGTTATTTAAAACGTATTTTTTATTTCTTATATTTATTAAACAATTAACACAAAAATTTATTTTTAGCAACTGTTTAGATCCTCGTTTCATAAAATCCATTCTTTATTAGTTTTTACTATTACTTATCAAATTATTTACTTTTACTTTAATTTTTTTTATTTTTAAATAGTGTGGCGAAAATCTTGTCTGCTGTTTATAATGATTTAAAAGAGATCTTAAAAACAATATTAATAAATGGTTTGATAGCCCACGATCTCACTTTTTTGTCTTCATTAATTATTATTTAGAAATACCAGAATTTTATAAATTAATTTATCTGAATCAATTTCTTTTTCTCTGTTAAAAATCATGTGTTGCCTGTCCCTCGTTTATTGTATTACGGCCATTTATGATATCAGTGTTGTACATAGATGTGTAAATTGCATGAATAACGCGCAACTTTCACGAAGTCGACGCTATACTGTTTTGTATATTCTCGGAGGAAGCTAGATAGAAATTCTATATTAGACGATAAAAGACCTATTAAACAACCATTTTTTGATATTTCTTACTATTAAACCGACTGAACAAAAATTTACCATTAAATTTATTAAGGGAGCTATCAAGTAAATCGAGTTGTGTCAGATTTTCTTGAAATTTTGATCACATGTTTATAATAACATTACTAGCAAAAAATACCTCGATCGGTTCTATTTTTAATATACTAATGTAAAATATATTTTATAAATAAAATATATAGAATTTTTCTATTTATAGGTATTTTTTATATTTCATTTGTAAGCTTTTTTATTTTCTTTATAGATATTTCTTGAATATTGCAAAAATATTGTGAAATACTTACAAAAATAATAATTTGCAAAAGATTGATTAATTATATTTTTTAATAAGTTTTGATAAAGAAAACAAATATGTTAGATTATCTAAATTCCTAAATTTTTATGTTATTCATCTTTAAGGGAATGTAAAATACCGACATTACAGTTTTTCAAATTTTGTATTCTTAATCCAAAAATTTGGAAAATATCTCTATATTACGGCCTTTCATTTTTACTAATAAAAAGCCTAATATAGAGATATTTCGGAAAATTTGTGAATTAAAAATAAATATTTGAAAAACTGCAATGTCGATAACTATGCATATATCATATACCCTATTACATCCCCTTAATAAGTTTTGTTACTATTGTACGCTTGCTCAATTTTTTTTAAACATGCATTTTTGCTAACAATTGTCGTTAGTGACCCTTTCTTAATCTTAAGAGGCCGCCGTATAATTCTGTTCTTGACTAATCTAAATTTTTATTATTATTAATAAATTAAATATTTTTATACAAAAGTAAAGAGAGAGCCCAATACATTTAAAGACGAGCAAACGATTATATTCTATAAAAAAATACAAAATTATCATTAGTTTCCGAGTGAAGTCTAAAACAAAAAAACAGTTGAATTTAACTTATCTAGTTCAACTGTCTTTCCGTTTTAGACTTCACTCGGAAATTATTAAAAATTTTATATTTTTTCATAGAATAGAAGCGTTTGCTCGTCCTTAAATCTATTGGGATCTGCTTTTACTTTTGTATACAAATATTTAATTTATTAATAATAATAATAATAATAATAATAATAATTTTGATTAGACAAGGACATAACTATACGACCGCCTCTTAAGAAATTTTTTTCAAGCAATGCTTATTTCATATTTTATTTATACATCTTTATTAATAAAGGTTTAATTTTATAAAAAAACATGAATTAAAAAATTTAATTTTATCGAAAGTTAAGAATCTTGAAAAAATGAATATTTTTGTAAATTCTATATATATTTAGTTTAATTTAATATTTTATGATTTTATGTTCTTACATAATTTATTTTATCTCTAATTACTGAAAAAAAATATTTTACAATATAAACATAGTCTAAGTACTAAATAATTAAATAATATAATTTTTTAATTTACATTCTTACAATAATAATAAAGATTCTAAGAACAAAATATAAATTTATTATTTAGAAATAAGGAAAAAAATAAAAATTTTAACAGGTCAAAGTATTTTATTTAGTATGTTGATAATGGGTTTAACAGAAGAGCAAAAATTAATTGTAACTGGTGTTTGGACATTTAGCGGAAATGCCCCTATATTGACTGACGAACATATTTTAGAATCCAATAACATTCTCAGTTCATGTACTATGTTTGATATGCAATCAACGCTTAATTCAAAATCCTTGTTATATTCAACCTGTACCAACAAATAGTAAATACATTCAATTATTATTTTTGAGAAATTTTGAAAAACGTCATAGAATTTGTATGTATTACGAAAATGGAACTATACATATTTATGATAGTTTAAATATAAAATGTTTACAAAATGAATATAAAGTTTTTATTAATCGTTTATTTATAAATAATTCGAATCTGAAAATCACTTTTGAAACAGTACAATCACAAACTAATTTTTATGATTGTAGAATTTTTCCAATAGCTTTTGCAATTTCAATTGTTTATAATGTATGTCCTTGTAATGTAAATCTTGATATTTTCCAAATGCGTTTACATTTATTTTAAATATATGAAATACATGATATTACAATGTTCCTTCTTATAAAAAAATTTCTGTCTGAATGATTCTGAGGAGAAACAAAATTTTTCATAGATTAAGATCTATTGTAAACACAGTAAATTTCAATGCTGAAGAAATAAATATGATCGAACAAAATATTAGAAAACAATTGATTATTAAACAGATGAGAATAATGGATTCAAATAGAAAACAAAGAAAAGTTTTCGTTGATTTTTCTACTCTTTTAGAAATAGTCGACCAAATACCATCTGACCATTCATTTAATGATACTGATGTCATTATAAATTTTGAAAATATTTATTTGCGTAATTTACCAAATGAAATAGAATCATTTAAAAAATTTTAAAATATGGAAAATGTAGAAGATAATAAAACTCGTGTACTTAAAAAAAAAAATCACTTTAACCAAAAATGGTTTTACAAAAATACAAAGTTAATAAAAATGAGTTACCTATTAAGAAAAAAAAAACAAGAGATAAGCAATAACAAATTAGAAAAATAAAAAAAAAAGATTACATAAAAAAGTAGCTTGTTGGAAAAACAATTGTAAACACTATAATAAAATAGAAAAAAATAAAACAAAAAGAAAAGAACGAGAAAATGAAAAAGAGCAAAGGATGAACATAGATGAATTAAAAGCAGAACGTAAAAAAGAAACATTCCGTAAAAAAAAGCTTATAAAAAAAATAAAAATGCTGATACATTTAAAAAAGAAAAAAAAAATCAAAGAGAAAAATTCGGGAGAAAAAAAATTCAAAATAAGAATATCGACGAATTAAAAGCAAAAAGTGCAAAAGAAGCATTACGTAAAAGAGAGACTTATAAAAAAAGTAAAAATATTGATGAATGCAAAGAGAAAGAAAACAAATTGAAAAGAAGAAATCAGAAGGATAAAAAATCCAAAACCTGATTAAGGACGAATTATAAATTATTTGTGAGAAAAAAGCACAATGTAAAAAAGAAAGCTATTATAAAAATAAAATTTATCAAAGCCATGTGATTGAAGAAGAAAATATTGATATATTAGTAAAAGAACGGTTGAAAAAAAATTCAAAAAGACAAAATATGATGATAAAAGTTGATAATATAGAAAAACCAATTTTTTAATAAAAAGATCGAAATGCTATTATTGTAATAGTACGTTTCGTAACGGGAATGAAAAGGCTTTATTTACGAAAGAAAATTTTACGACCTGAGCCGAAGGCGAGTAAAAAATCTTTTCATAGCAGTTGCGAACTGTATTTTTTGCCATGAGAGCCAAGAAAGAGCAACGAAGTTGCGATTTTGGGGTTAGAATGGCAAAAACAATATATTAATATGTATAATGATTCAAATACTAACAATATTGAAAATTTATGATAAAAGATTAAAAAATCACATATTACAAAAGATTGAAAAAACTTTAGAATCTAAAAATCAATCAAGAATCATTGGTAGAATAGCAAATATAGAATTTGATGAAAAATTGATTATTGAAAACAATTTAGATTAAATGACTGAAATATATAAATGTTGCAGTGCTTAACATATTGCATTTGAATATACACAAAATAAGCAATTCATTAATTACTGTCACGAAGGAAATAAAGAACTACCAAATAATCCTACTTACCCAGAAGAATTAAAAAAATTAGCTACAGAATTTTCAGAAAATAGTATTCATTTTTGTAAGAATATTAGATCATACAACGATTCTTTAACTTTTGAAAGTTTCAGTACAAATTTTGACGAATTAACAAGTATAGGGTACCACAAGTAATCAGAATTGGTGGTCAAATACATCACAACGTTTATGCTTTGTATCCTAATGAAAATGAAGTTCGAAAATATGGACAATTATATGTTTTCGATAATAAATTAGCAACTTTTCAACGAAAAATCTCAAATACAAATCTAGACTTATTACGTGAATTAGATGGATTATTAACCTTTAGGAGACGGGAAAGCCATTATAGTTGCTCGACCATGGATAGACACTTTACATATGAGTATTTCCCAATATTAGAAACACATATTATGTGTTTTTTATAGAAAATACTGAAAATTGAAAATTCCAAATTTCCCGTCCTCTAAAGGTCAAGACAAAGTAAAATTTATGCTAAAGCTTATAAAATGATGTATGAAATAGAAAAAGAAGAAATTGAATAGTGCAAAAAATTTGGTATTCCATCAAAAACTGTAACTATGTCTATTAAACACAATGAAACATTAGACGAAAATATATACAATAAAGCTACATGTAAAGAAGTTGCCATGATATTTGTAAGGAAAGATGGTTTACCCCCAGTAGAACGTGATATCGTTATATATTCGAAACACGATAAACCAGATAGTATTCTATTAATTAGTAAACATGTCGATCCTATGACTTACCCAATTATTCATCCAAATGGAGGATACAGATGGATGTCCAATATGAAATGTTAATTAAAGGAAATCTAATTTCTATTTTATTTGTTATAGTATTTGCACAAGGCACTTTGTAGAGCGGAGCTATTTTTTTATTAAAACTCTAAATCCGTCATTTTCTACATGTGATAGAGGTAAAATATCTCGACAAATCATGTACAATACTGTATTAGTAATGTCATCTGCTTTACTGCCATCTAAATAAATATAAGTATGTTTATAAAAAAAAACAATTTCATTTTACAAACTGATTATTAAATTATTTTACTACAAACCTTGATAAGATTTTTGAAGATTAAAAATGTCGCTTATCGTCGAACCAGTAGAATTCTTAGTTAATAAAAAATGGTCAATGATTAGTTTGAATTGAAAGAATAGTATAATGAAAATAAACATTTAATTTAATATTTACAATTTGTCTTTTCCTTTTATTGGTTTGCTCGACGTTTTCCAATACTTTATTTTGATGATAAAAAAGTGGATGTATTGTCAATAAGTGTTTGATTATGTTGGTTGTATTACCAGCATAAGTGTACGTTTTGTGGCAATAATTACATTCCCAAGTTTTTTTATTTTTTTTTTAATATTGCATGTTTCCAAACGTCGCTCCCTTTAGCAGTAGTCTTCGTAGAACTATCTGTTCCTGAAGTAGTATGATAAATAGAAAAGTATTTTGTAAATATAAAATAATTCAATGAATAAAAAATGATAAAAATATAAAAATTCTATAAATCTAAAGTATTCGATCGTTTGTTTACTCACTACACCATTAGCAACTTGTTGATTATAATCAGATGTACTGAAAAGCTTATTGGCAGCACAGGTATTCAATTGATCATTACTCTCAGTGATAATATTAGTTGAGTTAGAATTAGCAAATTGTAATATTGTTTTTGCTCCTGAAACAATAATATGGCTACTCTCCGTTTGTTGATTATGTTCTACCATATCCGACTGTAAAAGTTGAGTTGCTTCTAATTTCACGTATTTGCTAAAAAATAGAGAAATGCGAAAAGTTTATAAAGATGACTAAAGTAATTTGAATAAAGTAATTAAAAAAAAAACGCACTAGTCAACATCATCAGTTGATATATAAAGCTGTTCAATATTTATTTTCGTACAAACTAATTTACTGTATTTAACGGCCTCTTCATCAAAACCTAAATATATCATATAAAATATCACTTATAATCAAAAAATTTTATAAGTAATAATTATAAACGTAAATGTCTTACGTTTTATTCTTGCGTATTGCCCAGCAGTAAAATTTCCAACTCTGAACGTCTTGCCATTGATCCTAAGGAATATATCAAATCTTCTTGGATCTAATTCTGAGAAATATTTATGATTATTTTGAAAAACACCAAAAGAAACTAACTTGAAATGAACGGTAATAATTTGTAATCGAAATAAAATCTTCTTTACCTTTATATTGATCCTTATTTATTTCCTCAATCAGCAACTCTTTCTCGTTCATCTTGTAATATATTCAAAAGCACGGTTATTTTAAAAACAAACAAATTTCGTATTCGCGGAATTTCATATGAAGTCTAAACCTAATGTGATTTGCTATTGGCCGCAATGAAAGTTTTATTTCACTGCTGTAGGCTATAGCGACTTTTTATATTAGATGCGCACGCACAGGCATACGAGTTTAATGAGAAAGCATTTTATTTATAGCGCTACCATCGTCTTACTCGTTGAGAGAGGCAAAGAAAGATCATGCAAGGAGAGTCTAACATACTTTCTTCTCTAAAATGCAGTCAATTTACGATACTTGCTAAAAAAAAGAATCGGGTATCGATGTATCGATAATTGTCTAGCATCGATACTATCGAGTACCCATTGAGATCACTACTACGATGCATTCCCATATGCAGTTGATCACTACGGCACATTCCCATATGCAGTTGATCACTACGGCTCATTCCCATATGCAGCCGATTATTACAGCATATCTCCATATGCAGCCGATGATTACAGCGCATCCTCATATGCAGCCGATTATTACAGCGTATCTCCGTATGCAGCCGGTTATTACAGTGTATCCCCATATGCAGCTGATTATTACAACGCATTCTAGATAGAAAAAAACTAAAAAAACGATTTTTGTTGAAAAATGTTGAAATAGAGGCAGAGGCAACTATCGATAAATAAAACAGTTAATAACTTTTATAAGCATTTAAAGTAATTAAAATTGAAAGATTTTTTATTTAAAATTATATAAAAGGTAAATAAATTTGTAATTTATAAAGGAATTTCGATAATGTTAGCAATCAATCAACCCTGGTAGAAAATTAAGGATAAAAATATGCTCGGATAACTAACTGTTGGCTATATCTCGTCGCTACGCAGTCACTATAAGTGACCGATTTATACACGATAATATGTTAAAGACTACAGAGTTGATATAAAATATAATCATTAAAATAATTAAAATTTTTTTCTTCCGATTTGAAATAAATTATAAATATTATAATATTCATTATTACAATTCATATAAGTTGTAAATAATTTTGAATTAAAATCGTTTATAGAAAGCGAATCTGAATATATACATGCTGCCCGTGATGGCGCCCGTTTGTACAATCGTACAATATATTTATAGTTGTGAATACTAAATGTTAAGTTAGCTGCGCGCGCATCACTCGACGCTTCGTTTTTTATAAGCATCTAACTTCATCACTATATGTGCAGGTTAGATTGACTTAACTTAACTTTAAAATTATTAAAGATACATATACTGTTATTGTCATAGCGTTAAAATTTTCTGTTCTTTATTGTATAACTTAAATTTATTTGCGAATATACACAGTATGATTAAGAATAAAATATTCATGTAAAATCAGTGAGTGCGAAGTGCGAGTGAGCGAGTGCATATGGGAACTTAGTGTAAGAGAATACACTGTAATAAAAAATAGCGAGAAATCACGTCGTTGGTCGACGATTTCAATGCAACCATGCACCATCGATGTTATTTAACATCGTTGAAGCGCGACATCTAACTAATTTAACTTAAAAATCTTGTGTTCAGTTTACGTGAAATCACGCAAAGCACGTTAAAATGTCGCCGTTGAACGAAGTTAAATAACCTCAACGGTGCATGCATGCGACCATGGTCGCATTGAAATCGTCGACCAACGACGTGATTTCCCGCTATTTTTTTTACAGTGTAAGACTGTCCGTTTAGGAACTGAAAAGGAAACAAGGAGTGGACAGCCTTCCTCTTTCTCACTAATTGTGTTCCCATATGCGTGCTCACTCGCACTTTGTAATATGCTGTTTATGAATATAGTGTAATTCAACATTGACAATATTCTCCCGATACCATCGCGATGATTCGTTAAGAGTAATGAAGGTTTATCGATATATCTAAAAGCATATGATCGCGACTGCCCATAAAATACGGGATGATATACTGAAAATATGCTCAACTTTCTACCAGGGAAATTGAATTAATAATTTTAAAAAAATATATATAAAAAAATTATAAAATAATTAAAAAATATAAAAAAAATTATAAAATAATTAAAAATATGAAGAAATTATAAAATGATTCAAAAATATAGAAAAATTATAAAATAATTAAAACATATAAAAAAATTATAAAAATTAATAATATCTAAATTTTCACCATTATTATCTTCTGCAGAATCTCAACTCACACTGACAGAAATGATTTCTAACGGAGAAACGAATATTCCACTCGATTAGGGTTTCTCCACGCAAAGGGAAACCTACTGGATGCTTGTAAAATTATGCATTCTTACAAACGACGCCACTATTGTTGTTAGAACAAAAATCGCTTCCCGCTAGGAGAAATCCACTAGCCTGGAGAAGAAATCTGACTGATTGTATTTTCACTTATATAACGCCACAGTATTACGCGGCATTTCTTTACGTCCTTCTTTAATATCTTAAGATAAATTATTAAATATTTCAAATAGAAATTTACTTGGATGTAGAAAAAATCCACTTAAGGATAGAATATTAAAAGCCCATGTAAAAATTAGGTAAATTTTTCTACTAGACACAAGAACACCCGAAAACGACTAAATTTTATTCTTCTCCCAAGTGGAAATATACTAGCGAGAATAACAAAAATACTTTCTACTACTGGCTAGTGGATTCCACTTGCCTCAAGAAAGCATTTTTGTCAGTACAAGTGTTCAATAATTCGTCCATAATATCGAGTATTTTATTGTTAGTATTTATTACGTCATTATTCGTAGGCACTAATATAACTTTATCATTTATTTTTATTTCGTTTCCAAAATTTTGAACAATAATTTTATTTAATGTCATAGGACTAAATTTTGGCCACAAATAACTGTTCTTGACAGAATTTTCAATAACTTTAGTGCGACTTTCATGTTTTACAACTGGAAATATTTGTTTAAAATCCCCTGATACAAGTAATATTTTACCACTGAATATTTCTTCTGCATCACATAAATCTTGAAACAAACGGTCAAATGCTTCAAGAGCATATTTTTATGTCATGAATATTTCATCCTTAACTTGTACTTCTTTTTATTATTTACCTTCTATTGAGTTGGGTTTTACGTTGCATGTTGTAGACTCTGTGCTATTTAGTGGCAATTTAAATGTAGTGTGTACTTCTTTTCCATTTTTTTATAAATTATCAGCAATTCCTGTTCAAGCAACGCATAAAAATGATATACTTGAAAAATTAAAATAATCTATTAAAACGTTAAGTAAATAACTTTTTCCACTTTCACCTAGCCCATCAATGAAAATACAATTATTTTTCTTTTTTCTTCAACATTCTAAAATGCTATCGTAAATAATTTTTTGTTAATCTTTTAATGTATTTACTTTAATTTGTAAATCATTTAGCATGTCATATTTTGTAGAAAATTCTGTTGTATCGATAGATGTGCATAAATTATCTGTATGAGTGGATATATCTGGTAAATTAATCACTTAAACAATATTCTTTAATTTGTAAATTTTCTTCAATAATATTTAATGCTATATTATCATCTACATTTCTTAAGGGCACAAAAAACCTTTTTTCTGGTCCCAACATCAAATTTGGGTTTATTGCTTTTTTTTAAGGAAATTTATTGTAGAATAAGCTCTAACAAGTTTTTTTACCCTATCTCATTTAGTTTCGTTTTTATGAAGAAATTAGTAGGATAAACTTTTAATTGATTTTTTTGTTAATTTTGCTATTTTGAGATTTTTCTCAAATTTTTAGCTAATTTTATTAAAACACTATAAGAACTTATTTTTTTATTACTTGATTCAATAATTCATAAATAATAAATTAATCTCCAAAAAGTTTTTTCTAAGAGATTTAATTTTGTTTTTATTTATTAAGTATATAATGATATAATTTTTACAAATTTAAAAAATTTAAAGAATTATTTTTAATTAAATTTTCTAAATTTCTATTGATTTTTATTAGGTTTAATTGAAAAAAAGAGTTTATTTTTTTAATTTTAACAAAATATTTATCTTGATTTAAGTTTTAAAAAAGTTTTACATCCATATTTGATTCCGTTTTGATTTTGTAAAGAAACGAGTGGCACATAGTTATTCATGTAATTTTTTATCAATATGAATTTCGCGCGTTCGCGCTTTCTGCTCGTATCATTTCGCTACATGACAGCCAGTCTCAGCTGATCGTATGGCCAGTTTGTAGTAAGTTTGTTTATTTAAAGTGCATTTAAAAAATTATTAGTAGGTTTTGTGGTTTAATTTACGTAAAATTATTAATTTTTAATAAATTACACGTTCGCGAGTTATTTCATATTTTTTTATGTGCGCCTGAAATTCTACGTTTATCTAAATAAAAAGTGTATTTAAAGTGTAAAAAGCTTGTATGGACATTAAGAATACGAACCTCAAAAATGTCAAATAATGAAAGAGATACAAGAGGCAGATTTCATAACCAACATCAAGATAAAAAACGATCTACAGGAAGATCTAAAAAGAGGCCAAGGAAATTTCTTGGTAGAAGTAAAAAAAATTCTCCTAAAGCTAAGAGAAGTAGACCCTCTACTTCTTTTACTAAACTGAAAAGAACAGAATTTTCAAGTTCCAGGGCAAAAAATAGAAATGTTGATATCAACGTTCTATCTTCTATGTTAGAAAAATTGTGTCGCAGTGTGTGCCATCATAAGATAAAATTTATTGAAATCTCTTTTCGAGAATAAGGATTCAAAATAAATATGACTTGTGATTTTTGTGATGAATAATCAACTGTAAACTCTAACAAGAGAGAAAGTGCTACTTGGCCATGGACTTGCAAGTTTGTCTAGTTTTTGTAGTTTAATAAATTTATCAAAGCCAGTTGCCCAGTCAGTGTTCAGTGCTATAAATAGTTAAATAACAAAAGTATACGAGCAAGTGGCAAAAGGTTCTACTTAAAGCTGCTAAAAAGTAACTTGAATCAACTCCCCCAAATAGTGCTGATCTTGATATAACTTTCTCTAGATGTTGGAGAAATTGAACATCGAACTTGGAAATGTATCTGTCGAGTGGGTCAGGACTTTGAATAATAAAAGATAATTCAATGTAGAGTGATCAAGTTAATCTCATTCGAAAGAAGCACATACTCTGAAAAGAAAAGTACGAATAGGTATGATGGATTTCAATTCACCGGGTGCATATTAAATTCATGTAAGTGTATAATTCTAATTATTATTACATATTTGGATATAAATTCTATTTATAAATTCTAATATTAATAAAAATATAAATTTTAAATCTAAATTCTTTTTCTTAATTATGAATTTGAATTATAAAATAAAATATAATATGATTACTCCATATTAAATATTAGTTTCCAGCTGATTCAAGGTTAGTACGAGTAGTTCTAACAATCATCAGAGTAACAAATAACTATGTATCCATTTATTCTTACAACAAATACATAGTTTTTTCGGTAAATAAGGATGAGTACTGACAAAATATCTTATAATAAGAAAGATTATTATTATTGATTATTTTAATAACTTATATCTTTTTTCATTTCAGCTTTATCTAGTCGATAACAAGGTTCTCTTGTCTGGTATCTCTTTTTTATATTTTTAGCTAATATAAATAAGAAATATCAGGAAAGAATCATTTTATGAAAGATAAGTATAGCATTGATAATTTTAAGATACAATAATTAAAAACTTTAAAGCTGTTTTTCTCAAATATTGAATTTTTAAAATTTTAGGTGCTGGGCGGTAAGGTTTAAGCTGAACCCATGGATGGATTTGACTTCTCCAAACGGTTTTGGCTTCAGTATTAGCATCATTCTCGCATGAATGGAGGATTTTAAAATTGAATGACTAGAAGTAGTAAAAAAACCCAAAAATAAGGTAAAAATATTAAAATTTATTGAAAAAATTGATATTTTTTGTTGAAAAATAAAAAATATTTTGTGTTTTAGAAATTCCTTCATTCATGCGAGAATGGTAGTAATATTGAAGCTCAAACTATTTGGAAAAGTTAAATCCATTCATGGGTTCAGCTTAAACCTTACGGTCAAGAGCTTATGAGTATAAAGGTTCATCGAATGATTGTGGGATTACAACTAAAGCAAAGTTTGCTTATAATAGCATAAATTAAAGGTATTCGAGTCTAATTTTAGATATTTCATTTATTAAATAATAACTTAGTTAAATATAATGAATATTGAATATTTGTGTTTGCAGGTTATAAAAGTGTTTTGTCCCCTTAAATATTTTGGATGATAAAAAAATTGTTATTTTTTTCATCTAAATTCCTAGCATTAATAGGATTATAAAATATACATAAGTGCGAATAATTTACAAAAAGCAACAGGAAACGGTATTTAGGATGCTTCTTTTAAGCATCGATCCCACTCTTCATCTTCATTAACCAAATGTTTGGTTAGGGGTCGTACCCAAGTGCCGTTGACAATTTTTTCGATATTTCGACCCCCGGTCCCCTTTCCGTGACATGTGTAAACTATCAAAGTACCCTTCCCCCCCTGTAACGTAAACTAACTTTTTTATTTTTTATTAAACTTTTAAAAAAAATTTTAATTATATTAATTACTTTTTAAATATTGAACATATTTTTATGTTTTTTATTTTATTAAAATAGCATTTTCACAAAACAACAGAATTCTAAACATTGCATATAATAAATATTTATAAGATATTAAATATATTAATCGTCGATAAACTTTTTCACTTCAATTTTATCGAAAAAGATCATAAAACTATGAACCTTTTAAAATACGTTATAAAAATAGAACACGATTCAACAGGCACAAATATAAATGCTGCAATCGGCTTGAAAATTTTTCGTTTGTTTTGACAGCTCACTCGCTAAAAGAAACGGCTTATGCTTTGCACCGTATGGCTGCACCCGCGTACATGTAAAAGAACGTAATATACTGTGTTTTAGTGGACAGACTGCGGAACTGCTTGACTTTGCAGTTTTCGGATGAAAAATCTGCTCCAAATTGCTAATATTATGCAATGATCTTTTTGATAAAAAAAAAATAGCCAACGTAGGAGTAAATAACTAACCCCCCCTCCCATAGCGTTACTTTTCGTAGATTTTGATCGACCCCTCCCCCCAAAAAACTGTCAACGGCATTTGGGTACGACCCTGTACAGCAGTCTCGAAAAATGAAGGATACGTTATACTATCAACAGTACATAAATCTTAAAATAAAGTTGCACCTTTGACATGTTAAAGTAATAATCTTATCAAATATCTATGACGATCTTTTGGATTTACCAAATACGTTCTGCTCAGAATTAGTTTTTTAAATTTTTGCTCTTTATTCCATACTTTCAATTTTTATTGAATACATAATGCAATGGAATTTCCGAATGTGTATAATTTTTTGCTTGAGGATCTATTTCATTTAATTTAAAATACGCTGTTAACCTCTAGACCACCGGGATTACGTCATATGGTGCGCACCCCTGACTCGCACATATCCACCCTTGATAGGGTCCTACCTAGTAGGCCTCAGAACACTTTTCTATAGGGAAAATCGACTTTTCATTTTTTCAAAATCCCAGCGATCTAAAGGTTAAAGTTGTTTCAACAATTTTGTTTTTTATTTCTTTTTTTTTTCAAAATATACTTCTTGCTCATTTTCTTTGTGAATAGCTCATCGTACTATGAAACGAGACATTTTGTGTAAACTATATTCTAATAACCTGTGCATAGCTTCTGGAGGGCATAAATATCTGGTAGTAATATATTGCTTTATCTTATCATATTTATATTCATTACTATCATTATTTTAATTTTAACTCAAATTGTCAAAATTTTCTTTAAAATTTATTCCTGCATTGCGTATTTCAATAAACGCACAGTCATGTCCTTTGTAACAATATTTGAAGAAATATTCGATACATTTTACAGTTGAACATACTTCTACATTAATGTGAAGGTTAAATTTGAGTAGTAAATAAGGATTATATGGAACGATAAATCTGTTATCAGCTACTCTATTGTTACTTTTATCTTCGTAACAAATTTTTTTACCATCATTTCTTCGCATATAAATTAGATTTCCAGATGTTTTAAATGATGTTTTTTTATTATAATTTTTTGGAAACTTCTGATATTTATTCTTATTTTCCTGCATACAAGGAGAACTCCCGTTTTGTTCTCCGCATAGACCATGGCTCATAAATTGTTTAACAATTTGAAATAATTGTAGATAAATATCTTCATTTAAAATTTCTGCACTTATAAGTTTATCAACTTTATCAGGAGTATTAATTTTATCGTTTTCATCCAGAAATAATAACATATGCATTTGTGGAAGCCCTTGCTTTTGGAATTTAGTAACATAAATATGAGTAACAGTTTTTACTAATGCATTTTTGTAATGAGCAATTCTGTGAATTGTTTTACTTTTTCTTGAAACACTTTGACCACAATGTCGAGCCTGTCAATTGCATTTTCATAATCTTCTGAATTTTCAATAATTTCTTTTCAATTAGGATTACATGTAAGAGTTATAAATAAGTCTAGCTTGCCGTAACGATTTACAAGTGTCATTGAGTCAGTATAATTTTGCTTTAAAAATCATGAACTTCCCGTAAAATTTGATGGCAGAATATACATTTTTCTAATTTTTATATTTTCAGTATCTTTTTTCTTATGTGAATAATCCATTGCACCGTTATAGCAATCGCTTTTTAAAATATTTTGATTTTTTTTATAAAATATAATCTTAAACTTTCAACTTTTACAAATGCATCAACTATTAACTGTTTAGAAATTTTACCTAAATTAAGATATGGATTAAATCCATTTCTTACAGAAAATGTATAATTATAAAATTACAGATTTTAAATATTATTTTTAGTTAATTAACATTTCATATTGGACATCCATCTGTATCCTCCATTTGGATGAATAATTGGGCAAGTCATAGGATCGACATGTTTAATAAAGGAGAAGCTGATGGATGATCTTAAACATGCTCAATCTTACTTCTGCACTGTTGACTGTTGGTCAGATTGCGAAAATGCAAGTTATATGGGTGTAACAGTACATTTTATTACAATAAACGATCAATGGGAAAGCAGAATTTTATGTTGTTTTCCTATGGAAGAACGACACACAGCAGAAAATCTTAAATTAGTCGTCACAAATATTTTTCAAGAATTTGAAATTAATAAAGAAAAATTGTTTGCTTTAATTTCCGATGGAGAGCCTGCTATAAAGAAGCATGCTAACTTATAATAGGTAAAGATAAACATTTAATTTGTGCAGCTCATTCTTTATCATGCGTCATTCCAGATGCTTTAAATGCATTGAAAAAAAGAACCTTTGAATCAAGATATTCATCGAATTATACAAAAAATGCGTGATGTTATTAAGGAAATTAAAAGCAGCCAGAGCGTTAAAACTAAAGTTGGATGTTCCAACTGGATAGCATGCAATGATTGACATGATCTCTAGATATATAGAACTAGAAGCATACATATACACTGCAATTTCAGAATGCAACAATCCAATTGATGTTTTGACGAGAGAAGAAATTAAAATTATAAAAGACATTCTTCCTATTTTGGAGCCAATAGGTGATGCAATCACATTAATTAGTGGAGAAAAATATCCGACTTGTAGTGTAATCATATCTATCGTAAATGGATTAGAAAAATGTATTTTAAAAATAGAACCGACTGAGGCTTTAGCGATAAATTTGGAAAAATACATTTTAGGCGCAATTTCTTATAGGTTTAAATCCATGGAGCATAGTTATTCACTACCTATGACTACACTTTTAGATCTAAGGTTTAAAAAGTTATCTTTTAATCACTCTTTGACTGCTGCAAATGCTCTTGAACGTTTAAATTCACAGTTAAAGATAGTCAATGAAGAGAATAAAATAACAGGAAATGTAAAAGATTGTTCCGAACCGAATATCGTAGAATTGAAAAAGAACGTAAATATTTGGGATGCACACGATGAAATAGATAAGTTAGAGAAAAATTATGATAGATTCCAAGAAATGTACTTGAATCATTTTGAATTAGATCAATACTTAAAACTACCAAGAGAGAAGAAAGATATGGATGTTTTTGAATGTTGGAGACGCAAAAAAGAAGTTTTTCCAACTCTAAGCGAATTAGCTTTAAAGTATATGGATTTATTAGCTACATCGGTTTCAACTAAAAGAATGTTTTCCGCTGCTGGGGCTATAAAATCTGATAAACAAAATTGGTTGAATGGAAAACATTTAAATATGTTATTATTTTTATATTCTTGTCCTTTACAAGATTGGGGTATATAAAATAATGTAAACGAGTAAACGTCTGGAGTAGAGCCTGCCTTTTAAAATTTGAAAAATCGCTTCACTGAAGAATCCTTTTGTGAAAGTAAACAGGCTTGGATTAATCGCTACATTTAGTGTATGTATGTTGTATAAATAATGACAAATATATATATATATATATATATATATATATATATTTTTATATATATATCTTTCTATATTATATAGACGTAAGCCTCAAAAAATAGCATTCTTGCGTCCTCCCCCCTCCTCCCCCCTCCTCCCCCAGCCTCAGATTTTAAAATTTTTTTAACGTAAATATAAGTTTTTTTTCAGCCTCTGTGAGATGCCTCCCCCCTCCTCCCCCTCCTCTACCCACCTCTGACATCGCCTCAACGTTTGTCGCCTCATATTACATCATAGGTCTCCTCAAAGACTCCTCAGAGACGCCTCAGGTAAGCCTTAGGAATTCCTCGAAACGCCTCAAGTTTGTGAGAGTGATATTTTTTAAAATTTTCAAAAATAACGTAAAAATATTTACCGACGCCTAAGTGCTTCCTCATCCCCTCCTCTTACAACGCCTCAGGGTACGCCTCAGAGATGAGGCATTTATACGTATGTATACACAAGAATAAGTACATCAAAAATTGGGGGGCTGGCAGAGCAGGGCGAGCAGGGGGTACCCCCGTAGTAAATATATATATATATATATATATATATATATATATATATATATATATATATATACATACATATATACTAGGGGTTCCCCCTGCTCACGCTGCTCACCAACCTCCGTTTATATTTACATTATGTCAGCCAGTAATGAAATTTGTACTGACCAAAAGTATTAAAAAATTAATATTAATTATATATTTGCTCAGACAGATTTCCACACCACCCGAAGAGGTACTGTCAATAATACCTTACAATTGATAATTTATAATATAAATTAAATAATAAAAAATGTATGGTATTATGGCGCGTTGGTTTTTTTTTTTTGTTTTATTTTTAATAATTATATAAAATCAATTATAATAATTTTAAGTTATTTTAAGACATGTTAAAATTAATTAAAATTATTCCTTTTTTTGATAAAATTATTCATAATAAAACCATGGTAACCTTCGCCTATAGCCCTACACTACCATGAGAGTCTATATTCTTTCCTCCTTATACCATAAACTCTATTTACAATCCATCCTCCACCATCAGTATTACATTATTAAATAATGTTTTAAGAGTCGTTTTATAATTTGTACAATTTGTTATTATATTATTGTTATATAACAATTGTTCGATTAATATTTATCTCTTTTAAATCTTTGTTTAAGTATGTTTATTAGAATAATTATTATAACTTGATATTTTTCAATTAAATATTATTGTAACATGTCTTACAATAATATAGAACAGAAATTTTTTTTATTATAATTATTCTAAATTTAAAATTTAATACTTGATTGAATTCTATATTTTTTAATATTATTATTATTAAAAATTTTCCAATAATTTCTTATATTTGAATATTAATTATTATTATTTTTTTTATAACATTTAGTATCTTTAATTTATATACTCGAAATTAATATATTTCCTTTTTTTTAAATATTAATTTTTTTCAAAGTATATATTTTACAATAAATTTCAATATCATTATGATAATCATAATATTATTGATTAATATATTTCATAAATAAAACGATAAAATTAAATAATATAATTTTTCCTTATTTATTAATTATTTTAATTTTATTTTTAATATATCTTAATTTTATTTTCAAGTCTTTTGGATGTATAAAATATATATCTATATTGTTTTTTAATATCCTTGACTTTTTTGCTAGTATTAAAAAAGATATATTAAAATAATTTTTACAAAATTAATAGAATGTATTTTCATGTTTGTTTTTTTTTATATCATCGATTATTTATTTAATAATAAATAATTTTTAATATTATTCATTAATTAAAAAAATCAATATAATATAATACATAATGATATGAATTTTATTAATTTTTTTTTGTTTCATAAAATAATTTTTTACTTATTCTTTAAACATTATATTATATTTACATTCAATTAAAAATGTATAAGTTATAGTAGGATTTCATTTGATTTATTTAACGTTTAATGCCCGTATCATAATTATAATAATATTAATTCAATTAATTACTAATCCATGTACGTCATAAATAAAATTATAAAGTAAGTATTTTATTAAATTTTATTTATTTTTTTTTATATCTTAATGCAATTAAGTCTTTTTGATGTATGAAATATATGTTCAATTACTGTTTTAATATATTTGATTAATTTTCTGTTATTATAAAAGATATATTTATTATTTTTATTGATTTATTACTTAAATATATTTTATATTATATTTTATAATATAAAAAAAATTATATTAGCAATACGTAATAAATATTTATAATATATTGTATTATGAGTTGTGATATAATATTCCATTATTGGATCACGTATTTCTAACTTATATTGAATAATTTTATTTGTCATATATTTATAATAATATGTTACGTTGTTCCAATTTTCGAAATGAAGTTTTTCATTTTCAATACCGATATAGTTATTAATTACATTATTTAATCTAGATAAATCTGTATTTTCATTCAAATTTTCCATATATTCTTCGTAGTGCTCTTGAAACCGTTCAAATTCGTTTATTTGGTTATTCGAATCATCTAATTCTTCTTAATGTTGTAAGATTTCTACAACAATGTATTCATTTGAAACTGGATCCCATTCCATTTTATAATGATTCAATTATTATTAGTATTAATTAAATTGTACTTTAAATAACTTTGATATTATTTTTTTTTTATAAAATATTTGAAGTTTGATTTTATTTTTTGTTTTATTATGTTATATCTGAAAAAAACAAATGTTTTATTAGTATGTAAGAAATATAAATATATTTTTAATACTAAAAAAATTTAAGTTTTTTTTTGTTATTTCTCTAGTACTTCTTTCCATACTATATTGGTTAATTCATTTTTATTTTCTAATTCATTTTGAATATGTATTTTAGAAGGATTTTTACTTCTTGAAAGAGCAACATATAATTGTCCATGTGAAAAAAAAGGTTTTTTTACGAATATTCCTACGTTTTTAAAACTTTGACCTTGTGATTTATTTATAGTTATAACAAAAGCTAATGCAATAGGGAATTGTTTTATATATAAAATAAATGGTAAAGACGATGATTCATTTGTGCTTAATGTAATACGCGGTATAAAAACTTTATTTCCTTTATTTTCGCCTGTAATTACTTCAGCTTCTATATTATATTTAAATAATCTCGTTATCTTTAATCGTGTTCCATTGCATAATCCATCTTTTATACTTAAATTTCTAATTAGCATTATTATGGCATTTATTTTTAAATTAAGTTCATGTGGAGGTAATCCTTCTCTTATATTATTTAACATTTCTATTGGATAATTTCAATGAATATCATCATCTGTTTGATCATTACCCTAATATCTTGCATAATCAATACTATAATATGGCATTGTTTCATTATTAATTAAATTCAATATTCTATTATTTAAAATATTCACATCTTCATTATGCGTACTTAAAATAACATTTTTCGAAAAACAATAATTATTGTTAATGTTTTGATAAATTTTATTGCAAACATTATTAGTTTTCCATTTTTATGGTATAATAAATGTATCAACTTTTCCTTCTCCAATATCTAATAAAAATGATGAAAAATTTTCATCATTAGATCTTATATTTTTTTTTAATTTAAAAATATGAAACATGGGCCATAGAGTTAAATATTTTATAGTTTGTTCTATAATCGTATTTTTATTTCCGTGTTTTAATACAGGTAAAATTTGACGAAAATCTCGACCTAAAATAATAATTTTTCCTCCAAAAATTTCATTATTATGACAGACATCTTTTAATGTTTTGTCAACTATTTCTAAAGCTTTTTTAGGAATCATTGATGCTTCGTCCCATATAATTACATTTGCTTCTCTTAATTTTTTCTTATCTGGATCAAATTTTAAAAATGCACTTCCAATATTATTTAAATCTAACGGTAATCTAAAAGTTCGGTGACTGGTTAAACCTTTTGGTAGAAAATTGAAGCAATACCTGTCCAAGCCATTGATAAGAATTTTTTTTTTATTGTTATAAAATAATATATTAATGTTTTATATAAAAAGGTTTTTCCAGAACCTCCTGGTCCATCTATGAAAAAAATTTTATGATTATTATTTATTATTTGTTCAAAAATATGTTTTTGATCGTTATTCAATTGTTTATACATTTTATCAAATTTTTTTTTTACTAAAAGTTATAATTTCATCATTAATTTCTTCGTTTTCCTCGATATAGTTTTCATTTGGTTCAGGTAAACCGAAATTTTTACATGACATTTGTTCTGAATTTATTATTTGATTAATATGGGATAAAGCTTTGTTTTCTTTATTTTTTTTTTAAATCTTCAATAAAAAATTCTTTATATTTTTCCCAAATAATGTTACCTTGAATATTTTCACATAATAAAAAACATGCAAAAAATTTACGTAATTGTACTGGTAACATAACATCGTATGCTTCTTCAAAAATATAATAAATTTGTTTTTCGTGTTCTATTAAATTCATTGCAAGAGCAGTTTCTTTATAAGTATTAAAAGTTACATTTTCATAAGTTCGTAAATCTTTAAATGATGCTGGACCTTTTACCCTGTTCAATATTAATTTCAAAAAAAAAACGTTCACTATCTATTAGTGATACTACATTTAATCTACCAATGGCTATATTTTTTCTAAGTTTTGATCTTTTAATCCAAGATTTAGTCTTAGAATTAAAAATATAATATTGTGGGATATTAACATATTTAATTTTTTTAGCAAAATCATCTTTTTTATTCAATTTAAACCATGCAGTCAATGTTGTTTCGCATTTGTTTAATGCTAAATGTATATTATTTTCATCAAAAATTATGTTTGTTGATTTTCTGTATGGATATTCAATCTTATTACTGTATGACTTCTACCGCATAGTGGAAATGCTTGTAATCTCCATGCGGCCTCCATTGAACTTAAATATCTTCCATCTATGTATTGAGTTATTTCATCATAAAGATCATCATTATTATTTTCTTCATTTTTATCTTGTCTTATTTTACAGTAAGCTTTATCTACACCTTTATAAATATAATCATAAATATATTTTATACTTTGTATTGATATACAAAGTTCAGTTTTGATATGAGCATTATATTTTGCTAACAAAAAACTGTTGTAAGGAACTAACATAGAATTATCAACTTGTATAATTTTTTTATTATTTTTTAAATTATATGTATGATTATCTAAAATATTATTTCTTCGTTTGTATTGTGGATATTTGTTTTCTTCAACTATTGTAATTTCATTAAATGATTTTGGGAATTTTTTCTTACATTTACTTTTATTTTTTTCGTAACAAGGTGATTTATCTGTATGTGGTCCATGTAACATGTGTTTCATTACTAATTTATGTAAATATTTATTTTGTGATAAAGGTATTTCTACTGAAATATATTTATCAATATTTTCTGGAATTAATATTTTATGATTATGATGTAATGTTATAATAATATGCGCGTGAGGTAACCCTCTTTTTTGAAATTTAATTGAAAATACATAAGCTATAACAGGATTAAAAATTTCGTTTTTTACAATATCACTCAATAACATTTTAAATTTTATATAAAATAATCTTACTGTGATATTTGGTATGTCATTGGGAGTTGTCGCTTCTGGATTGTTTATTTAAATATTAAAAAATTAATATCACACTCTTTATATAAAAAATTTATAATTTGTTATATAATTTATATTATAACTGTTTAAATATAAACAAACGAAAAAGGATATAAATATATTCCTTAAAATATTGAAAATATTAGAGAAAAATAAAATAAAAATTATATAATTTTATTTATTCGTATAAAGAGTATAAAAGATAAAATTTTACATTAACAATATAATTTTATTTATTTGTATAAAGAGTATAAAAGATAAAATTTTACATTGACAATATAATTTTTATTTTTACTTTTTTATAAATAAATGTCTTTTTTATAAAAAAAAGACATTTCAAGAGACATTTGTACGTCATTTTGAGGGGTGACTTTTGATTTTTTTGGAGGAGAAAAAAAAAAGAGGAGTAGGAGTGATGGGGTAATAGTGGGAAGAGTGATAGTAGTAGTATAGAGAATGAGTAACAAATACATTGATAAAATAAGGTAAATTTAGCTAAATTATCTGAGGGGGGGTGAGTGACGTACGAGGGGTAGCAAGAGGGGTGACTTGGGTAGTAGAGGGGTGTCTTTTTTTTTCTCAAAAAAGATCATTTTTTTTCGCTAAAAATTGGTGAAATGGTTCTTTTCTATATTATGGACCACTCAGAATATTTATAGATCTGGTCAGTACATATTTTTAGAGCTACAAAGCTTCAAAGTTGAGCAAAAACCATATTTTTGACATTTTTGACCAATTTTAGGCTTAAATTAATCAGATGGATTGCGTTTTAAGAACATATTACCGAAGAACTTTTTTGTTCAGAATATTCTAAATTTCGAGACAAAAGTAATTCATAAGTGCTAATGTAGCCATTCGCTATGCTAAAGTCATTTAAAACATTGAAATACCATTTCGAACTATGACCCCATGTCCTAGAAAATCATCGAAGTATGTAATATATGTATAAACAGGGCCTATAAATTACAGAGTAGACATCTTGGGCGATCTTTTAAAAAAAATAAAAATGCAATTAAAAATAATGAAAAATGTGATTTTTAGCTACATTTACTTATTTCAATAGTAACTTGTACTCATCGGTTGCAGATGCCCCTTGACAAACATTTATATAAATAGTTGTATACTTTACAAATATTAAAATATATTAAAAAATATTTTTTGAAAGATTTAGAGTAAACTAAACCTTGAGATTTTTTTAACAAATTATGTGCCACCGTAGCATATGAAAAATATACTTAAATACTAAATTAAAAAAAAATTTTCGTTCATTTCTTAGTTCAAGGTTATATAATACTGCTAACATTTTCTATAACACATAGTGACAGGTAATTATATGTAAAATTCTTTTCTTATAAGATTCAGAATGGATTTTTTTATTAAAAAAAAATTGAATGTCATTGAATTTCTTGAAAATTATGATTGGTGACTAAAATATCCTTTGTTTATTTGACTGAAAAGATTTGGAAAATTTTATTGCTTTGTTTCTTTCACAATTTAAACATAATCTATCTCAAGATACAATAACACTTTAAAGAATAATTAATTTAATTTTTAGTCAAGAAATAATTTTACATATTGAATAATGTTAGCAGTCCAAACGATAATAAGACAGGATCCGCTTTGTACTGATAATTCATCACATTTATTATTGCATTTTTACAGTAAAAGTAACTCAAATTTATAACTTACTAATATTTTAATTCAATTTCTTATACACTGAATACACAATTTATATGCCTTTACCATTTTCTTAGATGTATCAGTTACAAGATACAAAACTAAAAATGCACTTCTACTTGTATCTTAAAGTTTTTTGTGTGAATTAATGAAAATATTGTTAATAATTATTTTTCAATACAAATCCAACTGATTTCATCCACTAGGATATTGATTCATAAATTGCCTTATACTGATCTTCGACATACTGAGATACAAAGAGACATGGGTTCAGTTATATATCACTTTGGAAAATAATAAGTCCAATATTAATATTTAAGTATATATTTTATTTATAACTTGACAGCTAGAGGTAACAAAACAGACTGAACTTTTATTTATTTATATTTACATGTATAACCTTGTTCATAAAAACAAAACACACAACATTAGTTTGTTCGATGTATTAATTCGGATCGTCACACCACCCTCCCACGAAGTAAAAATGACTTAAGTTCAAACATTTTTGGAGAACGAACAATTCTTCCTGAACGCGTTTTTTGCTCAACTTTTGCAGGTGGTAATGTTGAAGGGGAAATTGGTGACGTTGAATTTATTGGTTTACATCTTGAATTTCTAGAGGTGGACAATTCTCGATCTTGACGAATAAAGGCTGGTTTGACGCGATCTATTGAAACTTCATTATGTTAATTATTTATTTTTAAAGTAACCGTTTTATTATCACAATCAATAATCTGAAATGGTCCAATATAAAGGCATTCAAGAGCTTTTAAGGCTGGACCTTTAAGTAAAGATGCATGAGCATAATCAGATAATTCCTCAAACACAAACGTCCCGGGTTGAGTATGTCTCAATGCAGTTGTAGGTTGTACACGAGATATGTACTTCACAAAAATTGTAAAAGATTGGCCTCCCAAAAAGTGGCGAAAGTCCAACTGATTTCATCCACTAGGATATTGTTTTACAAATTGCCTTATACTGATCTTCAACATACTGAGATACAAAAAGACATGAGTTTAGTTATATATCACTGCCCTGCTAAAAATAATCAGGTGATAAATCACCTGATTTTTTTTCACCACGGTGACTATAAGAAAAAGTGAATTAGATATTAATATATATTAATCTCTATTATACGTTGATTGTAATTATTTTTTAAAATTAATTTTAAGTTTTTATACATAATAACATATTATTGTTGCTGTCACATCATTAGATTCAATGATAAATTTTCAAAAACTTTAAATTACGATAACCAATTTCCATAGAATTATAATGTTCATTACTAATATAAAAATAATTAAATACATTAAAAAAATATAACAAGAATCAGAATAAATCATTTTCTAAAACTGAACTTAATAATAACTACAGTAAATATTTCAATCTCAACAAAACTGATTGAATAAAATTCAAGTCAGTGTGTGTTATACATTTAGTCTATATAAGAAAATCATCATTTACCTGATATTTGCATCCATATTATATTCTTTACCTGCACTGATATAAAAAAAAATGCTCGCTCAAAAGATTTTGAATATACTTAAAAAATATGCATGTTATAATTAAAATATAGATTATTGAATTGTTTATATATTATATAAATTCAAAAATTTAATACTGTGACGTGGTACGTCCCAATAAAATTTTTTGTTAACTAAAATCTTTTAACGTTGTTTATTTCACATACACGTTCTTTCACGACACGTCACAACGATTATTAAATTTGTAATATCACCAGGGCACTGAGACACACCACCGGCTTACTCACCGACCCGAGCGTAATTTCTTAAATAAGAATAAATAATTAATTGAACGGAACTTTTTTTTTTGTTTACCGGTACACGAGGAGCACGACTAGCAGACGCGCGCGGCAGCCATTACTTACACAGTCATAGACCATGTGTGTGAGCGCTAGTGCTGCTTACGCAGACCGTAAGTAGGGAATCTCTATTACCACTACATAGCAACGACCGCGCGTGCGCTAGAAGTGGCGCACGACGAAGAAGATGTAGAAAGAGAGGAAAACTCAAGAGAGAAGAAAGAAAAATATAGAAAGATTAACATTCGATGGGAGCAAATTAAAAGTGATGGCGCGCCTCTTTCTCACGCAATGAGAAAAGAGGGAGAAGCTAAATGCTAAAGAGAGACCGATAGAGCATGGAGAAGGAAGAGTACCACTCTTCTCTTTTCTTAAGTACATCTGCACTGAGTAGTCCTATATGTATGTATGTATATATATATATATATATACATAGATAGAGATATCTATGCTTGCGATGACTCTCTCTCTCTCTCTCTCTCCCTCTCTCTAATGAATAAAGACAAAATAAAAAAAAAAAAAAGAGAACGTGAATAAAAAGAAGAGTAAAAAGAAGAATGAAAAGAAGAAATTAGATTAAATTTCCCGCAGAAAAGGTGGCGCGCAGGTTGCAAACTTGCGTTTGAGGACCGGAAGGCAAAATCTACAAATAGCAAGCAAATACTTGGACAATTGATCAGTCATTGGAGGAATTAAAATTTAAAAAGAGATAGACGATGAGGAAGAGGGAGAAATAGACCGAAAAAGAAGGAAGTAAGCATCAAAAGAATTCATTCGATGACTGTCCTTGTGCCTTATCGGAACTATAGACTCGCTAAACTCATTCCTTTTGCAAAGTATAACTTGGAAATTTTCGTGCGCTTTTACAGCTGTGTAGAGATTGCAGATTTGGATAGACCAAGGAGCAGTTGAGTAGAAGGATTTTCAGAGGGAGATTTTCGCTGCCCTGATCCTCCAGCCAGCCCATTTTCCGCAGCCGGCGTCGACCAATTTCCTGTTGTCAACGAGAAATTTCTACAACAGTGAGTGGACTGTAGTCCGAATCGATAAAGATTTTTTTTTGTAAACTAACGGCTCTCGCCGAGTAAAGTGTAAATTCAGTGCAGGCGTAAAATTAAAATTTAAAGTGATTGTGGCAGCGTAACTATTAAAATTAGAAAAATTAATTGTCGCAAGGCGTAGTTATAAAATCGAAAAGTTTGATTGTAAAAGTTTAATTGGTAGACCGGGAAAGTGAAATGAAAAATTGACCACGTGTTCAACGATTTCGTTGACCGGTTAAATTCTATCTTTAATTTAATTATATTAAATAAATTTTCACAATAAGTTTAATTGACCGGGAAATAATTTGAGATCGGTGAACATAGTGGTGCGTATTACGTAATAAATTTCATGACGCGGGCTTTAGCGGCCATCTTGTGAATCAGACTCTCCCGCCTAGTCTGCGTTGACTAGAAGTTAAGAATAAATCAAGAATTAAATTTGTAGACCATCAGAAGTCATAATTAAATATTAAATTTCTTTTAAGATATATAGATAATAAGATTTCGAGAGTGCGGGAGTGCAAGTTCGACCATGTGTCTAACGGTTTCGTTGACCGTAAATTAAAATTGAATAAATTTAACTAGAGTAATTCGAATGAAAAGTTTAAATAATTATATCTGTTGACCGGCAGTTAAAGCCAATAGACCGATAGACACGTAGGATCAGTGAGAGAGAGAGAGAGAGAGAGAGAGAGAGAGAGAGAGATAAGTGCGCGGCTTTTGGTAGCCATATTGTTGAAAGAAAGAAGAGCGAGGCCGCTTACGTCGACCATACCGTGAAAAAAATTTTTTTTTTGTTACTACTATGAGAATAGTAAATTATTATTTCAGTAAAGGTGTTAAATAAGAATAAAATACATTAACTTTATTAAATTTATATTGACCGGGTGTATGGGATATGAGTGTGCGCGAGTTAACAATTAAAGTTAGATTAAATCAATAGACCGTTCATAGCAAATTAGGCAAAACTTATATTTTCTTTTGTTTGTAATACGTTAAACTAAGTTCTAGATTAAAGTGTTAAAATTTTAAACCAGTAATATTCATTTCTTTTTCGTTTATACGCATACCTCTCCCAACTTCGACTTAATAAATTTAACACCAGAGGTTGCCCACCTCCCAGCCAAGATAGCCCGAGATTTATGCTGTCGACGAGTAAGCCGGAGGTCTGTCTGGCGCTCTTTATAAATTAAAGATTCTTTCTTTTTGACAGACCGAACTTTGCATGCGGGGACGGGCAAAGTTATATTAAGTTAATTAATAAGATATTTATTGAAAATTTTATTATAACCAAATTCTCACATCGCAAATGGCACCTGAATGTGGGGCTTGGTTCGGGAAAATTTCTAGTGAAAAATTTTAGACGGAAGTTGAGAGAGAAAAGTGAAAAAGGAGAGTGAAGTAAATTCAAAATTTTTGATAGGAGTAAAACGTGAGAAAAGTAAAATATATTAGTAGTGCATAGTGTTAACTAAGACGTGTAAAATTTTTTTATGTATAAGTAAATCAGATTAATCTCCTTTTTCGTTGGCTAGGAGCGGAGTGTCACAATCACTTAGCAAATTAAAGCGAGCGTAATATTGTAATAGTATCCCCAGAAATTGCGTCATTTACATAATTTAAAATTTCTATATATATCTCTACATATATACATATATATATAATTGACATAAAATAATTTCCCATTCATACATTACCCCCTCCCACACCCAACTACGATTAACAATTTATTAACGTTAGAGTCATTGAAAATTTTAAAATTTATTCAAAGTAGTAATTAAAATTTTTTTTCGATAAGTTAGTAAAGAATTTTTATTGTGTTCAAAGTAAAAGATAACAGAGAAATAACACAAAGTAAAAGTTTCTTGTATTTCAAATTCAGTAAGATTAAATTTTTTTTTGCTAGCATAGTTGATTACATTATTAGTGCACCAAAAATATCACTTGACCCCCACCCTTGCCTTAGACCACTGTGCCATAGGAAGCTGACCCAATAAATCTCCCGCATATACTTATATTGTAATAATTTATAAATATATATATATATATATATATATATATATATATATATATATATATATATATATATATATATACCCATACATATATTTATTTCTATCGATTCCCCACACACACATATATATCGATATTGTCCAGAAGATAAAGAAGAATTAATTATTAATAAAAATAAGAGAAGAAAAGAAAAATAAATTTCGTAAGAAGAGAATTGAATGATTAAACAGAAGATTTATAATAAATCAAGAAAAATTTGGGATAAGATTTTTTTTTAATAGAATAAGAAATCTGCGAAGACAAAAAAAAAATTAAAGAAGATTAAATTACAAGAGAAATAAGGATATCAAGAAAAAAAAAAAAATAACAAGACCTAAAACCTTTTTATTATTGTAATTTATACTATACATACATATATATTTATTATTTCGTCCCAGTTTATAAACTTACCCCAGGCCCAGTGGTAACCCTAACCTTACTAGTAGCAAAACCGAGAAGCATGTACCTAGCAATACGTGACCTTTGTTTGAGGACTCCAGAGATATAGACTCGCGAAAATTCTTTGGCTTAGAAAGATAGTTAGAATTTATAGAGATTAGGTAAAAGAGATCATGGAAATTGCACAACCAACAAAAAGTACAAGAGGTCGTCGTACGACCAACCCACTAGACCATTATCACCCAACTCTAGTAGCAGGAATGAAGAAAATGGACCCGTGGGAAGTGTCACAGAGATTGGATAGTGTGGCATGTAGCACCGTAGGATCATTGCCAGTCCTACGAAGCAGGTTAATCAGGGAAAGCACCCGTGAGATAGAACCACACAAGAGAGTACCTTGGAACCCAATAGTCGACAAAAGACAAAGCTACATCCTAGTCACGACGAAGAATTTCTTAAAGGCGCCGTCAGAAGATGAAGGTGATCCAGAAGCTAGTCAGGGGGCTCAGTTCGACAGGCGAGGAACAAGGCGAACCGACCAAAGTGGAAATGGGTTAGAAGCAACCCCAGCTTCGACAGCAGGATCGAATGTACCGCCGGCGAGGACCCGTGTAGTACAGACTACCGCTTGCATGGCAGCAGTAACGACCACCACTTCTACGACTCCTACTACCACCATGGCCGGTACTTTTAATAGTGCTTCGTTACAAACGGTAGCCAATGCAAGAACCGCAACTAGAGTGGCCGCCCGGTACATCGCTATGTCCAACCATCCACTTCTAGGTTACTTCCATGATGTAACGTCCATCTTAGGCTCAGTAGGATGGAACTTTAGGAATACACGGATCCCCCGATGGACATTAAACACCACAAATACTTGGAGACCGGAGACGCCATCAACTACCCCAGCTATACAAAGCCAACAGCCACCAGTAGTATCACAGACCCCCGGCGAAGCTCCTATTGACGAATTGATAGCCATGGATGACCTTTGTATGCCAGAAGAAGAAGAGCTCGATGAGGAAGAGATTGAAGATGCCCATGCTACTTTCTTCAACCAATCAAACTTAGAAATTCCTGGACAAAGGGTACGCAGTGAAACTCAAGATGAGGCACTGAATCAACAGGCAGATATACGCATGGATGCTGGCAGAGACCAATATCAGCGAACCACTGCTGGCATGACCAGGGAAACGCCAAGATGTGTCAACAGTGGCAATAGAGGTTGCAGAGGCGCAAGAGACCATGGAGTTAACCAGTTAAGAGACAACCATGATCGACGACAAGATGCACCAAGGGAAAATCTACGAGAAAATAACGAGCGAAACGAAAGAGGAGACCGAAGAGATAGCGGAGATCGAAGGGATAGAAGAGATAGAAGAGATAGAGAAGATAGAGGAAACAGACGAAATAGAAGAGATAGAGAGCACAGAGGTCACAGGAGAAATCGACGAGATGATGATTACAGTGACTATTCAGATAGTTCCAGCGACACAGAAGATTACAGCAGTGATGAGGATTATCGAAGACCCAGAAGCAACCCGGTGGATATGACCGACCGAGACAACGCTGTCAATAAAACACTGAAAAATTGGAAAATTTCCTTCAGCGGAGACGACAGAGAAGGACCGGAGGAGTTTCTCGTCAGGTTGAATAACTGTCGGAGAAACACTGGGATTCCAGATGAAGATCTGCTAAGATCTATACCCTGCGTGTTTACCGGTGCAGCAAGCGTCTGGTATAGGACCGCGGAATTAAAAATACACGATTAGAAGAGCTTCAAAAGGACCTTCAGGCATCAATACGTTGGCGATGTCAAGCGAGTCGACCTTCTTGACGAGCTGAAAAGGCGAACTTAGGCAAAGGGTGAAAGCATAGCCCACTTCATATCTTGCTTCAGGTGTATCGTAGGATATTTTAAAAATCCACCGTCGATGAGAACGCAGGTAGACACGGCGTATAAAAATCTACTACCAGAATACCGCAAATTTATGGCAGGTAGACGAGTAGACACGTACGAAGATCTCAGGAAGTTAGGTCGACGTTGGGAAAAACAAAAGGACCTCGATAACCGATATTAACCTCCACCACCACGCGAGAAAATGTTAATTCAAGGCGCAGCGTTTGAAACACCTAAGAAGACAGATAGACCCCGAATAGCGAATGCAGAAGAATTCGAAGAGACTGCCAGCGAAAGTAAGAGCGAACCAGCAGAAACTCCTAAACCAACCCAGCAAAAACAACGGCGACGACGCAAGAAAAGTAATAAACAACAAGAACCCAAGATTGCAGGAATACAAGAAGTAAAGCAGGCCCAAACTAACGTGAAAACCCCACCACAGATCCCGACCAGAGTGACACAGAGTATACCTGCAGTGATACCTGAGCAGATGCCTATGACAGTATTGCCGCAAAATGTAATACCACCGGTTAACTGGTGGAGTACACCAGCTGGACCACAATATGATGTGAGTAGGCGATATCAACAGCCAGCAAACATAGCTAGTGGAGCCAATGGAGCAGCCAGAGGCCAACCGCAGTATTCAGCATGTTCTACATGTCAGACCGAGCAAAGGACTGTCCATGAAGACTCTGTCGCTCCTGTGGAGGTATAGGTCATTCGATGAATATTTGCCCCACTCAGTCGACCCCAGCGAATAGACCTAATCAAAATTACACATCCAGAAATGCGAATTGGACCCCAAACCAAGTCAATCAGGCACAAAAACCCGATCAACAAAGGACAGCGAACCTGCAACAATCACCGGAAAACGGCGCAGGGGGGGGGGGCAGAACCCAGCTCAACCCCCTCTCTGATGCAAAACCTTTTAATGCCTCCTAGAGGCATTAGAGGGTTTTGCATCAGAGGCACACAGAGCAAAGGACTGTCCACGAAGAATCTGTCGCTCCTGTGGAGGTATGGGTCATTCGATGAATATTTGCCCCACCCAGTCGACCCCAGCGAATAGACCTAATCAAAATTACACATCCAGAAATGCGAATTGGACCCCAAACCAAGTCAATCAGGCACAAAGACCCGATCAACAAAGGACAGCAAACCTGCAACAATCACCGGGAAACGGCGCAGGGGGGGGGGGGCAGAACCCAGCTCAACCCCCCCTCTCTGATGCAAAACCTTTTAATGCCTCCTACTTGGCAACCGACTGGGAACAATTAGATAAAGAACAGCAAAAAGAGTACCTAAACCCAAACTCAAAGATAGAGACCTCTACCGTAGAGAATATACCACAAAGAAACGAAACACAAGAGCCCATGAAGATACTTTCCCCACTCGAGTTTGCAGAGAAATACTCTAGAGAAGGGATTCTGAGGACCGTGGAGCACTTGCAAGAGAGAAAGAAGAAACTAGCATTATTCGAGCAAGAAACATTACAACTGAGTAAAGAGTCTGATAACGAAGAGAAAGATGGATTTAAAAAACTAGCAGAGTTGAATAAAGTATTAAGTATGCTAGATGTAAAAGAAGAGAAACACCCATTGATATCAAGGACCAAGGTTCGTGCAGAAGAGAGTAAGTCTGGTTGAGGGGGGGGAGAAATATCCACCTGCGACGACCGAAATCAGACCTGAACCTAAAGATGATGACGATGCTATAGCAGGCATGTGCAATGAAAACCGGAATTTCCTAGATGTAGTGCTCGGAGGGAGACAATACTAGGCCTTATTCGATACTGGAGCAATGATGTCTTTGATAGGACCAAGAGTAGCCCAGAGATTCCAAGATAGATTAATACCAGCCCGCACAGTGATCAAAAGCGTCATAGGAGGATCTGCTCGATTAATCGGAAAATTACCAGTAGACTTGAAAGTAGATGGATGTGTGAGACGACTAGAAATGAAAGCTAATTCTGCCTTAGACCATGATGTCATTCTAGGAATAGATTTCTGTCGACTCTGGGAAATAGAAACGAAGTTTAGTGAAAATTTATGGAGAATGAGAGATGGTGAATGGAGAGAATTCAATAACGGAGACCATACCCAAACCCTTGTTTTCGGAGAATGTGCTGGAATTGTAGAATTAGATGATGAGCAAAGAGTAAGAATCGAAAACCTAGTAAATAAGATCATACCACAACCAACATACATACCAGGAACCACTGACTTGTCAGAGCATCACATGGACGTAATGGAAGCAGCACCGATAAAACAGAGACCTAGGAGGATGTCGCCGATGATGTTGCAGATCGCTCATCAAGAAATAGAGACGACGTTGCGAAACAACGTAATTGAAAGGTCAGCAAGTGAATGGAGCAGTCCACCAGTGATACTTAGGAAACCTGACGGGGAGTACCGATTCTGTGTTGACTATAAGGAATTGAATAAGGTCACTAGGAAGGACGCATATCCAATACCTAGTATGGACTCAATCCTAGATAAGCTAAGAAAGGCCAGATACCTCACCAAAATTGACCTGAAGCAAGCATATTTCCAAATTTCCATGGAGGAGAATAGTAGAAAGTATACTGCTTTCTCAGTACCTGGCTCAGGTCTCTGGCAATTCAAGAAAATGCCTTTCGGATTGACCAACGCACCAATGACCTTCCAAAGGCTCATCGACGTCTTCTTTGGACCTGAATGTGAACCTGACGTGTTTGGTTACCTAGACGATATCATAATTGCTACTGAGAACTTCGATGACCATATAAAATGGCTAGAAAAAGTACTAGTGAGACTGGTAGACGCTGGATTGACTGTGAACAAGAAAAAGTGTGAGATTTGCTGCTCACAAATCACCTACCTGGGATTTATACTAGACAATGAGGGGCTAAGACCGGATCCAGACAAGTTAGCACCAGTTGTCAATTATCCAGCACCTCGTACTGTGAAACAACTGCGACGATTTCTTGGAATGGTAGGATGGTATTCCAGATTTATTGAGCATGATTCGGAAAAGAAAGTTCCACTAGTGAAGCTGTTAAGGAAAGGCAGAGAATAGAGTTGGGAAGACGAGCAACAGAGGGCGTTCAAAGACCTGAAAAGAGCCTTAACAACTGCTCCTGTACTCGCCAGACCTGACTTTAATAAACCATTCACTGTACAATGTGATGCCAGCGACTTTGCAATAGGAGCAGTATTGACCCAAGAACACGAAGACGGTGAGCATTCTATTGTTTACGTGAGCAGAGTACTGACAGCCGCAGAAAGGAACTATACTACCACAGAGAAGTGTTATTAGCAGTAATCTGGGCAATTGAGAAACTTAGACCTTATCTTGAAGGTTATACCTTTAAGATTATCACAGACCATAGTGCGTTGAAATGGCTACAGAAGCTAAAAGATCCAACAGGACGACTAGCAAGATGGGCATTAAAAATGCAACAATGGTCATTTGAGACCGTACACCGACGTGGAGCATTAAATCACGTACCTGATGCTCTCTCGAGAATGTACGAAGGTCAAGATAAAGAAGAACATGTGTGCGCTTTCGAAGAGATCAAGGATGAAAAATACAACGAGAGAGTCAAAGAAATAGAGACCAAACCTTATAAATACCCTGGATGGAAACTAGAAGATGGATTACTATATAGATTTAGGAAAGAACCATTATTCGACCCAGTGACCCATGGAGAAGAAGGATGGCGACTCGTAGTACCAGCAGAACACCGAGAAAGAATACTGCACGATGCTCATTGTCATCCTTCCTCAGGGTATCTAGGACTAGGAAAGACCTATGATAAGGTTATCAGAGAGTATTATTGGCCAGGAGTATACTATGACACCACTCTATTTGTGAAGGAGTGCGATGACTGTCAACGATATAAGACCAAGCAAACTGGACCTCAAGGATTAATGGGAAACCGTGTCGTTGAGAGACCATGGCTGGTAGTATCAGCTGACATGATGGAATTTCCTCCTAGTAAAGGCCAAAACAAATACCTACTAGTCTTTCAGGACCTTTTTACTAAATGGATCGAGTTGAAACCACTAAGAACAGCAGATGGAAAAGTAGTGACTGAAGCTTTCGAAGAGCTGATTTTATTCAGGGGGGAGACTCCTAAGTACTTGTTGACGGATAACGGAAAGGAGTTTGATAACAAGCACCTAGACCAAGTGCTACAAGAATACGGAGTATCTAGAGTCACGACACCGCCATATCACCCGCAAGTTAACCCAGTTGAACGTGCGAATAGGACCTTGAAGACCATGATAGCGACCTTTGTAAAAGAGGATCATCGGACTTGGGACCAGCATCTTCATGAATTTAGACATGCAGTGAACACAGCGACGCAGTCGACACTTAAGACCTCTCCAGCGTTCTTGAATTATGGTAGACATCCCAGCCCGGTAAAAAGCTTACGAAGAGAGGTGGAACAAACTAAACCAATAATCAGAATAAATCCTGAAGACTGGGCAGATAGGGTAAAACGGTTGGACGCACTAAGGGACTTAGTAATAAACATATCGAAAAAGCGAAAGAAAAACAAGCAAGGGAATATAATAAAGGTAGGAAGGATATTAGGTTTAATGTAGGGGATATAGTCATGCGACGTTCTCACCCGCTTTCGAACGCAGCTAACCGATTCTCCGCGAAACTCGCTCCGAAATACGACGGGCCGTTTAAAGTTTTAGGAGTTAAATCACCGTTAGTATACGTAGTCGAAACAGAGGGCGGTAAGCGCAATGCGAAGGTGCACGTTTCAGAACTTAAAAGATATATACCCTCTAGAAATAAACCTGACATAAAACCCTAAACCTAAACAAATTAATACTGACCAGTAATAGATTTATTTTCTTATTTACAGATATCAACAATGAGACGTGCTGTAGGTCCACGCCGATATCAATCGCGTAGCTCACCGCATGGTGCGGAATATTATGGGTGAGCTACCTTCCATCTCGCCTCCCCGTGAATTGGAGGAAATAGAGTCGGTAGACGACCGACCCCGCCAACTATTGCTCGATAGTGAGCCCTCCCACACCATGGAGGAGCTAACACTAGCAGCAGAAGCGGAGAGCCGAAAAGACGAGGAGAATAGAGAGTACTGGGAGAGTGTGACAAAGGATTTGTGCACCTCAAACCCAAGTACTCCCATAATAGAAGAAGAAAAAGAAAAAGAAGGAGCGAGTAAGGAAGCACCTCAACCCTCGCCGGCGATGACCCTGACAGAGCGAATGAGATTGGAAGAAGAAAAGTTAAAAAGAAGGCAAAGAAGAGAACGGGCAGAAGAAGAACAGAAAGTAGAAGAGACAAGAAAGAAAGAAGAATTAGAAAGGAAGGAGGCTGAGTGGGCTTGTGCACAGATAGAGAAAATAGAAAAAGAAAGAATAGAGGGGGAGAATAGATTAAAAGAAAGATTAGAGATGGAAAGAGCCATCATAGAAAGAAAAAGGGAACAAGAAGAAGAAAGAAGGACAGTCATTATGGAGAGAGAGATGGAGAAGAAAGAATAAAGATGTACAAGAAATGGGAGGAAGAAGAAAAAACAGAGGCCAAGAAGTCATGGGCAGACCAGGTGGAGGAGGATGAAGAGCTTAATCAGCTCTTACAAACTACCACAATCTCAGATCCTTGGATCGGCGATCGTCGACCAGTAGAGCGAAGGCCCACAAGCGCAGTGACTCCCGTAAATCCACGATTAGGACTACCCGTAAGTCGAGGTTCGACTTGGGAGCCACTTGCCTGGGATCTGGGAGTAGAGGAAGGCGAGGAAGAACTGAGGATTGGAGGGTTGGATATGCGAGGAGCTCACGATCACAATAAAGACATCCGGGGCCATGTTTAACGATGTCTTACGGATCCCCACCCAAGGAAGGATAGATCCCCCTCCCGGTGCCTGCTTCAATTGTTGGCAACATGGACACCGTTTCAAGGACTGCCCCCAATCTCGACGCCACGTTTACTGTGCCAACTGCGGTCGTCGAGAGGTGGATTTGGCAGATTATCCACGTTTTAGCGAGCCGCATCAGAGACATCTCATCACTTCCTATGGAGAAGAAGCTGTGGCCCGGATGTACTATTACCATCAACGTGGTGGAGTACCAGGACCTCAATGCCTTCCACCGGGCACCGCCATCTCTGTCGCTCCACGGTCGCCAGCTGCTAGACCAGCCGCGACCAGAGACCAACGGACGACCACTACTACCACACACCGCACCACCACATACACCAGTACATCAACAAAGCCTGCGCACACACCACCACCTCCATTAATGACACAAACGAAAAATCCAGAGCCAGTACCACCACTACGTCGACCTAAAGACGCAACATCTGGGTCTAGGACACCAGCACCACCAGAACCCACACCTGTAGAGCCAATCGAACAGATGTGCCAGCTCGCAGAGGCCCTCTCTGATCTCCCGGCCATGACCAGGGACGAGATCCTGCAGGATGTACTCGAGGAGGGTTTGGTTGACCAGATGTTGCGTCTCGTCGATACGTTAAGGGGACTTACGGTTGTTACTCGGATTAAAATTATCCAGAAGGTAATTCGGGAGCAACGAGCTCTAAGAAGGAAAACGAGGAACACTAGAAAGAAAAGAATTGACCAGGGAAAGAAGAAGAGGAAAAACTGACCAGGGAAAAGATAGAGGAGATTGACCAGGGAGTAATGAAGGAGTAGACCTGACTAGGCTCTAATAATTTTTTTTGATAGTGAGTTGAGATCCAAGTTAAAAGCTATTATTGTGTTGTTATCTTATTCTAACCTGCGAGATTTTAATTCTGTTAATAATAACTGTGTTGTCCGTAGTTAAATCCAAAAGCGACCCTAACCTAACCAAACTCAAACCACCCTAACCTAACCTAACCTTGCGAAAGCCAACATAACCTAACCTAACCTAACGAAATGCGTCAACTGAATACGAAGTACATAGAGCATGAGTAAATTATAAGAATGTGTAATTTCTGGGAATAATAATGGTGATATTAAATGTGTATTAGTTATAAGTAATTGGTATATAACATATATAGTGCGAGCGGCTCGGTGGCGAGAGTCGTTGGTGTGCAGTGCTATGTGCACAATAATTTGTAAGCAGTCCACTCTGGCGAATGTCCAGCTTAGGGGGGAGTGTTTGTGACGTGGTACGTCCCAATAAAATTTTTTGTTAATTAAAAATTTTTAACGTTGTTTATTTCACATACACGTTCTTTCACGACACGTTACAACGATTATTAAATTTGTAATATCACCAGGGCACTGAGACACACCACCATCTTACTCACCGACCCGAGCGTAATTTATTAAATAAGAATAAATAATTAATTGAACGGAACTTTTTTTTTGTTTACCGGTACACGAGGAGCACGACTAGCAGACGCGCGTGGCAGCCATTACTTACACAGTCATAGACCATGTGTGTGAGCGCTAGTGCTGCTTACGCAAACCGTAAGTAGGAAATCTCTATTACCACTACATAGCAACGACCGTGCGTGCGCTAGAAGTAGCGCACGACGAAGAAGATGTAGAAAGAGAGGAAAACTCAAGAGAGAAGAAAGAAAAAGATAGAAAGATTAACATTCGATGGGAGCAAATTAAAAGTGATGGCGCGCCTCTTTCTCGCGCAGTGAGAAAAGAGGGAGAAGCTAAATGTTAAAGAGAGACCGATAGAGCATGGAGAAGGAAGAGTACCACTCTTCTCTTTGCTTAAGTACATCTGCACTGGGTAGTCCTATATGTATGTATGTATATATATATATATAGATAGAGATATCTATGCTTGCGATGACTCTCTCTCTCTAATGAATAAAGACAAAAAAAAAAAAAAAAAGAAACGTGAATAAAAAGAAGAGTAAAAAGAAGAATAAAAACAAGAAAACTAGATTAAATTTCCCGCAGAAAAGGTGGCGCGCAGGTTGCAAACTTGCGTTCGAGGACCGGAAGGCGAAATCTACAAATAGTAAGCAAATGCTTGGACAATTGATCAGTCATTGGAGGAATTAAAATTTAAAAAGAGATAGACGATGAGGAAGAGGGAGAAATAGACCGAAAAAGAAGGAAGTAAGCATCAAAAGAATTCATTCGATGACTGTCCTCGTGCCTTATCGGAACTATAGACTCGCTAAACTCATTCCTTTTGCAAAGTATAACTTGGAAATTTTCGTGCGCTTTTACAGCCGTGCAGATTTGGATAGACCAAGGAGCAGTTAAGTAGAAAGATTTCCAAAGGGAGATTTTTGCTGCCCTGATTCTCCAGCCAGCCCATTTTCCGCAGCCAGCGTCGACCAGGAGTTGCTTGTGCAGAGAGAGAAAGAGAGAGAGAAATATACGAACCTGAGGCCCATCACCGCCATCGTCGACCAGATTGTCGCCATCGCCGACCGATTCCCTGTTGTCAACGAGAAATTTCTACAACGGTGAGTGGACTGTAGTCCGAATCGATAAAGATTTTTTTTGTAAGTTAACGGCTCTCGCCGAGTAAAGTGTAAATTCAGTGCGGGCGTAAAATTAAAATTTAAAGTGATTGTGACAGCGTAACTATTAAAATTAGAAAAATTAATTGTCGCAAGGCGTAGTTATAAAATCGAAAAGTTTGATTGTAAAAGTTTAACTGGTAGACCGGGAAAGTGAAATGAAAAATTGACCACGTGTTCAACGATTTCGTTGACCGGTTAAATTCTATCTTTAATTTAATTATATTAAATAAATTTTCACAATAAGTTTAATTGACCGGGAAATAATTTGAGATCGGTGAACATAGTGGTGCGTATTACGTAATAAATTTCATGACGCGGGCCTTAGCGGCCATCTTGTGAATCAGACTCTCCCGCCTAGTCTGCGTTGACTAGAAGTTAAGAATAAATCGAGAATTAAATTTGTAGATCATCAGAAGTCATAATTAAATATTAAATTTCTTTTAAGATATATAGATAATAAGATTTCGAGAGTGCGGGAGTTCAAGTTCGACCACGTGTCTAACGGTTTCGTTGACCGTAAATTTAAATTGAATAAATTTAACTAGAGTAATTCGAATGAAAAGTTTAAATAATTATATCTGTTGACCGGCAGTTAAAGCCAATAGACCGATAGACACGTAGGATCAGTGAGAGAGAGAGAGAGAGAGAGAGAGAGAGAGAGAGAGAGAGAGAGAGAGAGAGAGAGAGAGAGAGAGAGAAGTGCGCGGCTTTTGGTAGCCATATTGTTGAAAGAAAGAAGAGCGAGGCCGCTTACGTCGACCATACCGTGAAAAAAAATTTTTTTTTGTTACTACTATGAGAATAGTAAATTATTATTTCAGTAAAGGTGTTAAATAAGAATAAAATACATTAACTTTATTAAATTTATATTGACCGGGTGTATGGGATATGAGTGTGCGCGAGTTAACAATTAAAGTTAGATTAAATCAATAGACCGTTCATAGCAAATTAAGCAAAACTTATATTTTCTTTTGTTTGTAATACGTTAAACTAAGTTCTAGATTAAAGTGTTAAAATTTTAAACCAGTAATATTCATTTCTTTTTCGTTTATACGCATACCTCTCCCAACTTCGACTTAATAAATTTAACACCAGAGGTCGCCCACCTCCCAGCCAAGACAGCCCGAGATTTATGCTGTCGACGAGTAAGCCGGAGGTCTGTCCGGCGCTCTTAATAAATTAAAGATTTTTTCTTTTCGACAGACCGAACTTTGCATGCGGGGACGGGCAAAGTTATATTAAATTAATTAATAAGATATTTATTGAAAATTTAATTATAACCAAATTCTAGCTTGGGGAACTGGGCGAGTAATTATAAATTTCATAAAAAATAATTATTAGAATAAATGCGGAATCGTTTGCAGATTTTGCAATATGCATTAAAATAATTGTGGAAACAATGGTTTTCGAGAAAATTAAAATAATGTATTTTAGGATCCTAAAAAAAGAAAATACGGCTACTGCTTACAAATCGTGCGTAAACATAATAAAAATCATTGGAATCGATTGCAATTTAATTGCGGATTCCATAGATGTTTTCATAATTAGCGTAACCCGTTTAATTATAGAGAAGATAATTTTTTCTAATATTCATTTACTATTACCCCCACCAGCCGCACCGTATAAATCAAATAATCATGAATTTTAATAAAAATAATATTTAAACAATTGTGGAATCGTTTGCAGATTTTGCAATATGCATTAAATTAATTGTGGAAACAATGGTTTTCGAGAAAATTAAAATAATGTATTTTAGGATCCTAAAAAAAAAAAATAAAATAATTATTAGAATAAATGCGGAATCGTTTGCAGATTTTGCAATATGCATTAAATTAATTGTGGAAACAATGGTTTTCGAGAAAATTAAAATAATGTATTTTAGGATCCTAAAAAAAGAAAATACGGCTACTGCTTACAAATCGTGCATAAATATAATAAAAATCATTGGAATCGATTGCAATTTAATTGCGGATTCCATAAATGTTTTCATAATTAGCGTAACCCGTGTAATTATAGAGAAGATAATTTTTTCTAATATTCATTTACTATTACCCCCACCAGCCGCACCGTATAAATCAAATAATTATGAATTTTAATAAAAATAATATTTAAACAATTGTGGAATCGTTTGCAGATTTTGCAATATGCATTAAATTAATTGTGGAAACAATGGTTTTCGAGAAAATTAAAATAATGTATTTTAGGATCCTAAAAAAAGAAAATACGGCTACTGCTTACAAATCGTGCATAAATATAATAAAAATCATTGGAATCGATTGCAATTTAATTGCGTATTCCATAGATATTTCCATAATTAGCGTAACCCGTGTAATTATAGAGAAGATAATTTTTTCTAATATTCATTTACTATTACCCCCACCAGCCGCACCGTATAAATCAAATAATCATGAATTTTAATAAAAATAATATTTAAACAATTGTGGAATCGTTTGCAGATTTTGCAATACGCATTAAATTAATTGTGGAAACAATGGTTTTCGAGAAAATTAAAATAATGTATTTTAGGATCCTAAAAAAAGAAAATACGGCTACTGCTTACAAATCGTGCATAAATATAATAAAAATCATTGGAATCGATTGCATTTTAATTGCGGATTCCATAGATATTTTCATAATTATTTAAATGAATTCATGTTAGAATTATTTAAACTTTAGCTAACTGTTTTTAAAAGAACATTTTAAAAATAAATAATAATAGTAAATAAATGATAAAAAAATTATTTTCTTTATAATTACAAGGGTTACGCTAATTATGAAAACATCTATGGAATCCGCAATTAAATTGCAATCGATTCCAATGATTTTTATTATTTTTATCCATGATTTGTAAGCAGTAGCCATATTTTCTTTTTTTTAGGATCCTAAGATATATTATTCAATTTTTCTCAAAATTAATTATTCCCACAATTATTTTAATGCATATTGGAAAATCTGCAAGCGATTCCACAATTGTTTAAATATTATTTTTATTAAAATTCATAATTATTTGATTTATACGGTGCGGCTGGTGGGGGTAATAGTAAATGAATATTAAAAAAAATGATCTTCTCTATAATTACAAGAGTTACGCTAATTATGAAAATATCTATGGAATCCGCAATTAAATTGCAATCGATTCCAATGATTTTTATTATATTTATGCACGATTTGTAAGCAGTAGCCGTATTTTCTTTTTTTAGGATCCTAAAATACATTATTTTAATTTTCTCGGAAACCATTGTTTCCACAATTAATTTAATGCATATTGCAAAATCTGCAAACGATTCCACAATTGTTTAAATATTATTTTTATTAAAATTCATGATTATTTGATTTATACGGTGCGGCTGGTGGAGGTAATAGTAAATGAATATTAAAAAAAATGATCTTCTCTATAATTACAAGAGTTACGCTAATTATGAAAATATCTATGGAATCCGCAATTAAATTGCAATCGATTCCAATGATTTTTATTATGTTTACGCACGATTTGTAAGCAGTAGCCGTATTTTCTTTTCTTAGGATCCTAAAATACATTACTTTAATTTTCTCGAAAACCATTGTTTCCACAATTATTTTAATGCATATTGCAAAATCTGCAAACGATTCCGCATTTATTTTAATAATTATTTTTTATGAAATTTATAATTACTCGCCCAGTTCCCCAAGCTCCAAATTCTCACATTGCAATACTTATATATAAAACTGTAAAAACATATATAAAAATCAATGAATTATGTTTACTTATTAAATTAAATTAAATTACTATGGAGTCTACAGAACAAGAAAATAATTTGCATTTCACACTGCAATCTTCGATTGTATTTAAGTTAGATTAAAGTATCTTTTAATGTTATTATTGAGATCAGTTTTAGAAAATGATTGATTCTAATGCTTGTTATATTTTAAAAATGTATTTGATTATTTTTATATAAGTAATAAACATTATAATTTTAAGGAAATTGGCTATCGTAATTTAAATTTTCTGAAAATTTGACATTGAATTTAATGATTGGACAGCAATAATTATATGTAATTATGTATAAAAACTCAGAATTGATTTAAACAAATAATCACAATGAACATATAATAGAGATTGATATGCATTCATATTTACTTCACTTTTCTTATAGTCACCCTGGTGAAAAAAAATCAGGTGATATATTACCTGATTATTTTTAAGAGGGCAGTGATGCGGCGATTCAAATTAATACATCGAACAAACCAATGTTGTGTATTTTGTTTCTATTAACAAGGTTATATGGGTGATTCTATTCTAACGGGTAATCACATGTAATCGTTTAATAAACTATCAATACAAGGTTCAAATATTATTAACCACAAATTTTTCATATACTTTCAGATTGTAACTTTATGATCTGTTGACTTTTTAATCGCTAATTTCAATGTAGCTTTTGTAGGGACCCTTAGAAAGTATAAAAAGTAATCTCCCCTGTCTGTAATCATATATAAAATTTTTTTCAAACGTTGTAGGGATACAGAATAGATGAATTAATACTTCTGAAAGATAAAAAAATATTTTTTTCCATCCGTACACACATTTTAGCAGAATAATTTAAAAAAAATATTTTCTTTGACCCTCTGTTATTATAAAAAAAATGTATATTTTTTCATAGATAAAAAGCAATAATAATAAAAAATGTTATATTTGAATCTTATAAAAATATAAGCTATTCCTATCACATGAAAATATTGTTATTATATGTTTATTTCGCTAAAAAATTGCTTTGTTGATCATGGAATACGTTTTTGTTTACGTGTAAACATCATTTCTCTTATGAAAGCTAAGCTACCTTTTCTACTATGATTCCCCTGGCTCTAAACATTCAACTGTCACAGATGATATAAGCGCATATTTAAATACGTAATAGACGTTTAAGAAAGTAGTAATGTACATCTAAAAAAGTTTGTATAGCAGTGAATGTTAGAGACCGTTTACTCGGTAAAAATTTTATTCAAATTATCAGGTAATCTCCCGTGGCATATAATTTCCCTGCCTTTTTTGACTCACAAAATTCTAATTAAATAATAAAGTCAACAATTTTATTCATGAATTTCATACCATGAAGTGTTAAATTATTTGTACACTTGAAATTTAATACATATTATACTGCTTTTAATTTTTATGTATTCAAAATTGAATATATATATTTATATATATATGTATATATATATATATGTGTGTGTGTATATATATATGTGTGTATATATATATATATATATATATATATATATATATATATATATATATATATATATATTTGTGGAGAATTTCCGAGTAAGCACATTCTCAAATCTTTTCGTAAACAATCACTGTAGTCATATTTACATACTACACTATATACTACGTATATACTACAAATAATAAAGCGAAATCAAAGGTTACATCGTAGTATTCAGAAAATAAAAATATCAGTTTGTCATTAGCTTGATGAAGAGTTTGTCGTTGATATCAAAGTAAGTATATAATTTTTTGAATTTAAATGAAAGTCTTTGAAAAATCTGAATTAGAAAATCTATAAATTGATAATATATTATTTTAGATTGTATTGGTAATAAAATGGTTTCTACACGTGGACGTGGCAAAACTTCCTACTAATACTTTATCATCAAGTACACTTAAGATTGTATGGGCTATACAGTCTGTGTCAAAAGTTAGTTTCTTAGAAAATTGTCTATATTTTTTGGTAGAAAGTAATTATATAATTTTTAGCTTAGTAACTTATTAGATAATATTAAAACAATCATTTTAAACTTTGTTTCATTAAAATATAATGAATTATCAAAGAGTTATAACATTTGAAAGTTTATAAATTTTACACAAATCTAATGCAATCATAAATAATAATGCTAAACTTTCAAAAATGATTTTATTTGACTGCAACAAAGTTTATTTTGTTCAGTTTAAAATTTAGAATCTATTGACGAGGATGGAATTTTGATCTTTATTTTTCATTAAAATTTATTGCTAATTTTCTATGATAAAACAGTAAGTACCGTCTGAGACATATACATTTTTTCGCAGAAAATTAGCAATAAATTTTAATAAAAAATAAAAATCAAAATTTCATCCTCGTCAATAGATTCTAAATTTTAAACTGAACAAAATAAACTTCGTTGCAGTCAAATAAAACCATTTTTGAAAGTTTGGCATTATTATTTATGATTGCATTAGATTTGTGTAAAATTTATAAACTTTCAAATGTTATAGCTCTTTAATAATTCATTATATTTAAATGAAATAAAGTTTAAAATGATTGTTTGAATATTATCTAACAAGTTACCAAACTGAAAATTGAATAATTACTTTCTACCGAAAAATATAGACGATTTTCTAAAAAAAACTAACTTTTGACACAGACTGTATAGCCCATACAACCTTAACTTCACTCCCAAACACAAAAATAATGTTATTATATATTTTGAAAAAGCAAACTTTCTCAAGTATGGATATATTTGTTTCTTAATTTTCTTCTAATAATGTTTAAAAATACATATTTTTGCTGTAACTCGTTTTTTATTTTTAAAAATTCATCCATATATGTTAATAGCTAATTCTAAAGTATTTCAGATAGTTTAGAATCTTTGTTCGACATAAATATTATTAGAAAATAATATATCAAGTGATGGTAATAAAAAAAGTAATTCCCCTGAAATAAAAGTAATTCCTCTGTATCAGTATATTTTTTATCCATCAGTTTTTCTGGGAATAACCTATGGACAGCTTGGCTATTTTGGGATATTGTTCTATTAGATATAACCATAAAAAAACCTGAGTAAAATTTCTAAAATGAACACCTTTATTTTTTATTATTTCCAAATTCGAATTTGACCTGATCGAATAGAATCACCCATATATGTAAAAATAAATAAATGAAAGTTTAGTCTGTTTCGTTACCTCTAGCTGTCAAGCTATAAATACAATATATACTTAAATATTAATATTGGACTCATTGTTTTCCAAACTTGGCGATTCGAATTAATACATCGAACAAACTATTCAGGATAACCTCTTCGGTAGCTGTGGCTTTCTCATCACATGCCCAAGCGATTCTTGCAATTCAAGCTGGTGTACCCCTTGGTTTATTCACTGATGCATCAAAATATTCTGTTGGTGCATCACGGCAGCAATTTGTAGATAAATCTTGTCAACCATTGGCATTTTTCTCTAAAAAGATGTCTGTTAGAGAACGTAATTGGCCAACTTATCATCGAGAGCTTCTTGCAATATACAAAGCAGTTCAATACTTTTGCCACTTTTTGGAAGGCCAATCTTTTACAATTTTTGTGGAGCACATATCTCGTATACAACCTACAACTGCATCGAGACATACTCAACCCGGGACGTTTGTGTTTAAGGAATTATTTGATTATACTCATGCTTTACTTGAAGGTCCAGCCTGAAAAGCTCTTCAATGCCCTTATATTGGACCATTTCAGATTATTGATCGTGATAATAAAACGGTTACTTTGAAAATAAATAATTAACATAATAAAGTTTTAATAGATCGCGTCAAACCAGCCTTTATTCGTCAAGATCGAGAATTGTACACCTCTAGAAATTCAAGATGTAAACCAATAAATTCAACGTCACCAATTTCCCCTTCAACATTACCACCTGCAAAAGTTGAGCAAAAAACGCGTTCAGGGAGAATTGTTCGGTTTCCAAAAATGTTTGAACTTGAGTCATTTTTACTTCGTGGGAGGGTGGTGTGACGATCCGAATTAATACATCGAACAAACTAATGTTGTGTGTTTTGTTTTTATTAACAAGGTTATACATGTAAATATAAATAAATAAAAGTTCGGTCTGTTTTGTTATCTCTAGCTGTCAAGTTATAAATAAAATACATACTAAAATATTAATATTGGACTAATTATTTTCCAAAGTGATATATAACTGAACCCATGTCCCTTTGTATCTCACCAGGAGAGGCTATGAGCTTCGGGTCACAGATCTTGATGAAACTTTGGGATATGTTTTTAGGTACCAAAATATGAGTAAAGCTAGAGCGGTACGGTCTAACGCTTCGAAAAACTGAAATTATAGACGTTTCTAGTCTTATTTTAAGAAAAATGTAAAAAAAGTTCCTAATTTAAGTATGAATAATCCAGTCTAAAAATGTCTTCAATAAATCAACAGGGACTAAAATAAAAGTACAGAAAACAAGCTTTAATTTGCCGTTTTCAGAATTCAAAAATAATAATTAGAACCAGGGGGGTTATTCACTAACTTTTTAACGATAATGATTGACTTAACGTTTCGACGTCGAAAAGCGTTAAGTACTCTACTCTTTTAAGTAATCGATAAGCACATATGAAAAAATGTTTCCGTTAATTTTTTAAAACAAACATTTACAACATAAATATTCCAAATTAAAATAATTCTAAATAATTATTACATCGAAATTAACATCATTACAAAAAAAAATTATTTTTTTTTAATTTTTGACATATTTATACGCAAATAAATTACAATATTACTAGTCTTTTTGTAGATTTATATTAGATTTTGTGCTCTCCACATATTCAGTATCAGGATTTAAAATGAACAGTTGATTAGGACATTATGAAAAGTTAAGTAATATTTTATAACTTGTTTAATTTTATAAGTTAATAATTAGATATCCAAAATAATAATTAGAAAAAATGTCATGATCCATTCATTTTAAATTCCAATACAGAGAAAAAATGAATCTTATCAGTATTCGTCTTAAAACACACAACATCTAACATTCATATTAGAAATAAATCTGTATTTATGTTTCTATTATATATTCTTTTAACTCAACATTATCCAAGCCAACAATTTCATTTTGAAAGATGAAATTTTGAAAATCAATATTTTTAAGTTCTACAGCAAAATTAACAATTCAATTGAAAAACTGTAGTTGCTGATATAGAATATAAAATGCAAATTTAGATTAATATATAATTTTATTATAAAACGTTTTTTTATTGGTGATAAGTTTATTTAAAACAATATTTATATTATTTTTTTCTGTTCGTTTTTATTGAAGTACATACAAGTCACTTTAAAACCTGCAACTCCAATTGAATTGAAAATTATACACAATTTATCATGTAATCACTAATGTAAAAAATAATAAAATAATGTTCGCTTTATTTATATATATATATATATAGGTATATACATCCGCTGATAAAAAAGATATCTCGATCCTCTTGGATATAACTTAAAATCTGTGAAGCAAGAAATTAATTAAAACATCTAGTTATCTAAGAAATTATTTTTCCATTTAAATGATCACATCAAATCGAAGAAATTCTTTTGATTCGAGAAATCTTTTCTGTCAATGTATATACGTATGTCATGCATAATATAACGTTTAACAGTTTAACGTACGATTTACAACCTAGCTTCAAGTTGGTTGTAAAATTTGTCGATAAAATCGACTTAGCGCTTCAGTTTAGAAGATTTTCGTCGTTGCGTGAACATGATCTCTGATAACGTTCGCGATATTCGATAGTATTTGCTGAAAAATGATTACTACGCATGCGCGCGTCGGCGTTAAGCTTGACGTTAGACGTTACGGTATTACTGAATAAGCCCCCTGGGATATGTTTGTTCAAAGTTGAAAAGCAAGAAAGTACCAAAAATCATCTAAATTCTAAAGGACAGTGATTTTGTGATTTTTGGTACTTTCTTGCTTCTTAACTTTGAACAAACATATCTCTGGTTCTAATTATTATTTTTTAATTCTGAAAACGGTAAATTAAAGCTTGCTTTTTGTACTTTTATTTTAGTCCCTGTTGATTTATTGAAGACATTTTTAGACTGGATTATTCATACTTAAATTAGGAGCTTTTTTTACATTTTTCTTAAAATAAGACTAGAAACGTCTATAATTTCAGTTTTTCGAAGCGTTAGACCGTACCGCTCTAGCTTTACTCATATTTTGGTTCCTAAAAACATATCCCAAAGTTTCATCAAGATCTGTGACCCGAAGCTCATAGCCTCTCCTGGTCAGTATGTCGAAGATCAGTATAAGGCAATTTATGAATCAATATCCTAGTGGATGAAATCAGTTGGACTTGAATTGAATAATAATTAACAATATTTTCATTAATTCACACAAAAAACTCTAAGATATAAGTAGAAGTGGATTTTTAGTTTTGTATCTTGTAAGTGATACATCTAAGAAAATGGTATAGGCAAATATGAGTTACGTTTACTGTAAAAATGCAATAATAAATGTGATGAATTATCAGTACAAAGCGGATCCTGTCTTATTATCGTTTGGAATGCTAACATTATTCAATATGTAAAATTATTTCTTGACTAAAAATTAAATTAATTATTCTTTAAAGTGCTATTGTATCTTGAGATAGATTATGTTTAAATTGTGAAAGAAACAAAGCAAAAAAATTTTTCAAATCTTTTAAGTCAAATTTCCAAATTGTCAAGTCAAATAAACAAAGGATATTTTAGTCACCAATCATAATTTTCAAGAAATTCAATGACATTCAATTTTTTTTTAATAAAAAAATTCACTCTAAATCTTATAAGAAAAGAATTTTACATATAGTTACCTGTCACTATGTGTTATTGAAAATATTAACAGTATTATATAACCTTGAACTAAGAAATGGACAAATAATTTTTTTTAATTCAGTATTTAAGTATATTTTTCATGTGCTACGGTGGCACATGATTTGTTAAAAAAATCTCAAGGTTTGGTTTACACTAAATTTTTCAAAAGATATTTTTTAATATATTTTAATATTTGTAAAGTATACAACTATTTCTATGAATGTTTGCCAAAGGACATCTGCAACCGATGAGTACAAGTTACCATTGAAATGAGTGAATGTAGCTAAAAATCACATTTTTAATTATTTTTAATTACATTTTTATTTTTTTTAAGAAATCGCCCAGGATGTTCAGCCTGAAATCAGTAGGCCATATTTATACATACATTACATACTTCGATGATTTTCTTGGACATGGGATCATGGTTCGAAACCATGATAAGTGGTATTTTAATGTTTTAAATGACTTTAGCTCTGTGAATGGCTACATTTGCACTTTTAAATAAATTTTTTCCAAAAATTTAGAATATTTTAAAGAAAAAAATTTTTCAGTAATAAATCCCCAAAACGCAACCCATGCAGTAGTAATTTAAGCCTAAAATTGGTTAAAAATGTCAAAAATATGGTTTTTTTTGCATAAGTTCGAAGCTTTCTAGCCCTAAAAATATGTACTAAAGGAATCTAAAAAATTTCTGAGTAATTCATAATATGGAAAAAAACCATTTTACTAATTTTTAGCGAAAAAAAATTTTTTGTCCTATATATATATATATATGTGTGTGTGTGTGTGTAAATGAGATGGGTTATGTGATTTTTTGTCTAATACGACGTTGTCATCCTATGTAAAAGCAATATCTATGTATACTGATGAAGTCCAAAAAACATGGGTACAAAAAATTAGGCCCAAATAAGGACCTTAAAATATAGGAACCAAAATAATATAAGAAATAAAAAATAATGAAGTCAAAACAAGAAAAAATCCAAAAAATATAGGACTTCGAATAATATAGGGCATAAAACCATATAGGTCTTAAAAATATAGGGTCCAAAAACATATGGGACCCAAAAAAATATATGATCCAAAAAACTATAGGTCCCAAAAAAATATAAGGCTCAAAAAAATATTCAACACAAAAAAATATTTAGCCTAAAAAATATAAGACCTGAAAAATAATAAAGCTCAAAATATAAGACCTAATCTAAAGTAACTACTCTTATTAGGAAAAATAATGTACTTCTAGAAAACTGGAGAACCAAAAGGTAAACCTCTTTAATATAATACTAGCAATCTTAGGCATACGATACGTGTCTGTATCCATAATTATATTGAAGTAGAAATCAAAATGAATGAAGGAGACATTTTATGGCTATGCTGTTAATGTATATAACTATTATTATTCATTTATGATTAATTCGACATTTAAATATTTGTGAATATTAATGAATTATACATTGACTGATTCCATTCAGATTCATGCAGTCCGTCACTGATCAAATTTTTTTTCTCCTACAAGTGATAAAAATACCTTCCAATATGTATATGAAGATAAAATTTGCCTCATAGAACGCTCGAAAATATGTTTTTTCCTCGCTACAGCGTATTTCGTGATGAGTGTAAAAATGAAAATTGAAAAATTGAAAATGAATCTTTTTTTTCAAATTGCCGTAGCTCCGTCAATTTTTCACTTTTTTGGACGTTTTTTAATGAAAATGTGCGAAATCTAGTCTTATTTTAAATGCCGTCTCGATTTTTGCGATACGAGTTGATTTCTCTGAGTTATTCATGAAAAACCGAAAAAAAGGATTATTTCAAACGCAATTTATTCCAAAACTAAATTTTTTTTTTCAATTTTTATATGTTTTTAAACATAAAAAATACTAACTTTTAGGATAGGTGAGAATATGCGATTTTGTCTTATTTTTTTAAACAGATTTTTAAACGTTTTTTTTATATTTTCCATTTTAAAGCATTGATACCATAGCGCATGATGCCCTTTTTCCAGCTATTACGTCTTTTTACAATTCGTTCATGCTTTCATTTATTAATTTATCAAAAATATTAACAAAAATTTTTAAAATAGACCCTCGATCGAATTTTTATATCAATTAGAACCGAAATTATAATGATTTTAAGTTTATAAAAATAGAAATTTTTTTTTATTCATAATTAAAATTTTTAATTAGCTTGAATTTTGCGCCTATGATTTAAATTTACTTTGTAACATATGCCACCGCTAGATGCCGACGATTTACTTTTTGCATTCTCATTAACAGAGGGTCGAACTATCTGTCTTTGTGTATTAGCGTTTTTCATCATTTATATGAACACCATCCGTTGTAGCATGAAAAAAATTGTAACCTCGCTAGATATTAGTATGATAAGTAAATTTTGTAATAATAATAAAATTATTTTATTGCATAGTTTTTGAATAATATGAGACCTACCAAAAAAAAGATAGGTTATACTCTAGTTTGTTCGTAGGTCTCGTATTATTAAAAAACTACGCAATAAAATAATTTGATTGTTATTGCAAAATTTACTTATTATACTAATATCTAGCGGGGGCCACTATTTTTTTATGCTACAACGGATGGTGTTTATATAAATGATGAAAAACTCTATTAGACAAAGACAGATAATTCGGCCTGCTCTTAACGACTTGACGTATTCAAGCATAAAAGACAAGTAAAATGAAAAATAAAATTGTCTAATGAAATTTCTTCATATAAATCTTCTCATGTCAAAGGAATCACTTTTAACCGGTTACCTGGCAATGTGTCATATATGATCAAATGAAATAATTTTTTTGTTTTCCAATCAATTTAAATGAAACTTGGTACACTTTAGTTTTTGGGGTCGCTGAATTTGAATCTAAGATCAGAATTGAAGAATTTAAAATGGTGGATCTAAAATAGTGGTTACTAGATACTTTTTTAGTGTTATATTGATGCTTTCTCATATACATTGACAAGAGTCTTTGCCATTTTGAGTCCTGCAAGTGAATAATGCTGTGCCAGGCAACCGGTTAAATCAATACTATCTCTAATTGGGAATCCTTTACATTCCCTTAGTACACATTTCCTATAATCTTTTAAATAAAAAAGTAAAATTGAGTAAATAAGTTTATTTGTTTTCTTTTTCGAAAAGCATAGGATTTTCGCATTTTTGTATTGATACTCTGAGGCATTTTGATTGGTGAAATTTTCAATTCCAAATTACTTGAAGTCTGATTGAACTGTTCTACCACAGCCTCACGATAAAAAACTTCTCCCGAAGATTGTTGATTGCTTGAGGTGGATGAAATATGTGTATTTTCACTTCATCTAAAAATATTCTGTAACATGAAGGACATACTATATCCTCTCTAGAAAAAGAAGTATTCGGATACAAGCGCTTCAAAGACTCCGTTAGATCACCCAATTCTCTAAACGGATTTTTAGAGCAATCGTAAATAACTTTTTTGTACCTTTCTTTCAAATCCTTGCACTAATTCTTAACAACAAGTGATGCCATTAGTTCTTTGACAGAGCGAAAAAAAAAATGTTTGCTAGACAATTTAATTTTTGATCTTACTTGTCTTATATGCTTGAATGCGTCAAGTCGTTAATGAGAATGCAAAAAGTGAATCATTACCATCTAACGGTGGCATATGTCACTCCCTACAAAGTAAATTTAAATCGTAGGCGCAAAATTTAAACTGATTAAAAAATTTTAACTATCAAAAAAAAAAAATTTCTATTTTTACAAACTTAAAATCATCATAACTTCGGTTCTAATTTACAAAAAAATTTGATCAAGGGTTTATTTTAAAGATTTTTGTTAATATTTTTGATAAATTATTAAATAAAAGCATAAACGAATTGTAAAAAGACGTAGTAGTTGGAAAAATGTCATGATGCGCCATGGTATCAATGCTTTAAAATGAAAAATATAAAAGAAACGTTTAAAAATCTGTTTAAAAGAATTAAGGCAAAATCGCATATTTTCACCTATCCTAAGAGTTAGTATTTTTTATCTTTAAAAACATATGAAAACTTAAAAAAAATATATATATATATAGTTTTGGAGCAAATTGCTTTTGAAAAAAATCGCTTTTTTCGGCTTTTCATGAATAACTCAGAGAGATCAACTCGTATCGCAAAAATCGGAACAGCATTTAAAATTAGATTAGATATCGCATATTTTCTTCAAAAAAACGTCCAAAAAAGTGTAAAATTGACGGAGCTACGGCAATTTTAAAATTAAGGTTCATTTTCAATTTTTAAATTTTTATTTTTACACCCAACACTAAATACGCTGTAGCGGGGAAAAAAGATATTTTCAATCGTTTTATGAGGTAATTTTATATTGGAAGGTATTTTTATCACTTAGAATAAAAAAAAATTCGATCAGTTATGGCCTGCATGAATCTGAATGGAATCAGTCATTGATGAATTATATGTAAATATATATATGGGACATTTCACACCAACTGAGAGAGCAAAAAAATTGAAATCGCTAAAACTCTGAGAAATTATTCATTCTAATACCCATAATATGTAAAAAAAATTTCAAGGATCTAGATTAAAAGGATCAAGAGCTACAGGACCTTAAAATTTGAAAATTTTTCAAAATTTTTGAAAAAGTCCCAACTTTATCATTTTTTTCTGAAAATCCTGATTTTTTAGAGAAAAATCCATAAAACACTTTTTGTTGTAAATGAAGAGAAGAGTTAGCATGATTTCCTACACATCTGAATTTTGCAGTTTTCTGATTGGTTCTTATGTGTATAACATGGTAATCAAAATTATTCATTGTTTACTTCTCAATAAATTGTCTTTTGAGGGCTTATTTTAAAAAATTTGTGTATTTAAAAATTATTAGTAGGTTTTGTGGTTTAATTTACATCAAATTATTAATTTTTAATAAATTACACGTTCGCTAGTTATTTCTTATTTTTTTATGTGCGTCTGAAATTCTACGTTTCTCTAAATATAAAGTTTATTTGAAGAGTGAAAAGCTTGAATTGACATTAAGAATACCCACCTCAAAAATGTCAAATAATCAAAGAGATACAAAAGGCAGATTTATTAACCAACATCGAAATAGAAAACGATCTGCAGGAAGATCTAAAAAGAGGCCAAGGAAATTTCTTGGTAGGAGTGAAAAATTCTCCTGAAGCTAAGAGAAGTAGACCCTCTACTTCTTTTTCTAAACTGAAAAGAACAGAATTTTCAAGTTCCAGGGCAAAAAATAGAATTGTTGATATCAACATTCTATTTCCTTAGTTTGAAAAAATTATCTGCTGTAATGTTTGCCATAATGAAATACAATTTATTGAATTTTCTTTCCAAGGACTAGGATTTAAAATTGATGTAATTTGTGATTCTTATGGTGAATTTGCATCCATAAACTCTAGCAAGAGAGTGGGTGTTATGAATAATGCATGTGAAGTAAATACACGTAGTGTTCTTGCTGCTCGTGCACTTGGCCATGGACCTGGCTTATCTACTTTTTGTGGTATAGTATATTTGCCAAAGTCAGTTGTACAGTCAGGGTTCAAAGTTATTAATGATCAACTTAGTGAAGTATGTGAAATAGTGGCAGAAGAATCTATGTCTGAAGCTGTTAAGGAGGAACTTGATTTGATTTCTCCAAATAGTGCCGGACTGATTGTTTCTGATGATGGATCATGGAAAAAAAGAGGATTTTCTTCATTACAAGGGTTAGCTAGTATCATAGGAAGCCAAACAAGGAATGTGATAGATGCTGCCATTAAAAATAGCTTCTGCAAAGGTTGTACACATTGGAAAAATAAGCAAGGAACATCTCTTTATAAAGAATGGCAAAAGTCGCATGAACCAAATTGTACAGCCAACCATCAAGGCAACGCTGGAAGCACGGAAGTGCGAAATGTGAAATGTTTGCAAGATCAGAAGAAAAATATGGTGTAAAATATAAGAATTATATTGGAGATGGAGATTCTAAAGTTTTCAAAGAGGTTTCTGAGTCTAACCCATACGGGGACTCTGTTGTTGTGAAAAAGAAAGAGTGCGTTGGCCATGTTCAAAAGAAAATCGACAGGGACTCGACTCAGAAATCTGAAAAAATCACTTGCTGCCAAGAAACTTAGCGATGGAAAATCTATCAGTGGAAGAGGTTGATTAACTACTCAACTGATTGATCAACTGACCTCATATTACGGTGAAGCTATAAGAGATCACCCAGATTCTGTTCAGGATATGTCAAATGCAATCTGAGATTCTTTTTACCACAAACAATCAACAGACCAGCAGCCACAACATCAGTTATGCCCTGAAGGATCTACCAGCTGGTGCAAATGACAGAGAGCTAAGGCTCAAAATGAACTTCAGAATTTCAAACATACGCGAGGCATTCTATCTGTCATAATGGAGAAAATAAAACCGATCTACGAAGATCTGACAAAAGAAGATTTACTTTAAACATATCTTGGTCGATATACGTAGAACTCCAATGAAAATTTTAACAGTTCTGTATGGAAACTTGTTCCAAAAGCATCTTTTGGTGGCCTGTCAACTTTGAAGATTGGTGTCTACACAGCTGTGACTTGTTTCAATGATGGACGGAGTAGCTTTCTCAAAATTATGCAAAAGTTTGACATCGAACCTGGAAGTGCCTCTATTGAGTGGGTCAGGACTTCTGATGATAAAAGAATATTCCATGCACAGAAACAGACTCAGTCTCACACGAAGGAAACAAATGCTCTAAAAAGAAAGGCTTGAATGGATGTGAAGGATTTCTATGCTCCAGGTGCATATTAAATTCAAGTACGTGTATAATTTAATTTATTATGACAAAAATAAATTTAAATTTAACACATACATTTTGATACTATTTAAAATATAAAATTTTAACCTTTAGCTGGCAGGGGGGGGGGGGGGGTACTATAGTACCCCACGCTCTTTCTTATCAAACTTTAAAATTGTTTCATTTTTCCTCTTATAAACTATGCTACCCTTTGGAGTAACCTCTGAAGATCCCTCCAGAATGTTTTTGAGTTGAGATAATTAATACTTTAGTTTTTACGACAGTTTTTCGCGCTGGGGTACTATAGTACCCCATAGGCCAGCTATAATCGGCTGCAGAGGCATGTCAGCTAAAGGTTAATATAACTTTTTATTTAAAATTAAAATGTAAAATGATTACTATATACTTAATGTTATTTTTTAGTTTTCAGATGGATACAAGTGATTCAAAAAGCTATCAGTTTCAAGGTGGATATGGATGGTTCAAGCAGCTAGCAGTGTGACAGTTAAGGTGAAGACTGTCAGAAGAAATAAAAAGTTTTATTGCTACGACAAAAAAAAATGAGTACTAACGAAGTATCCTATAATAAGATAAATTATTATTATTGTTTATTTTACTAACTTATATCTTTTTGCATTCCAGCTTCATCGAGTCGAATAACATGGTTCTTTTGTCTAATATCTCTTTTTTATATTGAAGGCTAATATAAAGAAAAGATACCAGAAAAAAATTATTCTATTAAAGATAAGTGTAGTATTGATAATTTTAAGATATAATAATTAAAAACTTTGAAGCTGTTTTTCTCAAATATTGAATTTTTAAAATTTTAGGTGCTTCCCCGTAAGATTTGAGTTGAACCGCTGGATGGATCTGACTTTTCAAAACTGATTTAACTTTAATATCAGCATCATTCCTGCGTGAATGGAGAGTTTTGAAATCGAATAACTAGAAGTTGTTAAAAAATCCAGAAATAAGGTAAAAATATTAAAATTTATTTAATGAATTGATATTTTTTGTTGAAAAGTAAATAGTTTTTTGTGTTTCAGGAATTCCCTCATTTACGCGAGAATGATGCAAGTACTGAAGTTAAATCAGTTTGGAAAAGTCAGATCCATCCAGCGGTTCAGCTCGAACCTTACGGGGGAGCTATTATAAGAACAAGAATTCATCGAATGATTATGGGACTATAGCTAAAGCAAAATGAGCTTATAAAAGCTTAAAATAAAGTTATTTTAGTCTACTTTCAAATATTATTTCCATTTACAAAGAATTTAATTAAATCTAATTAATATATATCTTTTTTATTGGCAGGGGAAAAGGTGTTTTGTGCCCTTAATTCTTTTCGTCGCAAATCATTCAAACTGATAGTCTTCGTTAACATAAAAATTGAAATAATATTTTATTCGCTTCTGATGGAAGTAATGATATTTGACAGAATCTAAAAGTGAATATCTACGTATAGCCGTCGATATATTGATATTTATGTTACAAAAAATTAGCAAAATATACAGATAAAAATTTATGTGCAAATTTATTATAAAAAAATCAATATATTTAAATAAATAATAAATGCAGAAAATAAATACCCATCTAATAGATTCATTTTACAATTAAATTTATTAATCGTTTAATAACTAACAAATTAACATATGTAAATAAAAATTAATTTATAAACTCTAAAAAAATCCTATCTCGCATATCATATTAAAAACGTGCTATTGCACCTGTCCACTTATCACTTACATATAACATTTTATATGATAATCATAATAACGTTTACTATGAATGAATAATCTACTAATAACCCCAATATCCAAAATTATATAATCATGTCGTAATCCGTAAAAATAATAAATTATTCATATTATTGCCATTATAAAAACATTTTCATTATTCAAATAAGAATTTCCTTAAAACATGATTTTTAATAAAATTATCGAATATATTATTGTTGGAAAATATTTTCGAACCATCCCACGATCAAATACGTGAAATAGCTACGTAAAATTGACCATGGGTAAATAAATTGTTTCGTGAATCTAATCCAATATTAATAAACATTTGACCCTGAGCTTTATTGATAGTCGTTGCGAAAGCCAATTTAATTGAAAAGTGCCTTCTCTTAAATGTAAATGTATAATCATTTTTAGAATAAAAAGTAATTTGATTCAAAAATATAATATTACCGGTTTTATCACCTGTTAATATCACACACTTCAATAAATTATTATTTGAATCTAATATACGTAATCGTGTACTATTACACAATCCTTCATTAAGATTAATATTCCTAATGAGTATTATAATACAATTAATTTTTTAATGTTATAATATATGAGAAGCTAAACTGGGAGGATTTAATGACTTTAAATATTCTGGCAACGAAATATCAGTCATTACCGCACACTTAAACGCTGCATACACATGCACACCAGGACCACGCCATTAAAACCCAGGGTACTAATCCACCTGGTTGTTGATTCTTTGTTCCTGGTGCTGATGCTTAAACCTGTCAACTAGTAACACGTGAAACCGTGTTTCGGAGGTTATGCTCAGGTGGGGACACTCACTAAAGCAGACCAAGGCACACACATACATGGTTGCACTCACGTCACTCACGAGTTACACAGAGAGCTCCGAGCAGACGATTCTCATAATCAAACGTCCAGGAGGTGGCGAAGCGGCGCCGACGGCATAAAATATATACGAACACGTGCTCGCGTGAACATGCTATTGTGGCGCTCGCGTAGAGTTAGTTAAAAGGTAGAGAGAGAGAGAGAGAGATAAATAGATAGAAATGGACTGATATAATAATTAAAGTCGATAAAGTAGGATAGACGCGTATGGTAAAAAGATAGCACATGTATAAAAAACTTAATTGTGATAAAAAGATATGAAAGATTACTTGATAGGAATTGTAATGAGTCATATTATAGGGGGCGTGCAAAGACTAACGATATTCAGACATAATTTAAATACTAACTTCTGTTTGCTTGTCGTAAATATCTTTTTGTATATTTTTATAGATGACGTCACAGTACAAATAAATAAATTGACATTGTAACTGTACGAAATAATTAAAAATAAAATTAATTAATAGAATAAAAATTTGAGCGAATTTAAAATAACGAATAGTTAGAAACTATTATTGGTATTATTAATTAATGCTTGTGTATATTATTTGATAAGAATTAAACTTTTTATTGTTATGAGAAAAATAATTAGTTATTCATAGGGAAAATAAAATAAACTGTAATCAAATTAAGCGCGCAGATGACGTAACAGGTAAAGTGTAAAAATACTACACTAGTAACAGGAAATAACATGTAACTTGACTAGCGAGTAGCAAACTACACCAGAATAAGGTGATGAAAAGAACTTTACTTGATTAGTGAGTCGCGAAATAGAAAAACATAGTAGATAGGAAATAACAAGAGTAATAAAGAGAGCAATAGAGTAGGAGAAGTAACCGACGCTCTGCGTACACTTCCTTTTTCCTCGTGCCTCATTATCGTTTAGTTAGCCTTGTCGCATAGTTGCCTTTTGTCATTTTTTGTCAAAGTTAAATTTCCTGCTTTTTTTTTATTAAAGTTTTTTTTGTCGTTTGATTATTACTGTTGAGTTGTTTTATTTTCTTTGTGGTTGTTAAAGATTAAAGATTGCTGTTAAAGATCGAGAATTGCTGTTGTTAAGTTTTTTTTATTAAATAAAAATCGGTTTTGCGTGGGGATCTACACCAATCGCCAAAGATGGCCATTATACCAAGGGTCCATAGCACCGATTGCCAGCCATTTTAGTAGACAACCTGTGTGGATTTTCTGGGTTTTGCTGTTACTTTTTCTAATTAAGAGAGTATTAAATGATAGCTGAGATAGAGCATAGCAGCGAACAGAAAAAGGTATAATTTGTACTATAGTTTTATTTGTTTTTTGGTGGAAAATTACGATAAAAGAGACAAATAGTGCGCGAAAGTGAAGACACAAATTCTCTTTCTCTCGCGTCGAAATAAGTTAATAGAATAGTAGCGTATAATTTAATTTGATTTGCTACTATTATCTGATAAATAATAAATCAGAAAATTTAATTAGTTTTTTTTTCGTTAGATTTACTGGAAATTTTAGCGGAAAAACCACGGCGGGCTATGGATATAGCCACGTGGTTTCCTAACCTAAAATAAATTACGATTATAATTATAGTATAGCGAAAAATTAAGTTGTTTTTCTTTGATTATTAAATAGTGAAATAAAAATTGTTATTAAAGTAAACAGTGAAAATTAATTGATGAACTTTCTTTCGTATTCCTACCCTAAAAATCGTAGTGTAAAAATAAATTTGGTGATTTAACAAGTGATTTTTTCTACAAATAAAAGTTATTTTCTTCTATTTAATTATATTTTATCAAAGAGGAATGTCAATTATTTATAATTTAAAATAATAGTTAATAATTAATTCTAGAAACTTTCTTTTTTTTTAAGTTCTCTTTCACTTAATTTTTATGTTTTATTGAATTTATAAATTTCTCAATTTATTATCGATGAATTGCTAAAATTCTAAAGTGATTAAAAATTTCTTTTATTTGGTATAAGTTCTAACCTTGTGAGAAATTAATAAGTGATAGTTTATTTAATAAATTCTTTGGAAACTATTTTTCTTATATAACATTTCCTTGATTTATAAAATTTTCTTTGATTGAATTTGTAAAGATAAATAAGTTAAATAATTAAAATATAGAATCATTAAAATTAAAAGTCATTGAATTTCTGGATACATAGGAAACCTATATAATAAATTATTACGAAGTATTTGACCTCACTTTTATGAAACGCCTATTGAAGGTCAGAGAGAGAAATAATAAGAGGATATTCGACACTAGCGCCACCAACGGAAAGATTGCGTAATCTGGGATACGCACTGCTGTTCGAGCCCCCACCCTCACATAACCTAAAATATATATTGAGCACGTGTTGCATTCTTTGTTCAATTTTTATAATATTAAATAGATTCAAATTATTATTATTGCTTAATATTTTAAACTAATAATTTTCTTTTCTGTAACTTAGTATATTTTAATTCAATTCCATAGTGTCTTTTTTTATTTTAACTTAACCTAGATTTATTTAAAGAATTTGTCTTATAAATGAATTTGTCTATGGCTTAACTTAAACTCTTTTAATTAAATTACTTAAAGTTTATTTAGTGAATTTTACTTTCTATAATTAGACGTTTATTAATTTATTTATTGAAGTGATCTTATAATTGGTTGGAATATTAAAGGTAGAGTATTTAATTCCCTTGCTATACTATTATTATTATTATTTTTGTAGGCTGGTAAATCTCAGAATTTGGGAATTATAAGCCAACTATTATTTCGTATTTAATTAAATATATTTATAATCTCCCAAATGAAAACCACCCTTACAGATTTGAAATAAATAATTATTTGATATTAAGCATTTTATCACTTATAATTAATTTAGTCAACTTAAATGAATATTTTTTATTTGGATAAATAAGCCTTTTAATCTGACTAACTATATATTTACATGTAAATAACTTTAAAAAATGAAGTTATTTGTTGTAGATAAAATATTTTGTTGACAAAACAAATCTTATTATTTAGGTAAAAAAATATTATTTAAAGCAAATATATGAGAATTTGAGTAAGAGATTCTTTTTTTTTCATTCAAATCATCAATTTATTTCATTAAAACAAATAATTTAGTTGAATTCAATAAATATTTATTTAAATACATTTTGTTCTTTCGAACAAACAAAATAATTGATTTCAAATAAACTGTTTATTTGTTTCAATTAATGATTCTGCATTATCCAACTAAATGTTGATTGATTTAAATAAATGCTAATTGAAATAAACACGTTTTTAATTCAAAACTAAATTATTTCTTCAATAAAAATAATTTAGAATAAATATTTATTTCAAATCATTTTGTTCTGTCAAGAAAATAAAATAATTGATTTGAAATAAATCCTTTATTTGATTTAAATAATGATTCTGCATTATCCAACTATATGTAGGTCAATTCAAATTAATGCTAATTCGAATAAACGTGTTTTTAATTCAAATCCAATTTATTTCAATTAAACAAATGATTTAGTATTGTAACGGTAATTTACTACGCGTTACAAAAGAAATCAGATTTTTATTAATTCCAATTTACCTTTTATAAAGACTAAATAGTTTTATTAGAACACGGAGCTGCCAGAAGATATACTAACTATGACAAACTTGTAACAGACTCCGGTAAAGCTAGTTAGTATATTAGATTGATATGCAACGGAGTATTTTTCCGTCAGCTCGTTGCTGCGCGTCTCTCTCTCTCTCTCTTTCTCTTTTACCTGATCGAGAGACGCGATGCCGCTAGCACAGTTCTCCTTATTTATATGGAATTTAACTTTCCCAGTTAAATTTATTAGGAAATATATATATCTTTTAATAAAATAAATAAGGACCGCGGAGGCGTCGGGGTAAGCAACAGGATAGGCTTTTTTTATAGCGTGCAACTTATATCAGACAAAATAATATTTTATGATTAAAATATATTTATTAAAAACAATGAAGTAAAGATACAAAAATAATATATGAACGCGAATGAATTAATATGCAAACGTAAGCAATATAAAAGTGTTTAAATCAAACGGAGAAATATTCTCTAGAAAGAGATAGCAATAGGGAGGGACGCGACGCGAGCTAAGATACAACGTACGCTCGAACGCACGACAGTTGTTACAACGCCAGAAGTTTCTTCGAGGTAAGAAACTTCTGGTTAACAAAATCTTAATAATAACTTACAATATCGCGCAGAGGCCTCGTATTTCGAGTAACGAACGACGATCGGCGTTGTCCAACAGAGATCTCTTTCTGGTTCCGCCTGATCGCTGCGGCTCGTGAATTCGGCCCAACGATAACCAATTTGTAGGTTACTGCGGCGTGTCGTGAACAGCCAACGTAGGTAGAGCACGGCCTGGTGAAGATGCTCATGTCCCTTTCGACCTTATTTTTCCTTTGCACAAAATTAGTACGGCACTACACCAGCGAATTGCTTAATAATTACGAACGATCGAGCAAAGATGCGCGCTTGTAGGCCGTTGAATCAAGTCTCAAGCGCCGCGGCTTCTCTTCCTTCTCGTGCGCGTCGATTGACGCCTCATAACACTAGTATATGACGGCGCTTGTGACAGCGCCCCGAGTTAAATTAATTACAGCAGCGCGCGAGATTCGAACACGGTAGAATACCGTGACACCCCTCCGCCAGACGCAGCATACCTTGATTCTGCTGCTCTCAGTTAACGCGCTGAAGGATTTGGGATGGGAAAGGTGTAGTCAATAATTACAAAAAGAAATATTAAACTATATTACATATATTCTCGGTGCTTAGCACGACGAGGACACTGATACGACCTTTTTACACCAGGATGATTACAGATGTAGCACCTTGGCTGGTCTTTGGCAAGGGCTTTTCGCCTTGCCTCCTCTTCTTCTTTCTCTAACCTCAGTTCAGCCATCATTTTGTCGGCTTTGGCCCGTTCGTGGGCCGCTTTTGCCTTGGCAGCGGCTTCATATGCCTTCTTTAGGGCTTGAGAGGCTTCTTCCTCTGCTTGGCGGACTTTAACTCTTTCTCTTTCTCTCCTCTTTCTTTCTTCCTCGATCTTGGCCAATCCAGCACGTCTGGCTCTCAGCAAAGCTGCCACCTCTTGCCTTCTATCTTTAACGATGGTCGGCCAATTTTTCACTAGCTCAGACGCTTCCAACCCATATTGTTCGACAAAGTGGTCCCACCAAGCAAAAGCTTCAGCTTCCTCGTCAGACGCCACTGAAGACTGACGAGCCACTCTCCTTAACTCAGTCTCGAGTTCCTTCCGTTCTTTTGCCATCGATGACTCTTCCTCGGAAGGCTTTGTGCCTGATCGTGGGTCGCAGGCCGGTTGGCTCTGCGACGCACCGGGCCTTGAGGCTTCTTTGACCTCTTGCCGCTTGGGCGTTGGTTTAACCCTGATCGGCGACGGCTCCCGTGGTATTTCCTCGATCGTCAATGCCGGGAGGCTATCTCTCTCCCTCTCCTTCTCTATCTCCCGCTGGATTCTTTCAGTCTCTGACTGGTCTCGCAGGAACTCGGCGTATGGCAGCAGGTAATCCCTAATCTTCAGATCCGTAGCGTTGGAGATTAGGAAGGCGATAAGGTCTTCCATCCCTTTACGACGTTGAGGATCCATCTGTTAGTAGGAAGAAAGGATTGTTTGTTAGTATTCTCAGGTGGTTACTTTTTATTCGCACGGGTTCGCATTCTAGTTTTTCTCGGCAAATATTCGATTACATTTTCGCTACGCTGTATATTTGTAGAACCTTTTGGCCTACCACGCTTACGCATAATCGGTTCAGACTCAGCTTGTCGCATACGCTTTACTGTTCGTGTTACCACGATCGCTGTTTTACGCGGACGACCACGCTTCCTATTCGGTTTATCGAGTTTGGGAGCATCACCGCTCGCAGGCGGTCGCACGCTGTCTGAGCCCGAACCTCCGTTGGCACACGGAGTCGCATCGCTCGCAAGAGACGGGTCGCTCATCGTCTCATTCGCATGTGTTGATTCCACCGGTGGTCGAGATGGTGATTCGTCTTCTTGCCGTGCTATATATGGTTTTAGTTGCTCTACGTGAACAGGGCCGTAAGCATTGCTATCTTGGTCTATCAATCTGTATGTGTTGGAACCACATTTAGCTGTAATCACATATGGGCCTACAAATTTTGGTGTAAGCTTGCTTGCAATACCCTGGGCAGCCGAAGAGAGTATTTTATTTCTTTTTCATACTAAATCTCCAATGGTATACTCTACTTCTCTTCGACCAAGATCATATGCATCAGCTTGCTTCTGTTGCGCAGACTGTGTACGATCTACTACCTGTTCATGTAGCAAAGGTAATTTGCTTACACGATTTTGCCAGTTCGTTACTTCTTGTAATCGTTCATTTTCTTGAGCAGCTTTATCTTCTTTTCTTTTCAGTGAGCTCGGAGGTATTACCTGCCTACCATAATTTAACAACGCAGGGCTCGTGCCAGTTGTACTCTGTTTCGCCGTATTATATGCAAATATAATTTCAGGTAGCTTTTCGTCCCAAGAACGGTGATTTTCATCAATAAATGCAGTAATCATGGTTTTAACCGTCCGGTTTATCCTTTCTACCGGATTAGCCTGCGGATGATACGCAGGAGTAGTATTATGCCAAATACCTGCTTCATTTAGATATTTATCTACTACTTGATTCCTGAACTCTGATCCATTATCAGATAAGAAGATCTCAGGCGCACCAAACCTTAAAACAATTCTTTCTCTTAGTGCTTTTGAGATCGTGGAGGCATTCGCTTTTCTAATAGGTATGCACTCCACCCATTTGGTGAATAGATCTTCGAAAATCAAAGCATACTCATATCCACGTTTACTTCTTGGAAATGGACCTGTTACGTCTCCGGCGACAACTTTCCATGGGCCTGAAACTTCTCTTTTACCCATTAAACCTGCAGGTAGTTTTTGTTCGACTTTGCACTGCTGACAGATCTCACAGCTCTTAACATACTGTGACACTGTTTTCTCTAGATAAGGCCAGTAATAATATTGTTTTACGTGAGCCACTGTTTTATCACGGCCTAAGTGGCCAGCTGTCGGCTCATCGTGGCATTCATGCAGCACTTCTGCTCGACTTTCGCTGGGAACAACGAGTTTCCATGCGTCATCGTCTCCCATCGTTTCCTCAGTGAACCTGTCCGGTACATAACGGTACAATTGACCTCCAACTATTTTCCATCTTGGATAGTCATTAGGGTTACTCATAACCTGTTGAAGCAGAGACTTATACCACGCATCCTTGGTTTGCGACGCCCAACTTAGTGCACTTAAATGAGTGTCGCATTCTACTGAGTCTTCATGCATACGTGATAACGCATCAGGTACATAGTTTAATGCACCTTTTCTGTGCTCAACAGTGTAAGAGTACCCTTGCAGCTCCAGCGCCCAACGCGCTAGCCTGCCCGTTGGATTATGTAAATTACACAACCAACGTAAACTGCTGTGATCAGTTATGATCTTAAAGTCATAACCTTCAATGTAACAACGAAACTTTTTGACAGCCCATATAACAGCTAGACATTCTCTTTCTGTTACGCTGTAGTTTCGCTCTGCACTGGACATGGTACGACTAGCGAATTCCAATACTCGCTCTTCGTCGTTAACTACTTGTAGAAGTACTGCTCCTAGGCCTGAGTCACTGGCATCTGTCTGTGTGACGAATTGCAAATCGAACTGCGGTCGATGCAATAACGGAGCAGAGGCGATTAAAGCTTTTATTTGGTCAAAAGCGATTTCCTGATCGCTTGACCATGCATATCTGTAGTCTTTTCGAGTGAGTCTGGTTAATGGCTCTGCTAACGTGGCGAAATTTTCCAAGAATTTCCTATACCACGAGGCCATGCCCATGAAACGCCTCAGCTGCTTTAGGTTTTTAGGAGCTGGGTATTCAACGATGGGTCTTATCTTATCTGGGTCAGGCTCAAATCCATCCCTGTTTACCAGAACACCGAGATATTTGACCTCTTCTCGGCAGAATATACTCTTTTCATGGCTGATCGTGAGGCCTGCTGCTTTTATTCGCAGTAATACCCTCTTTAACCATTTTATATGTTCAGCGAACGTCTCAGTTACTACGATGATATCATCTAAGTACGAGAATGCATACGGCTCGAGTTCTGGGCCTATAACCTTATCGATTAATCGCTGAAAGGTGGCGCCAGCGTGGCTAAGGCCGTACGGCATCCGTTTAAACTGGTAAAGACCCATGCCAGGTACCGTAAATGCCGTTTGAGCACGTGAATCTTCTTTCATCCTAATTTGATGATAAGCACTGCTCAAATCCATTGTGGAGATGTATCTTGCTTTCTGCAATTTACGCAAGATATCATCCATTCTTGGCAATGGATACGCATCAGGTTTTGTGACTGCATTGACTTTTCTAAAGTCAATACAGAACCTGAATTTGCCGTTTGGTTTCTTAACTCGAACTACCGGGCTTGACCAGCCGCTCATCGAAGGTTCAATTATATCTGCAGCTAGCATTTCATTAACCTGCTCGTGCATCCATTCTTCGACTTTTTTAGAAACAGGATAATATTTCTGTTTAATAGGGCGTGCAGAACCTGTATCGATCTCATGTTCGATCCGATTTGTGCAGCCTATGGGAGTATCATCTTCTCCTAATATTTCTGTAATTAAACTTTTTACACGAGCCCGATCAGTTGCTGATACGTCAGCTAAACCGACTGATCCTAGCTTAGCAACATGTAACTGCTTAAGCGCTGCGATTTCCAAATTCACTTTCACATTCGTTCCTTTGAAAGAGAGTTTATTTTCGCAAGGATCGAAAATAGCTTTAAACGCTCGTATAAAATTGCCACCTAGATAACATTCTTCATCTAAGCTAGGCATAATAGCAGAACGGATCATCTTCGTAACTCCGCCTACTGTAAAAGGTAAGTCGACATAACCTACTATCGAGCATTGCCTACCATCTGCTACTTTGGCAAATCTGTCCTTAGCTGGTATTAATGGCACATTACAGGCTGCAGCCAACTGTAAACCTGTAGAATTCATGACTGTACGTGACGCACCTGGGTCATATAATGCTCTTATACGGTAATCTCCGATCACTACCATGAGCCACCATCGAGCTTCGTCATCTATATCTGACTGCAGTTGCTCTTCCTGTTCACTTGTCTCAGCCTGACAAGTTCGAGACTCGCTCTGCTCTTCTACTGGAATTTCAGGTGACCTTTTGTCTATTACTTTTTCAGTAGAGAGTTCTGAGGTCTCGTTATCTTTGCTGGGAGCAGCAGGTACCTCATCTACTTGCTCCCTTGTCCTTTTCCCGTACATTGAGGACAGGACCATTGCGTGTATCCAGGCAACCCACAGCGATAACAACTGAGGTTAGGATTTCTACTTCTCGTACCTTTTTTATTTTCCTCGTTAGGTTTATCTTTATTTGGGTTTTCAGTCTGATTTCCCTTCTGATTCTCATTTTCTTGTTCAGAGCTACCTTGCCCTTGATTAGGTTTACGAGGAGGTCTCTTAAAATTCTGTGGATTTCTCTGTTGATTTTTACGTGATGTATTTGGCGAAGCTTGTCCAGACTGATTTATATTGGGAACCGCCGGTTGCCTGTCCATCCTTTCGGACATTTTATTTAACTAAGAAACTATCTGCATCAACGTTTTAGCTATGTTAAACTGTTCAGATGCCAACGTTTTTCTTTCTATAGCGGCCACCTGGTGTTTATTCTCTTTTCGCTTGGACGCAGGACGTTAAGCTACGTCAGGCAATAAGGAATGTTCTGGCAGGGGAGGAGGCCTATATGCTCTCTCTGCATCTATTGTTAATTCAGCTTCGACTGCTTTTTCTAATAGTGACTCTACGTCAACAATCTCGTCCCTTCTTACCATGCGCTGAATCTCAGGTAAGAGGTTGCGATGTAACAGGTCGAGCTGTTGTCCTACATCTGGTAATGGGACTTGCTTTAATATAATGGCCTGTAGACAGGTTATATAATCACGCACAGGTTCATCTTTACCTTGCGTACGCCTGTTCGCTTCAGACCGCAGTCTTTGTTGGAAACGTCTACTGTGTCCGTACCAACGCAGAGCAGCTTCTTTAAATTCTGCCCACGTGTTCCATGAATGTTTATTGTTTCTATACCACGTGGCTGCTACGCCTGATAACAGTTCTGAAAGAGAGGATAGCAGATCACTCTCACTCATTTTCGCTAATGTTCTGCATTCTTCTACCCTGGTCAGGAAGAGATCTATGCTCTGTCCTTTTTCGCCTGAGAATGTTACGTTCCATCGGCGAACTATGTGACCAATATCTAACGTTCTATTAGCGTTGTTAGGCCGATCATTTTGCAAATTTGTGCTCATTTGCGGCATTGGGCTTGACGTAATAGGATTCCCCCTCCCCCCGACTGTACTTATTCTTGGAAGTTCACTCGGAGGTAAGCCTGCCTGTTCGTCAGCCAGAGTGCCATTTCCAGTATTATTATATACTCTGAATGTATCTTGGAAATTTACTCTCGTATTTGTTGGCGGCCTCTGGTCGTTATCTCTTTCTTGCTGGTTGTTTTGCTGCTCATCTATCCGTGTACTAGATGATCTTGGATTTGGAGTTTCCTCTCTTCTTTGTGTTAAGGCAGCTACTGACTCTGCCAATGTTTTTATTTGCTTATTCATATTATGAAGATATTGCATCATCTCAGTTGGCAGTACAAACGGTGTTCCATCCGTTGTTTGCATCACTGTTGTTTCCTGTTCGGTAACTTGAGGGTTGGTGGATGTTTGTGCCTGTCCACCAGAACGTGGTTTGTTCGTTCCGTCTCTCAATGTCTCCTGTAGATTTATCTTTATCTGAGGATCTTTATCGAGCACACTGAGAACATGTTCTTCATCTTGTTGCACGTTAGGGTCAAAAATAGTTGACCCTGTCTTCTCACATATTGTTCTTTCTATAAATTCTTTTCTTACTCTCAGACGCTGTTGACGTATTGTCCATTCATCATCATTAGAATTCGTTTGCTGAAATTCTTCAGCTGAATAATTCCCAATTAACCAATTTATTAATCGATTGGTTTTTTGATGATGAAAGCCGTCTGTTCTTAGACCTAACTCCTGTAGAGTTATTCCTAAGTCCTCCTCAGATATGTACCCTACCCATTTTTCGGCTGCATCAGCACTTGCTTTTAACGGTACGTTAGCCATCTTGAATTTATTTTTCTTCTTTCTTGACTATATCTGTGTTTAAATCTGATCGCACGCAAGTACGCTACTACGCTTGCAGTGTGTGTATATTCGCTATATATATAATAAATAATATTTCAACTCGTATATGTGTGGTTAGAAACTAAGCCGCACATATACGATGTGAAAAAAAATAAAAATATATGTATATACAATTACGAAGAAAAAATATATATTTTTATGTTTTGGTTTTTGGATTTATTTATTTCACGTAATAGCTAATAATATTTTAGTGATTGACCGACATAAAACGAAATTTTTCAACACTGTAATTTTAATTTTTATTACAACAAGGACATTAGAAATTGTCGTTAAAATATTCAAAATACGCGGTTAAATCCAAGAGCCTGTGCGCTTTTAAACTTTAGTTAAAAGCGCACACCTAACTGTGTGAGGACAATTTTTTTTATTATACACGTGTATTTAATGTGAAGTGTAAAAAAGGTGAAAATTTATTAAAATGAAATCTTTAAGAAATTTCTAAATTCTTCAACCACACACACTGCGCCGATCAATTGCCACGCTATGATCTGGCAATCTTTTGTGAGAGAGAATTTAATATCATGAAAAAAAATATTTTATTATATGTAAATAATGTTATGTAGTTTAAATTCTATTAAACCAAAAAAATTTTCCTGATCCTTTAATGTATACTCAAAAAAAATTTATTTTAATTGATATTCTATTAAATTTAATATTAAATTACAAAAAAAAAATTTTTTACTCTTGTTGAGAATAAATTATTTTTACATTGAAGGATTATTAATAATTGATTTAATTTCAGCTTCCTCGCCAGCTGAAACTAATATTCTCTCTCACTTTATAAGTCAACGAGATATGACTAACGACCTGATCGATAAGGGGGGTATATATAATAATGCACGTCTCTATTTTAAATAAATTTTAAATGCCTGTTCGCTTTTTCTCATAAAGCGAACGACAGCATACAGAGTTATATATCTTAATCTCTGTATCTACGCTAAGCTATGTCAATAGCGCCTGCGCATCACCTACAAAGAAAGAGACAAGAAAAAAAAATTTTCGCTGGGACACGTGGGGGCGCAACTTGTAACAGAGAATTACAACAAAAAGAAAATTTCGATATGTAATTTTGTTCACGAAAATTTTTTTTTTTTTGCTATGTATTTAACAATAAACGAATTTTATTTAATTTTATTAACTTTATTAATTACGTAACAAAAATTTTGTCGAAATTATTTTCCAGAAGAAAAAAAAAATTTTTAATTCACTTTTATTTCAACAAACAAAAATTATTGTTACAAGAGAGAAAGAAAAAAAATTTTTCTATGTAGTACTTCAAATATTAAATTTTATCTGCACTCAAAACGCCATCTTTATTATAAAGACTTTTAAGAAAACGCGAAGTCCGTTTACGTCGATGGTAACTACACTCTCGACGCCATTTGCAATTTTCGATTTATTCGACAACGCGAGAAAGCCTGTTCCCGCTGACGCAACTATTCATTGGGCGCCATTTTGTAACGGTAATTTACTACGCGTTACAAAAGAAATTAGATTTTTATTAATTCCAATTTACCTTTTATAAAGACTAAATAATTTTATTAGAACACGGAGCTGCCAGAAGTTATACTAACTATGACAAACTTGTAACAGACTCCGGTAAAGCTAGTTAGTATATTAGATTGATATGCAACGGAGTATTTTTCCGTCAGCTCGTTGCTGCGCGTCTCTCTCTCTCTCTCTCTTACCTGATCGAGAGACGCGATGCCGCTAGCACAGTTCTCCTTATTTATATGGAATTTAACTTTCCCAGTTAAATTTATTAGGAAATATATATATCTTTTAATAAAATAAATAAGGACCGCGGAGGCGTCGGGGTAAGCAACAGGATAGGCTTTTTTTATAGCGTGCAACTTATATCAGACAAAATAATATTTTATGATTAAAATATATTTATTAAAAACAATGAAGTAAAGATACAAAAATAATATATGAACGCGAATGAATTAATATGCAAACGTAAGCAATATAAAAGTGTTTAAATCAAACGGAGAAATATTCTCTAGAAAGAGATAGCAATAGGGAGGGACGCGACGCGAGCTAAGATACAACGTACGCTCGAACGCACGACAGTTGTTACAACGCCAGAAGTTTCTTCGAGGTAAGAAACTTCTGGTTAACAAAATCTTAATAATAACTTACGATATCGCGCAGAGGCCTCGTATTTCGGGTAACGAACGACGATCGGCGTTGTCCAACAGAGATCTCTTTCTGGTTCCGCCTGATCGCTGCGGCTCGTGAATTCGGCCCAACGATAACCAATTTGTAGGTTACTGCGGCGTGTCGTGAACAGCCAACGTAGGTAGAGCACGGCCTGGTGAAGATGCTCGTGTCCCTTTCGACCTTATTTTTCCTTTGCACAAAATTAGTACGGCACTACACCAGCGAATTGCTTAATAATTACGAACGATCGAGCAAAGATGCGCGCTTGTAGGCCGTTGAATCAAGTCTCAAGCGCCGCGGTTTCTCTTCCTTCTCGTGCGCGTCGATTGACGCCTTATAACACTAGTATATGACGGCGCTCGTGACAGCGCCCCGAGTTAAATTAATTACAGCAGCGCGCTAGATTCGAACACGGTAGAATACCGTGACAGTATAATTAAATATATATTTATTCAAAATCATTTGGTTCTTTCAAAAAAATGAAATATTTGATTTCAAATAAATCGTTTATTTGATTTGATTAATGATTCTGCATTATCCAACAAAATGTTGGTTAATCCAAATAAATGCTAATTCAAATAAACGTATTTTTAATTCAAAACTAATTTATTTTATTCAAACAAATAATTTAGTTTAATTCATTCTATATTTATTCGAATTCATTTTGTTCTATCAAACAAATGAAATATTTGATTTCAAATAAACCGTTTATTTCATTTAAATAATGATTCTGTTTTATCCATTTAAATGTTGGTGATTTCAAAAACATGCAAATTTAAATAAACGCGTTTTAAATTCAAAACTAATTTATTTCATTCAAACAAATATTTTAGTTCAAATTAATGAAGATTCATTCAAATTCATTTTGTTCATTCAAACAAATAAATTTATTGATTTCAAATAAACCATTCATTTCATTTAAATAATGATTCTGCATCATCTAACTAAATGTTGGTTAATTCAAATAAATGCTAATTCAAATAAACGTGTTGTTAATTCAAAACCAAATTGTTTCAATCAAACAAATAATTTAGTATAATTCAATATATATTTATTCAAAATCATTTGGTTCTCTCAAAAAAATGAAAAATTTGATTTTAAATGAACCGTTTATTTGATTTGATTAATGATTCAGCATTATCCAACCAAATGTTGGTCAATTCAAATAAATGCTAATTCAAATAAACGTTTCTTTGATTCAAAACTAATTTATTTCATTCAAACAAATGATTCTGTTTAATTTGATAAATATTTATTTAAATTCATTTTGTTCTATCAAACCAATAAATTTATTAATTTCAAATAAATCGTTTATTTCATTTAAATAATTATTCTGTTTTATCCAACTAAATTTTGGTTATTTCAAATAAATGCTAATTCAAATAAACGGGTTTTTAATTCAAAGCTAATTTATTTCATTCAAACAAATAATTTAGTTTAATTCAATATATATTTATTCAAAATTGATTTATTCTATCAGACAAATTAAATATTTGATTTCAAATAAACAGTTTATTGGATTTAAATAACGTTCCTGCTTTATCCAACTAAATGTTGGTTATTTTGAATATAAGCTTATTCAAAAAAACGTGTTTTCAATTGAAAACTTATTTATTTCATTCAAACAAACGATTTAGTTTAATTCAATATATATTTATTCAAATTCATTTTGTTCTATCAAACAAATGAAATATTTGATTTCAAATAAACCGTTTATTTCATTTGAATAATGATTCTGTTTTATCAAACTGAATGCTGGTGATTTCAAATACATGCAAATTTAAAAAAACGTGTTCTTAATTCAAAACTAATTCATTTCATCCAAACAAATGATTGTGTTTAATTTAATAAATATTCATTCAAATTTATTTTGTTCGTTCAAACAAATAAATATATTGATTTCAAATAAACCATTTATTCGATTCAATTAATGATTCTGTTTTATCTAACAAAATGTTGGTTAATTCAAATCAATGCTAATTTAAATAAACCTTTTTTCATATTCAAAATCAATTTGTTTCTTTTAAATACATAATTTAGTTCAACTCAATAAATATTTTTTTAAATTCATTTTGTCCTTTCAAAATAAATGAATTTATTGATTTTAAATAAACCGTTTATTTGATTCAATTAAAGATTCTTTATAATCTAATTGAATGTGGTTCAATTCAAATAAATAAAATTTTAAATATTTTTGTTATTAATATTAAATAAATATTTGATCGAAGCAAGAACTAAATATTTGATTCAACTAAATGTTTATTTGAATCAACTTATCGAAATTCAAATAAATGTATTTAGTTGTTTCAACTAAATTTTTTTTATTGCATATATATATTTATATTGTCGTCTCTAGCTAGCAAAATGAATGTTGAGGTTACATACATTTTAGTTTGCAGCGCAAGTATATTCAGTTTTCTTTACTTCACATTGAAAAATGTAGATTATTTCATACTTTGTAGTGAAGTATGCAAGGCGACAGTGTATCTATAGATAGAAGAGGGCTATTAGTCGGCGGCCGCAACACGCAGTATACCTGTTGCACGCTTATTGTTAATGTTGAAAAAACGACGCTTTGAAACATAATAAGCCCATATACTCTTTAACATTGCGTAGAGCGATGTTTAAACTTTGATTTAAGCAATCTATACTTTGAATAATAACAATTTTTACCATAAATTCTAAGCCTTGAAAATGGCCATTTAGTGTTTAATTAATTTTAAAATTGTTTATAATATAAAAACGGTTGACTTAATAGAAAAGTGACTGAAGTCTTTTTTTTCGAATGATCCAAAAAATCTAAAATAACTTTATACGGTGCAAAAAACTTGATTTCATAATTGGTTTAAAAAAAATTCTTTAAACCATTTTTCGACCACGGCACCACCTGGCACTCTTTGATTCGTTATAAGGGACCCTTCTTGGAAATGATCGCAAAAAAAAAAAAAAATAAATTTATTTTTGAAAGGGAGCGAGGCTATATTTCCCAGGACTACTGGGGCGCGCTACGCACGCCCTCAACTGCTGTCCTTGCAACAAGCTTGCCCTGTATTTATCCTTTTTATTTTCAAATGGCGTATATAACTAATGAAGCATAACTTGTACACATTCGATAAAAATATAGTTGTACACGCTAAAGTCAAAGTTAAAAGTTAAGATTGAAAATGTCTAGTTCTTTGCTTATGTATTTTATTATTGTTCATCTAAAAGCATTGGAAGTTTGAATACAAAAAATTATTATGAATTCTAAAAATTAATAAGATTTGTAAAAATTTACTCTAAAGTGATACAAATATTTTTTAGCATTTATGATAAATTATAAGTCTGATTTTCAAGTAATTCTTAATATTTTCATAATATTTGAACGAGTAAAATCAAAAGTTAAAAGTTAATATTCAATTAAATCCATAAATATTAGAATTTTTAGGTACAGCTAGAGTTCGGCTTCTTCTCCTCTATCGGCTCGCTCGATATGTACCCCTACCAACAAGTCTACTCGCGTACTCGAAGATTTTGTTTTGCACTTTCTGAATAACGCCGCTGCCCTTATAGGAGGTTTTACAGGCATAAGTAAATTTGATAATTACTTTTTTCTATTATTAAGTGATTTAATAAATAAAAAAAAACAGGTGTGGCAGTCGTGGGGACGTGCCGACAGAAGTTAATACTTCTTTTGGTTTAATGACAGTTTTGCTTCTCACAACAAATTATCAACTCATGAAGTAGAATAATGATAGTTCTGGGTAAAGAAAAGGCCCCTAAATACATTTGCAACTCACTAAGCTACTTAGAAGCATACAGAAATTATTTAAATAATAAGCATATAATGATAATAAATATAAAAACAATCAATTTATTAAAATTTTGTAATGATTCATAATAATTATTATATTCAATATGGGAATTGCATATTATAATAATCTTTTATATGCAAATTTAAAACTTAACTCAATAATAACCAAAAATATAATTAATATTTTTGTTTCAAAGTTTTTTAAAAATATTTAAAAAATGCACAGTGGGTATGTGAATTATAATTGCAGTCCTAAACTACAGTTTAGTCGATGTTTTTCTTGAAACTTTAAATCGAGCACTAAATATAAATCATTTGGAAGTTAATATTATTACTGTAAGCATGTTAAAATATTAGAATTTTGTTTTTTAGTATATCTACCAGCAATTTCAATTAATCAATGACGGAAAATATTCGTTAGACTATTCTACACTTTAGGTCTAAGCAGCGTAATGACATGATTTTTATTTGTAAACTAATTCGCGATTCACCTACGTTCCCCTACTCACAACTAACCTCAGACCGTCAGAAATTCATAAAAATAAATTTAGATGAAAAGCGCTTATTCAAATAGTATTATCTCTGGTTCTACTTGTCACACGAAAAAAATAAATAAAAAGTAATAAAAAGTAATAAAAGAAAAAAGTAATAAAATTTTATTCTATCTTCATCCTCTTTTACAATTTGTAAAAATTTCAAATTAAAAAAAAAGAGAATTTAAAAAAATAAAAAATTCAACTCTGATTTTTTTCTTCTCATACCCTTTAATAAAGTTATAAACAATTGAAACATCAAAAGTGAAAATTTGATTAACAATTACGTTTGACATATTATTATATATATTATCATCATTTTCCTAGAAATAAATTTTAGTTTTTTGAAGAAATTTGAAAAAAAAAATATTTAAATTAATTGAATAATTTTGATTCGAATTTGATTGTTTACATGTTTAAAAATATATACGATCACTTGTAACTTTATTGAAAAGTCTCGTAACAGAAAAAACATCTGTAATAAATATTAGATTTTTGAAAATTCTTTCCGTTTTTGTTGGAATTTTTTCCTAATCAATAATTAAAAAAAAAAATGAAAACTTCGTATTTTGTATCTAATTTAATTTGTTTTTATGATATTTGTTGTTCGACTATCAGAGATAATACTGTTTGAAGAAGCGCTATATATATATAGCACTCATACATATATAATACATACATAAACATACAGAAAGTTTTTAATAATTAACGCATTAGAATAAAAATCATTAAGTGGCCGTTAAAGATGTATCTGCGTGTGAGTGCGCGCCTTATACATATTGAACGCTCATGTGGTAACCTAATACTCAAACAGCATATAGACGTCGATTTGTACGCTGATGAGCCGATGTGCCTTCTCTCTCGCCTCCTATATACTTAGCTTATGTAGTGCGTATTCGCTTGCTATACTCTCTCTTTCTCTCAAATCAGGCTTAAATATACATTGCTTGGTATAGTATAGTATTCCCTCTCTCTCTTATTCTTATAACTTAGTTGTGTATGCGATCACAGATAGGGTCACACGTACACAATACATATTAAAATGTAACGTGACGGCAACTTGAATTTTTATCCTCAGCAAATTTTCGAGGCGCGCCAAAAAAAGAATCAACTTCAAAAACTATTTAATAAAGTATAAATTAAAAATTTTTATAAAATATAAATATTTCTGTACACGAAAAAATTGCAAATTCTTTTCCTATTATTGAGACCAGGGTTGCAAATATTTAAATCATTTTGGGCTTTAAATAAATTTTAATTCACAAATCCTTTTTGAATTCGTAATTACAGTTTTATTTAATTAACAATTCCTTTTAAATTAATAATTAAAAATATTTTAATTAACAAATCAAAATCTAATCGTGAATTGAAAAGGCTTTAATTAAAAAATCAAAAGGAATTCTGAAATAAATAAATTTCAATTAAGAAATCAAAATGTAATTGTGAATCGAAAGGGCTTTAATTACAAAATCAAAAGGAATTCTTAATTAAATAAATTTGAATTAAGAAATCCAAATTTAATCGTGAATTGAAAGGGCTTTAATTCCAAAATCAAAAGGAATCCTTAATTAAATAAATTTCAATTAAGAAATCAAAATGTAATCGTGAATTGGAAGGGCTTTAATTCCAAAATCAAAAGGAATTCTTAATTAAATAAATTTCAATTAGGAAATCAAAATTTAATCGTGAATTGAAAGGGCTTTAATTCCAAAATCAAAAGGAATCCTTAATTAAATAAATTTCAATTAAGAAATCAAAATGTAATCGTAAATTGAAAGAGCGTCAGTTATGATTATGATTTGTGAATTCGAGGGCTTTAATTAAAAATTCCATAATTCCTTTTTAATTAAACGTTTTAAAGGAATTTTTTATCATATATATGTATATAGAAAAACAGATGTGGACGCGCACATACATACGCACCTGGGCTCATATATATGCAACATTTCGTGTCGACCCAAACGCACACATACAGACAAGTTGATATATATGTATATACATACATACATACATACATACGTGGGACATTCCACGTCAATTAGAATGCACCCACAGACAGGTTTATATATATGGGACATTTCATGCCAATGCGCATGCACACACACAGGATTATATATATATATATATATATATATATATATATATATATATATGTATGGGACATTTCATGTCAACTCGTATGTACTCATAATCACAGGCTTTTCTATATATATGGAACATTTCATGACAACTCTCACACACCTATCCGAGTTCCTTCAGGTTTACATATATGTGACGTTTCATGTCAATTTGCATTCATGCATACACGCTTTTATATACATGCGACTCTTCATGTCAACTCATGTACGACCTTACTGACAGGTTTTTGCATATGTATATATGGTCCATTTCATATCAAATTGCTCACGTTCACCCTCAATTTTTTTGTTTCTATATATATATATATATATATATATATGGGACATTTCATGTCAACTTGCACGTACTCGCAAGCACAGGTTTATATATATATATATGGGACATTTCATGACAACTTGTACACACCTATCTAAGTACCCTTAGGTTTATATATATGAGACGTTTCATGTCAATTCGCATGCATGCACACACGCGTTCATGTACGTGGGACTTTTCAGGTCGACTTACAAGCATGATATAAACATGTATATATATACATAAGGGACATTTCATGTAGAATCGCACGTACACACACAGGTTTATTCAAGTTTATATGGAACATTTAATTTCAACTCATACGCGCACGCACACGCTCACACATACAAACACATATTTAACTTTATATCTATATATATATATATATATATATATATATATATATATATATATAACATACTTTACCTTATCGATGCAGACAATATTTAAAAAATAGTTATTTATTATGCTGTGGTACCCACGATCGCCGTCTTTGGATACCTAGGTGTTAATGACAACTTAAACATCACCTACAGCTAAAACTTTTGAAATTCAACTTATAGTTTAATAACTACTTTGAAGTTGTTTCAAATGTTATCTAGCCAAACATGGATGTTCCGAGTAAGATAAACATTGTCTACAAGAATATCTCTTGAAATTTAGCCATTATTTATTAATAACATGTACGTTTTCCGAGATGACATCTCACAATATCCAGGTGATCCTGGCTACCTGGAAATCGTCTATATGAATGAATTTTGAAATTTTCCATACCGATTATGAAGTTTACAGACATTTGCAGGGACTACGTCAAATGAAACTTGGAGATTCTTTTAGATTTCGATTCTAAGGTTGTTTGATTAGGTCGGAGAATACTCGGAAATGAAAAGATTTTAAAAGAACAATTGTTTAAGATTCATGCAAGTTCCATGAAATATGTTGATTTACTCGTAGTCGATACCCATATATAAAGATCATTCATACAAATCATCTCGCATATAAATTTGCGGTAGTATCCCTACTAATTTATGAATTTTTCGTTCGAATAATGCCAGCGAAATTTAACTTCGAGAAAGCATATTACTATTGTAATTAGTGAATAATTTTAACATTTTTTCATCAAACATCATTCCGATATACAGGTAATAAGCGCTATCATTTAAAAAATTTAAAAAAAGTTAATTTATTTATTTTATACTTTTTAGTCTATTTATTCAATTATTGTATTTTATTTTTAAAGCATGTTTTTAAAATTTTGTATTTTCTATTTTTAAGTTAAAATTGTTTTTATTATCATTTAGAGTTACATTGCAACCAGACTTTTCGAAGATTACACTCAGGTACATCCGTTATCGGCGACTTGGTACTCCAGTTCGACCTCTTCATCCTAAATCATTATTATGCATTATAGATTCACTTTCAAACCTTGAATTAGGTTTTAGCAGCCCCGAAATCCCCGGGAACCCACCTCGACCCAGAGAAAGCCTCCCCACTTGTACTTCCTCGGAGACGACGTCCATGCGTATTCTGGACAACGTGCATCACTTTGTGGCAATTGTTTGATCTCAAATTCGGTTTTAGCAACCCTAAAAACCCCCGAGAAACTCGCCTTGACCCAAAGAAAGCCTCCCCATTTATACTTCCTCGGAGATGACTTTTCACACCCATTATCATCGACCTGGATGTCCAGGTACCAAAATGACAACTGATTATTGTATTGTCATCCAAGACCAAAGTCTATGCCAATTGTCAGAATTTATATCTGTCAAAAAGTGCCTGAAATCGAGTGCGCAAGATTTGATTACAGACAGACAAACATGCAAACAGACATGAAGGCGAATATAAGAAAAGCGTATATAAAAAAATAATATTTACCTACGTTAAGTCTGCTTTGAGACTAATTATCTTTCGTTTTTTATGACAAAAACAAGTAAATTGAATTTGAGAAAATTTCTATAAGTTACTTAAATTTATGAAAAAGTCAATATAAATCGTCATTTTTGCAGAATTATGAAGATTATGATTATTTTCGCGGAAATTATAAAGTTATGGAAATTATTTATGGAAACGTTTTCGATTGGAAAATTTGTGATTATTGCAGTTGAATTTTGTTACATCATCATCAGTTATATCCTCGTTAAAATGACCCGAAAATTTCTGAAAGAATCGGAACAAATATTTTTCCGGTCTTTAAAGAATGTTTAAGAACTATTATGAAATAAAAATTGATAAATGTTTCAAGTTTTCCAAATCGTTCCGACATTAAAATTTCAATTATAAGCCGTTACTTATAAAATTTGGAAAAGTCTATTGTATGCAACTATTTTTCCAGTGATTCAGTTGTAATTTATGAAATTGTGAATTTGGGTGATTCATTACGTTTCTTTCCGTAATATTTATCTGATGTTGGAGCTACAGCAATCAAGTTTTGCTTTTTTTATTTCATTAATATCATTTTAAATTCGTAAATTAATAGTATATTGTGTAACGAGTAAGGTTTAGTTGACTATTGCGCACGAGGGCAAGTTGGCGCACGAGCGTAGCGAATAGTGCCATTGCCCGAGACTCTCTCTCTCTCATATCTGCCGTACGACTGACTCGCAATAGTATATTTCAATACTTTTTGGTACTATTATTTGTAATTAAATTACATACTTTTAGTTCACCAATTTCACGTTTATACGGAATAATTACGATTTCGTTAATGTAAAAATAATACAAGAATAGATGATACGATTTACTTTGTCAGAGGTTAAAGCGAGATAGAGTATAAAATTCATCATATGGTCGATGAGATACAGTATGAGGGCGCTGCGCTTGTATAAACCTTTGCGATTTTACATTAATTAACGCTTTTGCGTGACATTATTTTACAGAATGTAACGTATTTACGTGATTTAATACAAAATAATATTATACATAGCTGTGAAACACACGCCCTCAAAAAACAACACACGCAGCGCGCGCTATTAGCTACTTACTACCCCGAAAACGCATGCGCCATAGGCCGCTTACTCAGCACGGATGAGAAAAACAAATATAATGACTTGTCCGCACTAAAGCTATGTTAATACAATAATTTTTGTTAAAATAAAAAATCATTTAAACTTGTAAATTTTTTATGAACTTGGATTGGAAATTATATCAAGCTCGACAAACCTAATCTTAAAATACGTTACATTGAAAGTTTGTATTATTACTTTTATGTAGTATTTTCGTGGGTTTCTTGAGTTGTCCGCACTCGAGTTGAATCTTACAAATTTTTTCTTTGTCGCAAAAAAATGTTATTAAACGCATTGTTTATTCATAACTTGGGATTGGAAATATTATTAGAAGACTGGAAGCTTCGTCATGCTCTTAAAAATAAAAATAGTGTTATCTAATTTTAAAAATAATATTAATCTGAATAATATATCCTCATCAGAAAAGTTATTGTAATTTATATATTTTTAGAACCTTTCCAATTTCATGTGTACCACTATGGTATTATATGGGGATATCCATCCAACTTTAAATTCTCTAGTAACAGGTCATTATTTAAACTAGGTTATAATCTTTTGTGCTATCCTGTAACTCTATTTCTGATGTATTTTGTAAATGTGCCACAAAACGGCGCAGCAGATAATTCTATAAAAGTAAATTTACACATAAGATAAATTACGGTAATTTTTTATGTGTAAAAATGAATGTTTCATAGAAATATCTACTGCGCCGTTTGTTAAACATTTACAAAATACATCAGAAATAGAGTTACAGGATAGCACAAAAGATTTGAACCTAGTTTAAACAATGTGCATCATGCGGTAACCCAGTAACAGCTGTAATATGACCTGTTACTAGACAATTAAAAGTTTTGTGGATATCCCCATATATCAAAAAATATGATTATGACTTCTTCAGATTCTTTATGAATTTCTAATATATTGAATAGTGATTTTTGAAGGGCATATCATAATATTAATTAAATTAACTTATTAATAAACTAAAAAATTGCCTAGTATTAATAAATTAGTGCGATTTATTGTATTTATTCACAAAAAAAATTTATAGCTTAGTCGTGTAAAATGACTTTATTTCCATTATCAAACAATTTCATGGTATGCTTAACTATTTCAAGAGTTAAAAAAATTTAATAATATGTATATTTTTTTATAACTTCAAGATCGTTACTGAGAATCATAAATAATTTTCACGGTATTTTATTAATAGCAGGTCGTACATCTCTATCCTTTTATAATATAAAAATTCAATTTTCTGCAAAACCTTATGATTGTAGCAAAATAAAGAAGAAAGCCCCATCTCGTATACTAAAAGCAATATTTTCTCTTATGAGAAAAAATTATTTTTATCGCTTCGTTTCAAAGAAAACTTTGAAAAACTGAATTGTCCATCCAAACCTCGATATTTGATGTTTTTCAAGGTTTTTTTCAAAACGAATCGATAAAAAAATTTTTTCCTATTCAAAGAAAATATTGCTTTTTATGATACAAGATGGGGCTTTCTCTTTATTTTTTGCTAAAATTATTAGTTTTTGTAGAAAAATCAATTTTTTGATTACAATAGGACATATATACTCGACCTCCTCTTAAGGATCTTTAATAGCTATTAAACTCTTTACAAGATTGTAATAATTCATCTCGATCTACTTCCACAGAGTTCGTGAAGTTTCATTAACCTTTCAATCAATATACAGAAAATATAAAGATTCATCCGTATTCTTAAATGATCTGATAGGAGTCGGTCTGTGGCTCATTCGGTAGAGCGTTGGATTCGTAATCTCGAGGTTCCGAGTTCGAATCCCGCTCTCGGCCGATTGATACAAGCACCACTGTACGTTACATGTGCTTTGTTCACAAACACACTTACGAGCTCCGTCGCTGATTAGCATAGCAATAATAGCATAGCATAAATATAGCGACGTTAAAAAAAAAAAAAAAAATGATCTCATAGATTTATAATCATTTATTTACCAATAATTTAATAAATATATTCATACGATGATAAAACGTGAAAAATATTTCTGAAGAATTTTTTAAAATACAATCTAGAAGGATTCTCCTGAAAACTTTACAGTGCTGTTCACTTCTAAAGCGATCTTAATTGTTCATTAATTGTGAATACAATAAAATTAAGGTTACTATTCCTTAGTAAAACTTAATGAATCAAAAAAGTTCAGAAGGTATCAACGAAAATCATGACAATTTTTTTCATAAGAGTTCACAAAGTTGTATTATGGACTGGTACCAAAAACCGCAAAAAATTAGAAAGGTTCTTTTACATCAGAATCTTTCCAAACCTTAATGTACATTTTAACCGGGGTATTTCACCTGAATACGGAGGACATTTATAACTAATATAGGTAGCTAGGAGAGTTTCCGTAGCCGATGAAGATCCACGGCTCCACCAAAGTTTTTCCTATGTATTTTGGTGCTTTGAACACGAATTTCGAGGGTGGATAGCTGGAAAATAGTTAGAAAAATCTCTAAAGTAAATTTTCTGGTTGTTAATTCTCCGCAGAAAAACATAATTTTTCGTGTTTTTCATCAAATATTAAGTCGAAAATATTCTTATCAATTTTGCCGTACATTGCACCATTTCTCTGTAAAAACATCATAAATATAAAAAAAACTCATTTTGCCATTTTTAATGATTTTTTTTATTTTATTGCACTAATCATTGGTGACCAATATAATTAAGAATTTTTACATTTTAATAAGCTGAAATTATTCTTTAATCCACCAACTGTTGATAAAAAAAGAATGGTTTAGGCTGGTTGCGGTCTTCCTTTAATTTTTCACGAATAATTGAACCGCTCATTCAGAAAGTACTGCGCAACGGTGCTCACATGAAAAAGTCAGGTCGGAAAATAGGGGAGATTGCTATAGTAACATTAAAGTCCACGGTTCCAAAAATTTTTTTTATATATTTTGTCACTAAACATTAATTTAAAGGGGGTGAAGTCGGAAAATGTCCAGGAAAATTTGTATGATATAATTTCCAAAAATTTGAAAAGTCTATTTTTCAAATAAAAAACATTTGGTCGCTTATTTCATGCAATTTTCATGCCAAAATTATAAAAAAGAATAAGTTTTATAATTTCTTTCAATTTTTCATATTAGAATGAGACTATTGTTACAGTGCAGCAGAGATTAGAATAGGATTTCCTAAAATTTTATTTCATTTGCTAAATTTATGTTATAATTTATAAATACGTTTAATTTATCGTTATTTGTATTTTAATCTTATAACATATTTTACGTGTAGAATTTTTGCTACAAGAACAATATGTACAGTACGCTATTCATTATTTTATGAAGTTTAAAAAACTTGTGTTTTTATAATTTATAAAATTTTTTAACGAAGTACAATTTTTTTTTGTGAACTACTCTTTTACTGTTACATATTTTGTAAAAATATATCTTTTTAATAAAAAAAATAGGTATATGATTGATTGAAAATATTAATTTTAATTAATTTAATTTATGTATAACCCTGTTGAAAAAACTCACTGACATGGTAACATTTTCTTCTAACTATTAATAATTGAATTTATTGATTTGTTGATTGTAATTCTTTAATCATTTATTTTATTTCCGCAATTCAATCCAAAATATCCTTAATTTATAATCCTTCAGTTGAAAATTGAGGCAGCATACTAATTATAACACATCCAAAATAATTTATAGCAGCATCATCAGTGCCACAACCAAATTTTAAAATTGCTAAGCATAAACTTTCAAAACGAATTTCAGGAAAAAGTAATTAACATTGTAAAAGAATTTTTTTATTACAGATAACTATTATGGGAAAAACTTTTTTGAAAATAAAATCATATAATCAAATTATCCATCAAAAAGTAAAACCATTCCTTAAAAATCTTTAAGATTTTTATCAGTATTAATATTGGCAATTTTTCCTAAATTAGAATTTTTTTTATTTTAAGTAACATAGAAAAAATAACTTGTTTGTGTAACTGATTAAAAACTGCTCACTTGTTAAAAAAAAATCTGGTGGCACTCATATATATATATATATATATATATACCTGTGTGTGTGTGCGCGTATGTGAATTGACATAAAATATCCCATGTATATGTATATACATATATTCATAAGCCCATGTGTGTGCGTGCATGCGCCTTGACAGGAACAGCCCCATATATATATATATAAAGAAAAATATATACAAACTCAAGTACGTGTCTCATGCATGTAAATTGACATGAAACGTCCCGTGTATATAAACCTGTGTGTATGTGCGCGCGTGTGAATTAACATTAAATATCCCATGTATATGTGTACACATATATATGTGTATATATATATATATATATATATATATATATATATATTCATAAGCCCATGTGTGTGCGTACATGCGAATTGACAGAAACGGTCCCATATATATAAATACAAATTTCAAATACATGTTTAGATGTGTTTGCGTGTTCGAGTTGACAAGATATGTCAAATATATGAAAACCGGTGCGTGCGTGTTGACATGATACGTCCCATATATGTGAACCTAAGGGCGCTTGGATAGGTGTGTTAGAGTTGTCATGAAATGTCCCATGTATATAAACCTGTATAGGCGTGGGTAATAATTGACGTGAAAAATCCTATGTATATTAACGTGTGTGCATGCATGCGAATCGATATGAAATGTACCATATGTGTAAACCTGTGTGTGTGTGTGCGTGCGTTCGAATTGACGTGAAAAATCCTATATATATTAATGTGCGTGTGCATGCATGCGAATCGAAATGAAATGTCCCATATATATATATAAACCTAAGGTTACTAGGATGGGTGTGTGTGTGTTGTCATAAAATGTCCCACATATATAAAAAAGCCTGTCATTATGAGTATGTACGAGTTGACATGAAATGTCCTATATATAATCCTGTGTGTGTGTGTGTGTGTGTGTGCGTGCGCATTGGCATGAAATGTCCCATATATCTAAACCTGTAAGTGCGTGCGTTCCAATTGACGTGAAAAGTCCCATGTTTATTAAAGTCTGTGTGCATGCATGCGAATAGACATGAAATGTCCCATATATATAAACCTGTGTGCGTGCTTTCGAATTGACGTGAAAAATCCTATGTTTATTAATGTGCGTGTGCATGCATGCGAATCGACATGAAATGTCCTATATATGTAAATCTAAGGGTACACGAATGGGTGTGTGCGTGTTGTCATGAAATGTACCACACATAAAGAAAACCTGTACTTATGAGTACGTGCTAACCGACATGAAATATCCCATGTATGTATGTATGTATATATATATATATACATATATATAAACCAAAATATATACGGGTCAACGGGTGCAAGTTGACATGAAACGGACCATGTATATATATATATATATATATATATATATATATATATATATATATATATATATATATATATATCAACTTGTCCGTATGTGTGCGTGTTGGTCGACATGAAATGTTGCATATATATGAGCCTAGGTGCGTATGTATGTGCGCGTCCACATATGTTTTTCTATATACATATATATGATACAAATTCCTTAGTACGTTTAATTAAAAAGGAATTGTGGAATTTTTAATTAGAGCCCTCGAATTCACAAATCATAATCATATCTGACGCTCTTTCAATTCACGATTACATTTTGATTTCTTAATTGAAATTTATTTAATTAAGGATTTCTTTTGATTTTGGAATTAAAGCCCTTTCAATTCACGATTACATTTTGATTTCTTAATTGAAATTTATTTAATTAAGGATTCCTTTTGATTTTGGAATTAAAGCCCTTTCAATTCACGATTAAATTTTGATTTCTTAATTGAAATTTATTTAATTAAGAATTCCTTTTGATTTTGGAATTAAAGCCCTTTCAATTCACGATTACATTTTGATTTCTTAATTGAAATTTATTTAATTAAGGATTCCTTTTGATTTTGGAATTAAAGCTCTTTCAATTCACGATTAAATTTTGATTTCTTAATTGAAATTTATTTTATTAAGAATTCCTTTTGATTTTGTAATTAAAGCCCTTTCAATTCACGATTACATTTTGATTTCTCAATTGAAATTTATTTAATTGAGAATTCCTTTTGATTTTTTAATTAAAGCCTTTTCAATTCACGATTAGATTTTGATTTGTTAATTAAAATATTTTTAATTATCAATTTAAAAGGAATTGTTAATTAAATAAAACTTTAATTACAAATTCAAAAATGATTCGTGATTCAAATAATTTTTAATTACTTTTTTCGCAACCCTGATTGAGACACTTAATGATAAAAAAAGATGATAAATAAATTCATCGATTCTGTCAGTAAAACTTTTCACAAAGCAGCAGTGTTATTCAGAGAGTGCTAAGCAAATTCTTCAGGAGCGCGAGTAAGCTTGTTGGTGTGGGGTACTAATCAAGCAAACCGATGGAGGAGAAGTGGTGATACTCAACGAGCCGACTGTAAATATTTATTTTGATTACAACTTTTTCACAAAATTCCAAAAAGTTTTAAAAATGTAGAATACTGACATAATTTCGTACATTTAATGTCAATATGAAAATTCATAAGTCCTATTTTTAAATTAACAATGATTATTTTTATTAATTTTTTTTGTCCCACATACGACCAACAATAGCATAAAATTATATACTCAACAAGTCGGGAAAATATTTGCAAGGTTCAATGTTCATACTTGAATGTTCGCGCGGAAACATTGAGATTCTATGTCACTTTTTGCGTATATTATTGATATAAGTATAGAAATCTATCTCCCATTTTTCGTCAAATCAAAAGACGAAGATTTTTCATATTATGAACCACTCAGAATTTTTTTAGATTTTTTTAGTGCATATTTTTTGAGCTACAAAGCTTCAAAGCTTGGCTAAAATCATATTTTTCACATTCAGGACTAATTTTAGGCTTCAATTACTCGTTAGATTGTGTTTTTTAAAACGGCGTTTAGAAAACTCGTTTATCGGTGCCCCATTTCCATACCGAAAATGCCTGTTTACTGCACAAAAAATTGATTAATAAATTAACTTTCTACACGATTTTTAAATTTTAACGCCCTTAACTTTTCGTGCAAAACACGGCCATTTTCGTCACGGAAATGAAGCATCAAAAAACAAATTTGCAATCGAAAAATGTCCCACTGTCACTTAAATTATCGCTCGAATCACTATTTGAACTTATTATAAGAGAATATAAAGACACTAATAATATAAAGATCACTGACTGCTCGTATAAAAGTATCATTTCAAATATAATAAGTTGAGCACTTGCTTTTTGTATCCCCACTCTTCTATATTTTTTCCTATGTTTGAATTATTTTCTTACTTACAGTGCCTACGCGAAAACTTTAGATTCTCGTTTTCATAATATTAAACTTTTAACAAATTTATTTTATTTGTTGTAGTATTATTTTTCTTTGTTAAAATTTTAACCCCACTTCTATATTTTTTCCTTTGTTTGAATGATTTCCTTAGAATGCTTACGCAAAAACTTTAGATTTTCGTTTTTAAAATATTAAACATTTAACAAATTTATTTTATTTGTTGTAATATCATTTTCCTTTGTTAAAATGAAAAAAAAAACTTTGGTGGTTTTCACGTATACATTTTTTACATGTTTTTACGTATCCCCCACACCTTTATTTATCTTTTTCCATTCCAATTACCCTCCTACCCACCTCATTGTGCACTTGCCCGGGGTAATGCCCGTGAAGAAGGAAAAACCCTGTAGCCAAACCCAGTGGGATAATGCTTAGGGAAAACCTTTTCCGGAATGGGTCGGTGTATATAGCGAATTCGGTATTAGGTAACTCTTGTACAAGAGTACCTACACCGTATTTGCCACACCTCTCGCTCACATTGTCAAGTGGCCAGCACGCCCAAGCGACCGTCACATAAAGCAAGTCAGAACCGGCCGCACGGCGCACTTGAGCGGTCACCCATCCAAGAACTAACCGTGGCCGATGCTTCTTAACTTTGCAGATCGCCTGGCGCGCACCGAACCACTCGGCCAATGCGTCGGTTCCTTTGTTAAAATATTAATTTACTATTTAATTCTTCTTTATTGAATTATTATTTACTTATACTGTAATAATATTTTAGAATATTCTTTCCTTGGTTAAATTATTATTTTATTATTTTATTTTTCTTTGTTTATAAAAATTATCTCACAATGCTAGCATCAAAACTTAAAAATAAACTTATAAACATTTTATTATACGTTTTAAATTGAAAAATTATTGCACGTTTATTTTTAGACTTATTATATTCCTGAATCATGATCGAATTTTCCGAACTTTATAATGAAAAAAAAGGTACATAACATGTGCATAGAATAGGTCTTTACTGCATGCGCGTTGCCACTCTCGCTACGCTCGATTAGCAATCTTCACGCGTGCGGTAAAGGCCTATTTTCTGCACTAGTTAAGTGAATACCATTTTTTCATACCCCGGCAAAAAAACACGTCGTTATTCGTCAAAATCATACAGTATAAATATAGCGTTCTCCCCTAGCGGATATGCTCACTTCAGTAGCGCAGTAAGCTTGGCGTCAGCACAGATCCCGCATACTGCTGTGTTTTCAAGTCTCTTTTGAGCGTGTTTAGAGTAGAGGAGATATACGTTTATCTTTTTCTATTCGCCAGTTATGAGCGTAAACTCTCTCTCTCTCTCTCTCTCTCTCTCTCTCTCTCTCTCTCTCTCTCTCTCTCTCTCTCTCTCTCTCTCTCCTCTCTCTCTCTCTCTCTCTCTCTCTCTCTCTCTCTCTCTCTCTCTCTCTCTCTCTCTCTCTCTCTCTCACTATCTTTCTAGCGTAAGTAGCGACACACACGCTTTTTTCTGCTCTTGCTTTTTTTTCTCTTAATAATTTTTATTGGGATTTGCTGCTTGGTTTGGTGCTCTGTGGAGTGTGGCTAGTGTCTCTGTGTGGGCATAGTGTTTCAATTGCATTAAATGCAATTGTTCGTGTTTATTGCATCCTAACCTCCGAATTACTTGGTGCTGGCTTGCTTCGTTCAATACATGCACAATTTTGATATCAGTGGCTCCATCTATTGGTTGCCTTATGTATTAATTTTTAACTTGATTGGTGAATGACTGTGGAGTCTCATATTAAAGGTGCTTTCCCACTTATCGTTATTATAAGTTATTAACTACGTGTAATTCAGATCTGTATTATTGTGCTGTTTCTCCACCTTCTGGAAATTATTCACCAACTTATTGACGAAGCAACAACTTCTTAGCATACATGTTATGCTGCTACTCCACTAGCATATTTAATACTACACCACTACTGTTTCTTTGAGCGCTACAATTTTGTTTTACTCGATTTCTTGAATTTTGATAATTCATTCTATTTATTTAAATAGATATGCAACAATTTAATGATATTTTACTACAATATTTGAGAAGATGAGTAAGCTGGATAAATTGGACTCAATGGAATCCTTTGTTTCCAAGGTGAGCAGTCTGCTTACTGTGCTAGCTAATAAATTTTCTGTTCTTGAGTCGAGAGTTAGTGCACTTTCTACTGCATTTGACAAGCGAATTACTAAGAATAAAGCCAGACTTGTCGCTAACAAGAAGAGCTGAAGGCAAGAGTTGAGAGTGTGCTTACTACTACTACCGATACAACAATATCTGGAACAGACTCTGCTATTAATTTGGATCATCTTAGAACTCTATCACAGCGATGTGATGCTTTAAAAGCACAGCAGCTTCGTATTGAAGGGCTTCTGACTTGGTACTGGGTGTTCTTGTGCCATCGGAATTTTCTAATCTTAAGGCTGGTGTATCTGCTGTTTTTTCTACTTTGAATGCTAGTTTCTCAATTGAGGATATAAAATCTGTTTGACCACTAAGACGTTCGGTTTCTGACTCTTTCATCTCAACTTCTTCTACTACTGCTGTTATTCATGCTGGTACATCATCTAAAGTGATGTCCCCTTCTACACGGCAGCGTAATCGCCGTTTCTCAACTGTGCCACTGCTTGTAACAATAAAGAGTCCTGCACTTCCATGTGGGATCATAGCTGCTAAGATTAAGACTAGGAGACTTCATACTTCTCAGATTGGTGAAAATCTTCTTTCCGGAGCTAAATGCGTCACTGCTCTTTCGCCTACGTTAATCAACATCAACGAATTCCTTCCTCCCTCACTGCATCAGCTGAAGATAAAAGTACTTACAAAATCAAAAGACAAGAAACTAAATTTTCTTTCAGCCGTGAAAAATGGAAGAATTTTTGTGAGAAGGAAGAATGAGGATGCTTCTACCCAAGTCGCTTCTGTCGAGGATCTGGATGCTTTTTTAGCTAAGGCGAAGCTGGTCAGCGTCAGTCCAGCACCGTAGCTACTAGTACTGGGGTAAGTCCACTCTCTCCTCCACTTCTCTCTAATACACCACTTTCTACTAATAATCCTGTTTCATCATTCATTAATAATCATTTCACTGCAAAGGATGGTCTCAGAGTTTGTCATTTCAATGCTAACTCTATTAGAGCACACATTGAGATGATAAGACTCTTTCTGGCTTCTCGCCCCTACTTCCATGTTATAGCTGTAACTGAGCCCAAGCTGGGCCAGATTGTTAGTGACTCTCTGATAGAGCTTGATGACTATGTGCTTCACAGGCAGGATCGTAACACTAGAGGCGGTGGTGTTGCTTTATATAATCACAACTCTATTACTTCGCGGCGCCTTTGTTCTTCTTCTGGTAAATGGAGTGGTAAGCCTGGTCTTCCTGAATATTTGTTTTGTGAGGTTAATTCTCTGGACTTGGCTCCACCTATTTTTGGTGGTGTAGTCTACAGGCCACCACATGCTCCCTTCTTGGCTAACACAGATTTCATACCTGATTTAACATCGTATATGCATAATTATAGTTCGAAGATCATCCTCGGTGATTTCAATACTCATTTGTATGTTGAATTTGATGACTCTCAGTTTCTTAAAGGTGGGATTACTGAGAATGCACTTTTCTTGTTTCCTTATGGCACAACTCATCATACTTATTCTTTTGAGACCTGGCTTGATTTGTGTGTTGTCGATGCCAACGACATTGTACTCGACTTTCGGAAGACTGATATACCATTCATTGACGGCCACGATCTCATAGCTGCGACTGTTAAGTCCTTTAACTCTAAACCAATGCTTAAAGACTTTACCTTTCCGGATTACAAGTCTGTTGATGATGTTGCACCAGTATTTTCGCTCTTTAAGGTGCGCTACATGTGATGGTGATTCCTCTCTTTCTGCTCGCCTTGAATGTCTTTACAACCATCTCAATGAGACAATTGCAGAATTCGTGCCTGTCAGGAAGGTTAGGCAGGGTAGGGCTCATCGTCCGTGGATCACCTCTGAACATCGTCGCTTAATGAATGAGAGAGATCGACTTTATAGACACTACAAAAGTACTCGACTGTATACTGACTTACTATGCTATAAGACTGCTCGGGACAAGTCACATGAGTGCATTGAATCAGCTAAACTGTTATATTACTATGACAGACTGTCGGGTATTACGGACTTGCGACAGATCTGGAGAGAGCTCAGGAACCTTGGTATGTGTTCTACTGATATCAACTCGCGACACTCATTTCCTATAAATGAGCTTAATCGATACTTTGGTGGGATTGCGTTTGATCCACTTGCCCCTTCTGTTTTTCAGTATGTGAATACTATTAATGTAGATGAGTCTTATAAGCCTTTATTCAGGTTTAATGAGGTTACTTTGAAGGAGGTGAGGATGGCAATATGTCATTCTACTTCTCAGACTTGGGGGTTTAATGTGGTCCCTCAGTCGATTGTTCATGGGGCTTTTCCAGTCATTGGTCCCTTGCTATGTCATAGTTTTAATGATTCGTTTCGTGAGTATGTGTTTCCCTCATGTTGGAAGATCTTGTTGATTACCACAATCAACAAGGTCTCTTCTTCACGCAGTATGAGTGACATACGACCTATTTCCTTGTTGTCATTAATGTCCAAGGTTCTTGAGCGTCTCGTCTATCAATAACTTTATTATTACTTGTCCACCAGACAACTGTTGGATTCTCATCAGACTGGGTTTAGAACTGGACATAGTACCCGAACAGCTTTGCTCAAACTGACAGAGGACATAAGACTCAACATAGACAGTCGTTATGTAACTATACTTCTGTTATTTGATTTTAGCAAGGCATTTGACACTATGTGCCATGTCACTCTGCTTCGGAAACTAACTTCTCTCGATGTTTCGCACACTGTTGTCAGGTGGTTTGCCTTTTACTTGTCTGATAGACGGCAGTTTGTTGTTGACTCTGATGGTAATGCGTCTGACTTTGTAACTCTGAATACAGGAGTACCCCAAGGTTCTGTGCTTGGACCACTTTTATTCTTTATTTATATTAATGACGCTGCTGCCAACTTTTACTCTGTTGTACAGCATTTGATATGTGCTGACGACTTGCAAGTCTATATGCATTTTCCGATTTCTGAACTTAGCGCTTATACTAATGTCATGAGTGATCATGCTGTTCTCATTTCAAATTGGGCCTCTGATAACCATCTGAAATTGAATGATGACAAAACGAAGGCAATAATTATTGGCTCCTATTTTTATATAAATATGCTGTCCTCATCATCTGTAACTGGCGTTCCGTTAAACGGTGCTAATATTAGATTTGAGTCCTCTGTTCGTAGTCTGGGTGTTTGGTTGGACAGTAAGCTTAACTAAAGAGAGCACGTTACACAAGTGTGTAATAGGTCATTTTCTCTGCTTTACAGACTTAACTTCTTCAAAAAGAGCACCACGTTTGCTCTTTTATACATCTTATAAAAGCATTGTTGTTTTCACTTCTGGATTACTGCTGTTTGGTTTACTGTGACCTCTCGGCTGAGCTTGACCTTAGACTTCAGAGGATCACCAATTCTGGTATACGTTACATCTTCGGTGTAGGTAGGCGTGAGCACATCTCTGCTTATAGGCTCTCATTAGGCTGGTTATCCACTGCGGGTAGAAGAAACTATTTTTCTTTTACGTTTCTGTATAAGATGTTCTTATCTTGTACTTCATCTTATTTGTATTCTATGTATCAGTGGAGCCGGCCGGTGAGGTCCTTGAGGGGTGATGTGAAACCTTTGACCATTCCTTTTTCATTCACTGAGTATCGCCTACAATCGTTCCTGGTCACTTCCTCGCGGCTATGGAATGATCTCCCTGCGACTTTACGCAACTCATCCTCGCTCATGACATTTCAGACATCCTCATTTGCACACTACCTTGCCTTGGAGAGCGGACCTCTGCTTTATGCTAATTTATAAAACTGTTTTATATCGTATTGATTTTATTGCTATAAAGTTTATTTTACTGATATATTTGCTTGATTTCTGTTTTCTTTTTTACTGTTTATTATTATTATTGTGCTTTATATTAATTTTATTAATTCTAATGCATTACTGTAATTAATTTGACAGCATAATGTACATATAATAAATTTAGTTATCTCTCTCTCTCTCTCTCTTTCTCTCTCTATCTCTCTCTCTATCTCTCTCTCTTGACGTAAGTAGCGACACATCGTCTTGCTTTCGCTCTCGACTGATATCGCTTTTAACGAAATTTTTTTTCACTTTGCGGAGTGAAATCTGTTTTCAGGAGCTCGTCTGAAGGGGTCCGTGGGCATTAGCTGCATTTGCATGCATCTTACTGCTGCATTTTTTGGACTTCTGGACGATTTCCTTGTTGCTGCACTGCTGTCTCTGGCTACTTTTTTCTTGCTGCTGTTGCTGTTGCGGAACGATCCTGCTGTTGTTCTGCTGTTGTTTTTTTTTGCTATTTTTTGCCTGGATTGCTTGGTGGTGTGTGGTGCAGTTTTGCAATTGTGTTAAGTGCATTTTTTTATCATTCTTTAATTCCAGAGTGTAACATAACCTCAAATTTTTGTCACTAATTTCTCTGTAGTAAAATTCTACAACCTTAAATTACCATCTCCATCCATTGCATTTCATTCTCACTAGTTTTTCACTTGGTGGATAACTCTTATCAACGACAATTGACAATTAAGGTGGTTTTCCACTACTTATAGTCTTTAATCATTAAGTCGCGCGAATTTCAAACTTGATATTTCGCTGTTTTTCTACTTACCTTACTAGCTTAATTCATTATTTAATTTGCCTAATTTTTTGCATTATCTATAATAATTTAAAATGTTTATCCACTGTTATCCAGTCATATCATTTTACTTGAAACTAGTATGTAACAACTTTATCACATAAATTAATTTATTATTAAGTTGTTTGGCCACTTACTATTTATTACGACTTATCATATTTTTTCCTATATTTCTTTCTTCCTCAATAGTAATTCTATTCACTTATTAAGGAGCTTTCACTCTCTTACTTTCGTGTTTTCCGTCACACTTCATAAATTATGCCGCCATCAACACACTGCAGCTTCTGTCTAAGGGCTTTTTTTTACACATCTAAGCCTAAAGTTTGTGGTAGCTGTGATAAGACTTTTCATAGCTCCTGCACTTCATTCACAGCTGTTAGAGACCAGGATAATAAATCTATATGGGTATGCTCCTCATGTTTGGCGTCTGCAAGTCCTGATTGTTTTCCGCACCGAACTGGCTCGCTCTCCTCTACGCTTAATGCAACACTTTCGCCAGCTATATCAAGAACATCATCACCATCACCACTCATGCCGACAAACGATATTCTGTCTTCAATTTTGGAGAAAATGAATAAGCTAGATAAGCTGGATTCCATGGATGACAAGATGACTTCTATTGGATCCCAGCTCACTGCTCTTGATGGTAGGTTCTCAGCGCTTGAGTCACGTGTAGACACCATCAATGCAACATTCGAGGAGTGTTCAGCGAAAATGAGGCTAGGCTGGAGCGGGTCCGTAGTGAGCAGCAGGAGCTAAGGATGAAGGTGGTTAACTTGCTTGCCGCATTTTCTGACGTATCTTCAGCTGAGCCTTTATCTGTTAAGCTGCAGGAGTTGGATAAAGCCAACAGGTCTTTGTCACGACAATGTGAGGCCTTGGCTGCACAACAAGTGCGTATTAAGAGATCCTCAGACCTAGTAATTGGAGAATTTGTGCCTGAAGAATTGAAGGATCTGAGGTCTGCTGTCTTTGCTGTGCTTACTACGCTTGACTCAGGGTTCTCTCTTGTTGATATAACATCAGTTCGATCTCTCAGGCGCTCTTTGGCTGCAAACAGATCTGTTGCCGCTATTTCATCTACAGATGCTGAAGCATCAGTGTCTACCTCCTTAACTACTACATCTCCGCAGCAGCGGGATCGTCCGTCTACTGTACCCTTGCTTGTCACTTTGAAGAGTACCTCATTGGCTCATGCTGTTATTGGCGCTAAGGTTAAATTTGGAAAACTGGTTTCTTCGAAAATAAACGATCATCTGCCGCCCGACATCAAGACTGTTGAGTCTAACACCATCTGTGATCAACATTAACGAGTACTTGCCTGCTTCGTTACATCAGTTGAAGCTGCGTGTCCTAGAAAAAGCCAAGGATGAAAAGTATAACTTTATTACGTTCGTACGAAATAGCGTGATATACGCAAGAAGGAGGAAGGATAATGTGCTTGTACGCATTGCTACCGATGTTGACCTTGAATCTTTTTTAGCAAGGATAACATCCTCCGACAACAAGAAGACAGATTGATTAGCGATACTATGGTAAGTCCATACTCTTCTCCCTTCCTGACTAACTCTCTATTATCTACTAACAATTCTGTTTATCTGCCATTACAAAACACTTCACCACTGATAACGGTCTATTCTTGGCTTCTCACTCCTATTTTCATATAATAGCTGTGACAGAGACAAAACTGGGTCAGATTGTCTGTGACTCTCTAATTGCTCTCGATGACTATGTGCTCTTCAGGCAAGATCGTAATACTAGAGGTGGTGGTGGTGCTCTATATGTTCATTGCTCTTTAGATTCCATACGCCTGTGTTCTTCGAATGGTAGCTGATGTGGTTTCTCCTATTTTTGTTGGCGTAGTCTACAGGCCACCTCATGCACCATTTCTAGCTGGAACTGATTTCATACCAGATTTGACATCTCATATGCACGATTATAGTACAAAAATCATCTTAGGCGATTTCATTTTCAATACTAACCTTCAATAAATTTCAATACTAACCTTTCTGTTGATTCTGACGACTTTGTGTTTCTGAAGGGTCTATTAGGGAAAATGCACTCTTCTCTGTGCCTTATGGTGCAACCCATCATACTGCCACATCTGATACTTGGCTTGATTTATGCCTCGTAGATGCAAATGATTCCTTGCTTGACTATTGGAAGACCAATGTACCATTTATAGATGGGCATGATCTTATTCCAGCCACTGTTAAGTCCTCTCTCTCTCTCTAAGCCTGTACCTAATGATTTCTCCTATCGAGACTATAAAGGTGTTGATGATGCCAGATTGCTCGACTACTTTAGCTCACTGAATTGCTCTATCTGTGGCGGTGATTCCTCTCTTGAGACTCGACTTGATTGCCTTTATGGCTATTTAAATGAAGCTATTGCCCTATGTGTGCCTATCAAAAAGGTTCGACAGGGTGTAAAACGTCGTCCATGGATCACTGCAGAGCATCATGGCTTGGTTCACGAGAGAAATAGGCTTTATAGACGCTACAAACGCTCATGACTTCACTTCGACTTACTCAGCTATAGAGCTGCACGTGATCGTGCCCATAAGAGCATTAAGTCTTCCAAACTCCTTTATTATCATGATAGACTCTCTGGGCTCACTGATTCTAAACAAATCTGGAAGGAGCTGAGGAATCTCGGTATTTGCTCTAGTGCTAATACTTCTCGTCACTCCTTCTCTGTGGACGGACTTAATCGTTACTTTTCCAGTGTAGCATCTAATCAATCGGTTACATCAATCTCTGATTATTTGAACTCTTTAACTGAAAATGAACCGTATAAACCAATGTTTAAGTTTTCTGAGGTATCTTTGTTTCAGGTTGGTCTGGCTGTGCGCAGTTTTTCTTCGCAGGCTAGAGGTCCGGATGCCATTCCTCAATCATTTATAAATTCCGCGTTCCCTGTAATTGGACAATTCTTACGTCGAATCTTTAATGATTCTCTAAGGGAGGGTCTTTTTCCAACATGTTGGAAGATGTCTCTAGTTAAGACTATCAATAAGGTTTCTCCTCCACCATCTATGAGTGATATTCGCCCTATTTCTCTATTGTCATTTATATCAAAGGTACTTGAGCGTCTTGTTCATCAGCAATTGTATGAATACTTGGCTACTAGACAGCTGTTGTATCTGCGGCAGGCTGGTTTTAGGACTGGGCATAGTACTCAGACAGCCTTGTTGAGGTTAATGGATGATATCAGGCTTAATATGGATAGACGCTATGTCACCATGCTCTTACTATTTGATTTCAATAAGGTATTTGATACTGTGAGCCATGCTATTCTTCTTAAAAAAATGTCTTCACTTGATGTCTCTATCACAGTTATCAGATGGTTTGCCTCTTACCTCTCAGGTCAACGACAGGCTGTTATTGATAAGGATGGTAACACGTACAATTATCTTACTCTTAACAGAGGAGTTCCTCAAGGATCTGTATTGGGGCCGTTGTTATTTTCTATTTATATAAATGATGTTGCTAATGATTTCAATTCTGGCATACAATACCTAATATATGCTAATGATCTGCAGGTATATGTCCATTTTCCTCTTGATAAGTTGGACCTTTTTATATCCATTATGAACGCTCATGCTGATGTTATTTCTAATTGGGCTACTAGAAATCACCTTGAGTTAAATGTCAGTAAGACTAAGGCCATAATTAATAGATCTTATTATTATGTTAATATGTTGTCTTCTGTTCCGACTACTGGTGTCCCACTGAATGGTACTATTATTAAGTTTGAATCGAAGGTTCGTGACTTTAGGGTTTAGCTGGACAGTAAACTGAATTGGAAGAAGCACATTGCTCAGGTTTGTAATAAAACATTTTCATTGCTTTATAGGCTAAATTTCTTAAGAAAAAGCACTAATATTGCATTACGCAAACATCTTATTCAAACTTTGCTTTTTCCGCTCATAGACTACTGCTGCCTCGTTTATTGTGATTTGTCGGCTGAACTTGATTTGAGGCTTCAGAGAATCATCAACTCTGGTATTCGTTATGTGTATGGTATTGGCAGACGTGAGCATGTTTCCTTTCATCGTTCAAAGCTTGGCTGGTTATCTACCTCTGGTAGAAGGAAATATTTTTTTTTTTTTTTTTTTTTTTTTTTTTTTTATCATTATATCTACGGGCATTACTGCCCTTTTTAACACATAGAAATTCATTTTTAAAACAACATAATTTGACGTATTATTTAACGTGGTGTCAGCCCACGGCAGAGACAGCGAAAAAGCGACCAGACGGGGAATCGATCCCGCGCCAACGGGAATACGAGTCACGCGCCTTAGCCACTACTCCACTGAACTCTATTTTACCTCATCCGTCCTCTACAAAATGTTTTCGAATACAGCACCTTCTTATCTTTACTCCAGGTATAATTGGAACCAATCTGTGAGGACATTGAGGGGTGCTGTGAGGCCATTGACTGTTCTACCGGCTCTCACTGAATATTATAATGGATCTTTCTTAGTCACTTCATCATTCCTATGGAATGAATTTCCTGATCCAATCCGTAACTCTCCATCGCTCCTTGCATTCAAATCATCTGCATTGGCATACTATCTTTCCTTAGAGGATTGACCTCTGCCATTACGCTAATTTTAAAATCATATTTATATTAATTTCGTTAAATGTATTTAAAATTTATCACTGTTTTAAGGTTTTTTATTTTTGCTCATTATTATATATAAAATTATAATCTAATGTATACACTGTATTATGTAAATTGCACAACATACTGTACATGAAATAAACAAATCTCTCTCTCTCTCTCTCTCTTTCTCTCTCTCTCTTTCTAGCGTAAGTAGCGACACACACGCTTTTTTCTGCTCTTGCTTTTTTTCTTCTTAATTATTTTTATCACTCTGCTAAGTGAAATTTTTTTTCAGAAAGTCGACCCATAGGAGTCCTGAAGCCTTGGCTATATTTTTCTTGCAAATTGCAACTGCATTTCTTGGACTCTGGGCGATTTTTCTAATTCTAAAGCATAAATAGTCACACTACTATTTTTTATTTCCTGCTTTTGCTGTTCAATCTTTTTTATTGAGATTTGCTGCTTGGCTTGGTACTCTGTGGAGTGTAGTTAGTGTCTCTGTGTGGGCATAGTGTTTCAATTGCATTAAATGCAATTGTTTGTATTTATTGCATCCCAACCTAAAAATTACTTGCTGGCTTGCTTCGTTCAATATATGCACAATTTTGATATCAGTGGCTCCATTTCTTGGTTGCCTTGAGTATTAAATTTGTAACTTGATTGGTAAATGACTGTGGAGTCTCATATTTAAGGTGCTTTTCCACTTGTCATTATTATAAGTTATTAACTACGTGTAATTCAGATCTGTATTATTATGCTGTTTCTCCACCTTCTAGGAATTTCCACTAAGTTATTGACGGACTAACATCTTCATAACATACATGTTATGCTGCTACTCCACTAGCATATTTAATACTACACCATTACTGTTTCTTTGAGTGCTACAATTTTGTTTTACTGGATTTCTTGAATTTTGATAGTTCATTCTATTTATTTAAATAGATATGCAGCAATTTAATAATATTTTTACTACGATACTTGAGAAGATGAATAAGCTGGATAAATTGGACTCAATGGAATCCTCTGTTTCCAAGGTGAGCAGTCTGCTTACTGTGCTAGCTAATAAATTTTTTGTTCTTGAGTCAAGAGTTAGTGCACTTTCTACTGCATTTGACAAGCGAATTACTAAGAATGAAGCCAAACTTGACCAGGTCTGTCGCGAACAAGAAGAGCTAAAGGAAAGAGTTAAGAAGGTGCTTGCTACTACTACCAATACAACAATATCTGGAACATACTCTGCTATTAATATGGATCATCTTAGAACTCTATCACAGCGATGTGATGCTTTGAAAGCACAGCAGCTTCGTATTGAAAGGGCTTCTGACTTGGTACTGGGTGGTCTTGTGCCATTGGAATTTTCTAATCTTAAGGCAGGTGTATCTGCTGTCTTTTCTACTTTGGATGCTAGTTTGTCAATTAAGGATATAGAATCTGTTCGGCTACTAAGACGTTTGGTTCCTGACTCTTTCACCTGAACTTCTTCTACTACTGCTGTTATTCATGCTGGTACATCATCTGTAGTGATGTCCTGATCGACACGGCAGCGTGATCGCCGCTTCTCAACTGTGTCACTGCTTGTAACAATGAAGAGTCCTGCACTTGCACGTGGGATCATAGCTGCTAAGATTAAGACTAGGAGACTTCATACTTCTCAGATTGGTGAGAATCTTCTTTCTGGAGCTAAATGCGTCACTGCTCTTCCGCCTTCGTTAATCAACATCAACGAATTCCTTCCTCCTTCACTGCATCAGCTAAAGATGAAAGTGCTCACAAAATCGAAAGACAAGAAACCTAATTTCCTTTCATTTGTATAAAATGGAAGAATTTTTGTGAGAAGGAAAAATGAGGATGCTTCTACCCAAGTCGCTTCTGTTGAGGACCTGGATGCTTTTTTAGCCAAGGCGAAGCTGGTCAGCGTCAGTCCAGCACCGTAGCTTCTAGTACTGGGGTAAGTTCACTCTCTTCTCCACTCCTCTCTAATACACCACTCTCTACTAATAATCCTGTTTCATCACTCATTAATAATCATTTCACTACAAAGGATGGTCTCAGAGTTTGCCATTTCAATGCTAACTTTATTAGAGCACACATTGAGCTGATAAGACTCTTTTTGGCTTCTCACCCCTACTTCCATGTTATAGCTGTAACTGAGACCAAGCTGGGCCAGATTGTTAGTGACTCTCTCATAAAGCTTGATGACTACGTGCTTCACAGGCAGGAGCGTAACACTAGAGGCGGTGGCGTTGCTTATTATATTCACAGCTCGATTACTTCGCGGCGCCTTTGTTCTTCTTCTGGTAAATGGAGTGGTAAGCCTGGTCTCCCTGAATATTTGTTTTATGAGGTTAATTCTCTGGACTTGGCTTCACCTATTTTTGTTGGTGTAGTCTACAGACCACCACATGCTCCCTTCTTGGCTAACACAGATTTCATACCTGATTTAACATCGTGTATGCATAATTAAAGTTCGAAGATCATCTTCGGTGATTTTAATACTAACTTGTGCGTTGGTTCTGATGACTCTAAGTTTCTCAGAGGTGTGATTACTGAGAATGCACTTTTCTTGCTTCCTTATGGCACAACTCATCATACTTATTCTTTTGACACCTGGCTTGATTTGTGTGTTGTCGATGCCAACGACATTGTACTCGACTTTTGGAAGACTGATATACCATTCATTGTTGGCCACGATTTCATAGCTGCGACTGTTAAGTCCTTTCTCTCTAAACCAATGCTTAAAGACTTTACCTTTCCGGATTACAAGTCTGTTGATGATGTTGCACCCCTTCAGTATTTTTGCTCTTTGAGGTGCGCTACATGTGATGGTGATTCCTCTCTTTCTGCTCGCCTTGAATGTCTTTACAACCATCTCAATGAGACAATTGCAGAATTCGTGCCTGTCAGGATGGTTAGGCAGGGTAGGGCTCATCGTCCGTGGATCACCTATGAACATCGTCTCTTAATCAATGAGAAAGATCGCCTTTATAGACACTACAAACGTACTTGACTGTATACTGACTTACTATGCTATAAGACTGCTCGGGACAAGTCACATGAGTGCATTGAATCAGCTAAACTGTTATATTACTATGACAGACTACCGGGTATTACGGACTCGCGACAGATCTGGAGAGAGCTCAGGAACCTTGGTATGTGTTCTACTGATAATAACTCGCGACACTCATTTCCTATAAATAAGCTTAATCGATACTTTGGTGGGATTGCGTTTGATCCACTCGCCCCTTCTGTTTCTCAGTATGTGAATACTATTAATGTAGATGAGTCTTATGAGCCTTTATTCAGGTTTAATGAGGTTACTTTGAAGGAGGTCAGGATGGCAATATGTCATTCTACTTCTCAGACTTGGGGGTTTAATGTGGTCCCTCAGTCGATTGTTCATGGGGCTTTTCCAGTTATTGGTCCCTTGCTATGTCATATTTTCAATGATTCGTTTCGTGAGTATGTGTTTCCCTTATGTTGGAAGATCTTGTTGATTACCACAATCAACAAGGTCTCTTCTTCACGCAGTATGAGTGACATACGACCTATTTCCTTGTTGTCATTAATGTCCAAGGTTCTTGAGCGTCTCGTCTATCAATAACTTTATTATTACTTGTCCACCAGACAACTGTTGGATTCTCATCAGACTGGGTTTAGAACTGGACATAGAACCCAAACAGCTTTGCTCAAACTAACAGAGGACATAAGACTCAACATGGACAGTCGCTATGTAACCATGCTTCTGTTACTTGATTTCAGCAAGGCATTTGAAACTGTGTGCCATGTCACTCTGCATCGGAAACTAACTTCTCTTGATGTCTCTTACTTGTCTGATAGACAACAGTCTGTTGTTGACTCTGATGGTAATGCATCTGACTTTGTTACTCTGAATACAGGAGTACCCCAAGGATACCCCAAGGTTCTGTGCTTGGACCACTTTTATTCTCTTTTTATATTAATGACATTGCTGCCAACTTTCACTCTGGTGTACAGCATTTGATATATGCCGACGACTTGCAAGTCTATGTGCATTTTCCGATTTCTGAACTTAGCGCTCATACTAATCTTATGAGTGATCATGCTGTTCTCATTTAAAATTGGGCCTCTGATAACCATCTGAAATTGAATGTTGACAAAACGAAGGCAATAATTATTGGCTCTTATTTTTATATAAATATGCTGTCCTCATCATCTGTAACTGGCGTTCCGTTGAACGGTGCTAATATTAGATTTGAGTCCTCTGTTCGTAGTCTGGGTGTTTGGTTGGACAGTAAGCTTAACTAGAGAGAGCACGTTACACAAGTATGTAATAGATCATTTTCTCTGCTTTACAGACTAAACTTCTTTAGAAAGAGCACCACGTTTGCTCTTCGTATACATCTAATAAAAACATTGCTGTTTCCACTTCTAGATTACTGCTGTTTGGTTTTCTGTGACCTCTTGGCTGAGCTTGACCTTAGACTTCAGAGGATCATCAACTCTGGTATACGTTACATCTTTGGTGTAGGTAGGCGTGAGCACATCTCTGCTTATAGGCTCTCATTAGGCTGGTTATCCACTGCGGGTAGAAAAAACTATTTTTCTTCTACGTTCCTGTATAAGATGTTCTTATCTTGTACTTTATCTTATTTGTATTCTATGTATCAGTGGAGCCGGCCGGTGAGATCCTCGAGGGGTGATGTGAAACCTTTGACCATTCCTTTTTCATTCACTTTCTCGTGGCTATGGAATGATCTTCCTGCGACTTTACGCAACTCATCCTCGCTCATAACATTCAAGACATTCTCATTTGCACACTACCTTGCTTCGAGAGTGGACCTCTGCTTCATGCTAATTTATGAAACTGTTTTATATTGTATTGATTCTATTGCTGTCAAGTTTATTCTACTCATATATTTGCTTGATTTCTGTTTTCTTTTTTACTGTTTATTATTATTATTGTGCTTTATATTAATTTTATTAATCCTAATGTATTACTGTAATTAATTGTATAACATAATGTACATACAATGAATTTGGTTATCTCTCTCTCTCTCTCTCTCTCTCTCTCTCTCTCTCTCTCTCTCTCTCTCTCTCTCTCTCTCTCTCTCTCTCTCTCTCTCTCTCTCTCTGTCTCTCTCTCTCTTTTTCTCTCTTTCTGTATCTTTTTAATAAAATATGAATTAAGGAGATTTTAATATGATATTTTAAATTATTAAAATTATAAATTTTATATTAAATCAGGAAATATAAAATTTACATATAAATTATTGTATGCATGAAGGATGAGGAGTTGGTAACAGACAAAGTGATTGAAATACTCATGCCTCAAAGTTTAATAACATTTAATAATAATAAATAAAACATACATTACAACGTAACATTCATACATCTCATTACTGTGTACACATGATAAATAATGAATTTATATATGATTATAAATAAGTCTCGTTTTCCTAAGATTAGACTTTTATTTTTTAATGATTCATCGAGATCGTTTACAAAATTATCATTTATATCAAACGTTGTACTTTTTATATTGCTAACATGATAGTATACATATGAATTACCTTTTTTTGTAATATATAATTTACAGATTTTGCAACAATATTCAAATATTGAATTCTATAATCTATACATATTGATCATTCTTTTAGACGTTCAAATATCAAGCGTTCAAGTACTAATGATCAACTATGTCGGCCATGTTTTTTTGGTGGTCCACTACCCTCTCTTGCTTTGGGTTGAGCATGATTGGGTATAGATTCAAAAGCTCTCTCGTTAAGACTAATCATGAAGCGGATAGTGTATCCAGGTATGAAGAGTCGCTGATCTAACATAGGTTCCTCATTATAACAAGTGAAAAATTCTTCTATTTTATCAAACTCCTGCTTCAACGTCTCCTAACAGTTGACTGACAGAGGTGGACCTTGAAAATTGGATCGACAGATGCACACTACACGAACAAACTCCATTTTTCTTGTCCTTTATTCTCCAGGCCAACCTAGATAATTTTCCCAAAAGAGCTGTTTAGTCCGTAGACCATCAATAGAAGCTGCTGCCAATAATTTTTCTTGCAATTCTGTTTTATTAAATATTCCAAGTCGTTACTAAGAGATGGCTCCAGGCTTCTTTTTCGACCAGCTATCTTGATTAGGTTTTGTTGCCTGTTACTGCTATCACCGTCGATCACACACAACTGTGGCTAGACCGAGTGGATGCCACTTCTTTTATACTGTAAAAAATTGATGGGGATGTCGTAAAAAGGTGACGTGCAACCAATTAGAGACAGTCAAGTATCAAATTACACATAGCAAGTTTTTTTCACAAAATTTTTGACTATAGTATCATTTTCTTGCAAATTTTGCGAGAAATTATCCAAGAATTTCTTGAAACCCAATCCGCTAGACATAATATAGAAACATGATACAATAATGACCACAAACGTTGGAATATTTGCTTTGTAAGCGTTTATAATATCATCTAAATTTTTCACAATTTTGCCGAATACGTTGTAAATGTTGTGGAATTTGTGGTAGCTTATTGAAACTATCAAGGTACACACCTGTGCTATACTTATCAACGTGTATAGCAATCCAGTGCGCACCATGCTGGTTATGATTTTGTGTATTAAGCATGAACGCGCAAGGTTTCACCCACATCAGAGGAATCCGATCCGAATAACGCCTACTGCGTGAAACTTGATCCGTATCAGATATCGTACAATCTTTTTTGAATTTATTCACATCCGTAAACGTAATCGCGCAAATAAAGAGAGACTATACGTAGCAAGCTCGTGTGCATGTCACCTGTTACATAAGGCTGGCAAATGTTGCTGTAAACCATGAGTATGGTTGGTGACCCTTTTAAAAGATTTGCTGGACGATTACCAGGAATATAGTGTTCTTTATCACCTTTGCAAGAAATAATTGGTTCATTTTCCAAATCTAAAATTCTAAATAATTTTTTCGATAATATAAACGTGTGCATATACGTAGTATAATCTTTACCACATCGACATCTAATCTGTGCATAGCGACCAGCTTGGATTTCAAAATATCAATGATTTTTTACATTTTTCAGACTATTTATTTCTTCTAAGAAACTTTTAATATCACGATAAACACCAGTTCTAACTCGGGCAAACACCTTGGCCCTCTGTTGAGTCTCCTCTGATTCTCGAAAAACATTTACCACTTCACGTTTGGCTGTTTTAATAGAAATCACCCACACCAGTTCTACCACTGATATATGCTGAATTGTAAGAGGTATTTGAATTTCCGTGAGTCCTTCACACCAGTCGCCATGAAGATAAAAATTTTGTGTTCTAAAATATGTCGCCATATTGTGTTAAAAGACAAATTTGCTGCTATTGCTCGGTAAAACCATGTAAAATTCATCGTTAATTGTAAATTTTTTAAATCTTCAGCTGCTATCCAAGAACTCAATTTTTCTGGATACCCCCTTCAACTGACCAAATATTGTTTTTTCGACCTCCTACCTTTGCTCTTTAAAACCTCATCAACCTCAAATGCTTCGCTATCTTAATCCTTGCACACTCTGCTCAACTGTTCTTCGTAAAAATATTCCTGAATTTTTTCTCCATCAAGATCTGTCAAAATATAGACGGGTGGTTGTTGTCTTGTGTCGACTCTTACAATTTTAAACAGCTCCAGAGTCCAGCCACCCTCTCATGCTTTCTTGAAGGCTGTCTTGGTACGACTGACACGAACCAGATCACCAACGCTATAGTCAGCTATTCGGAAGAGCTGTTATTCGCTGTAATGCAACATCAAATTTTGACGTACCTCGTGAGTATTATATAAGTTGACCTTGGAAGGGGGCATTTTTATGGCACTGTGCCACTATCCCTTGTAACACGTCACAATTTTTTGCAAAACATCTATATAACGTCTTGTGCGCAAATGAGTAAAGTATCGCCAGATACGACCTCTCAGAGTTTGAAGAAAGCCTTCGGCAATGGCTGCCTCTATATCGGGGTCTCTGACGACTCGGTAGGTAATATGTTTTCTTTAACACCTCTTGCACCTCTCGACCGATGAATTCTTTACCTTTATCAGTCTGTAAGTAAATAGGATGTCTACTATAACATCATGATGAAATTTTGTCTAATGCTACAGCAACGCTTTGGCTGGTTTTGTCGAGAAGAGGCTCCGCCCAGGCAAACTTTGAAAGTACATCAATGACAATGAGAATATAGCTGTATCCATCATTATAGGTTTGAAGTGATCTAAAATCTGCCAAGTCAACTTCTCACAATTTAAAGGGGCTGAAAACGTTGTAATTTAGACGAGGAAAAAGATGCCTAACGAGTTTGTGTAAAGTATGTGCATGCTGACTCTCCAGCCATTGGACAATCGTGTTGTTGTCAAATTTTTTGGGTTTAGCGTGTTTTAGTAGATGGTGCAAAAAGATTAAACTAATAACGCTGAAGATCGTTCGGCTTTACCGTCTCCTTCTTTTTTTCTCATTCTTTGATCATGCACAAAACAGTAATATCAGCTGCAGTCTTTTCATTACCATCCGCAGTCTCTGAGAGCATGCGTGAAAATGCTCGTTCAGCCAGCAGTCTGTCGACTTTTATATAATTTGTTATTTTTTTATTTGAATATGAAATATCGTGTTCTAGACAGGCATTATCAAGAAGATATTTCCTCTCCGACCACGTCTGCGACGTTCTTTGAGATGCATTAGTACGCCACAGTTGATCGTTACCAATGAATTTTTGAGGTATACTAACTTGTCGCAAGACGCGTGCAAACTGTTTGTATCCGCGCGTCGTCGGTCTTTTTCTACTTCTTATAGCCTCGTTCACTAAATCCACAATATTAGTATCCTCGACAATAGCGCCATTTAACTAAATGACACCATAACTATTCTATTTAATATCATCACCTTGCCACAAGTATCTAATGAGATCACTAGTATTGCCTCGAAATTTCTGCGGTACTGACTCGACAAGCTGTTCGTCGTCGATTTCGTCATTATTGTTAGTACCCATTATCGTTTCCGTTTCTAATAATGTTGTCCCGTTTGGACGTATTATACCCCCACTCTTAACCTTCTTATCCTCTTTTAGATGTAAGTAGCGCTGCAAGATTTGCTGATATTGCAAAGATTTTTGACGCTCATCACCCGCAGAATGTAAAATTTTACTTATTTCCTTGTCAAGGCGTGTCGTGGCTGTACCAAGTGTCTGGACATTAGATGTTGGTGTTATATGATTGGCAGTGGTCACGTCATGCTGCTGCTGCTGTTGCTCCTTACGGTACTAAAATTATTCTTCTTGCGTATTCCATGCCTATAAAACAGGTTTCACAATTAGCTGCAGTAAATATGCTGATTTTATCACCAATTTCCTTTTTACCTCCAAACTACCCGGTTTAGCGAGTTTCGCTTGCTGAGTGGAATATTTTAACGTAAAATGCTCAAAGCACACTCGCGAATGTACGTTATAAGTTAAGAATTTGCTTCGCGTAATATGGCCTTTAGTTAACAAAGTTCGATTTTACACAAAACATGTAATTTAGTCCAATACTTTGTGATGTATAAAATACATCACAAGTAATAAAATTTAAATAGATTATTTATTAAGTATAAAAAAAAATGAATCTATAACAAACGAGCGTGATTATTTTTAATTTTGAAATCTTATGTTTTATTTTTAAAGCTCTTTCAAACGATTTCCTTCAAGCGTAAGAAATTAACAAATGTAAAGGAGGGTTGAGAAAACTATAAGGAAAAATCAGAAATAAAAATAAAGTAAGTAGTAGTTAATAAAAAAAAAAATAATTGATTGAAATGAAAGCGAAAGGGTTAAATAATTCAAATAGAAAGTTAAATATTTAAAGAGAGAAAATACTCATTGTAAGTACAGCAAGAAGGATCAGCTGTAGTGATACACACAAGAGAGAAAGAGAAGCAAGATTATGATCATGCGAACAGCAAGTGAGGAAGATTTTTGGACGCGACACATATACGCAAAGACGCACACACACACACACACACACACAGACACCAGATGCACCAGAAACTCAGGATTAACGTCCACGAGAATCATTTCAAGAGTATACAAGAAATTAAGAACGAGAAGAGGACGTCAACCAGATACTAGGTTAGGGCGCGACAGTAGCTCTATATAAACATATACACATGACACATACTACACCACGACAACATAGAGATGCGTACTATACTAAAGATTTGCTCAAACACTAATCAACACATTTACACCGCCTATAACATAAACAAATCACGAGGAGTTGCAACGGAGAGGCAACACGAAGTTGGAAACGACGTGACAAAGCAGAAGTTAACATGGTCGCGCCACAAGAGTGAGAGAGATGAAAGAAACAGATGACTTGAAGCTATACACGCAAGAAGTATGAGCACGTATAGCATATATGCACAGTCGTGAAGAAGGGGAGCGGCATATAGTGAAATACGTATGTAAAACACATAGAAGCATACTAAAACGTTTCGGCTATGAAGAAATGAGAAGAATAAAGAGAATATACGCGTATACAATTAAAGATTCAAGCGACGCGCCATTTTCATTTGTGGTTGTACACACATAGATAAGAATCAACCAATGAGAGATAGCTATGAATAGAACTTTTCGATAATCGATGTTTTTACTACGTAAAGCAACATAGCAACTTTAAGTACAGTGTGGAAAATACTAAAGTGACAAAGATAGAAAATCCACGACCAAGAGTCGATTCAGCAATCGATAGCGACTCATGACTGAATAAATCAAAGTAAAAACTAAGACGCGATGCGAAACAAGGAAAGAAGATGAGGATCAGCTCACTAGGAGAGTGTCACACCTCCGGATCACGGATTTTGCTCAAACTTTGGGATAAGTTTTCAGATGATAAAATATGGAAAAAGCTAAAGTTATAGTCATAAATACTCAATATTTTTCTAGTTACAGACAATTAAAGAAAATCACTAAAAAAGTTACTAGATTTTTAAACGCATATAATTCCTTAGCATTGATAGCTACAAGCTTGAAACTTTTTTTAAATTAAAGCTGAGCTCAAATCCTTCCAAATTAGTAGTTATAGCACGTAAAAATATTATTTTTTCCCAAAGTTAGAGCGTGATAAACATTGGACCTGTTTTTTCTTTTAAAAACATTAATTAATAATAAAAGCTGAAATTAGGTCCAATCCTTATTACGCTCTAACTTTGGGAGAAAATAATATTTTGATATGCTGTAACTACTATTTCGAAAGGATTTGAGCTCAGCTTTAATTTAAAAAAAGTTTCAAGCGTGTAGCTATCAATGCTAAGGAACTATATGCGTTTAAAAATCTAGTAACTTTTTTAGTGATTTTCTTTAATTGTCTGTAACTAGGGAAATATTGAGTATTTATGACTATAACTTTAGCTTTTTCCATATTTTATCATCTGAAAACTTATCCCGAAGTTTGAGCAAAATCCGTGATCCGGAGGTGTGACACTCTCCTAGTCAGTGTAACAAGGGTAGATAGCAAGAAGTAGCGAAGACGAACTTCCTTCTTCAAAGAGGAGATTCTTGCATAAGCCGTCATTGGGAGCGCATGTACAAGGACTTCTCGACTGAGCCGGCATTGGGAGCACACGTGCAGAGCTAAGATTCTTTGATCAGAAGTCAAGAGTTTTTTTTTCCTTTTGGATCAACGCGGCAGAACTATTACTCTTTTTTCTTTCGTGCATCTAAGGGCTTCTAGAAACAAATTGTAAGCCGTTCAAAGAAGAGAAAATTGTGACGGCAAAGAGAGTTATAAGCCTGTCTACAAGCGGAGGAAGGGAGCAAGTGTCCAGCAACCGACCACGAGTTTAGCGACCATCTCACCACCCCCAGCCACAACAGCGTCCATCTTGAGTCTTCTTAAGTCCTCGACTTCTTCGCCGATTTCTTTTATCTGGGTCTTGCTAGAGGTTAACGACGCGACAGTAAGTGGAGTTTCTTCAAGCGAGTTTAGCAAGTAAGGAATAATAAATTTTAGTTCTGTTGGTTTTTTCCTATTAGAGTTTTCAATTTTTCTAATTAAATTTTCTTTCAATTGTATAAAGTGCGAGTATTTAAAGAGAGTAGAATCAGTGCGTGTACTTTGCTTTTTATATATTAAACACTGTTCTTTCTAACTCATTATTTTTTTTTCTAAATCATAAATTACATTGAAATTTTCTGGACCACTCTGATCATTAAAACCAGCCTGCAACCCGAGGCAGGCCAGTAAGTATTGACCCCCTCTGCAGTCGCTCTACCCAGCTAGCTGAGCAGAGTTCACTGGCGCTTAATTAAAGTTAACTATAAATTTGTGAACCCAGGTAAGTTCGTGGCTTCGGGGATTCACTCGGAGGTCCAGGGAATTTGCCACGTAACAACTTTTCTGGAATTAGTGTGCTACGACTACGTGTTATCGACTTCATTACAATCGCACGACTGGTAGATTATTCGAGCGCGCACCAGCTTTTATGGGCTTGCAACGAGGTACATAAACATACTGATGTTTTTCGAACAAAAATATACAAGTATGAAATCTTACGTTTTCAGGCGTAGCCTGTTTCAGATTTATGAACAAATAGCCGGGTGGCTGTGCTGTGGCATCGAGATATGCCTCTTGCAAAAAACGAGGCTCTTCGGGGCAGACTTGGCGCGCCAGATGATTAATTTGCGCTCGATCGCGCGTATGTCTAAATACCACGATAAAATTAGAGTTTAAAGAAATTTCTCGCTGACCTTTATGAAAGAGATTTCGCGAAATAAAGATGACGCTCAAGTTATTGTAATGACTGCCTTTGATAAAGAGATTAACTACAGCTCTGTTGGACGATTCTCTCATCAGATCGTCGAAAATCAAAAGTTTCGCTTGTAGATCGTTGGCATAATCTTCACTCTTTGGTAAACCCTCGTGCAATTCGATTCCCTCAGCCAACTCCTTGTAAATTAGTTACCAATCGGTATAGTACGAGAGTATACGCTTGAATTTTGTATTACTCATACGATCAATGTAATGCAAAAAATTCTTCACAAATACAGTTTTAAGACACGAGCTGGATCCACCAATCATCAAAGTCTACGGATACACCCAGCTGCTAACGTCCATGTTACCGCTGCTGCTAAACTTCTACTACTAACCTCATAAAATCCTCCAACCACTTTTCATATACGATTATGCTGCGCGCGCATCCTATATACCCGCAATAACTGCTAGCTGTAATACACGCTGAAGCGTGAGACTTGCCTAACATAGACGGATATACATCATGTTATGCTATACTACATGAATCAAAATGCTATAATGTTGCTTACTGCTAGTAGCAGATGCAATAATCACATGATTCATTTTATGTTAAAAGAGAATCTTTAGTGAAAACTATATCAAAATTCTATTGCCTGTGAGTGCTTGCGAGAAATAGACAATTCAGACTTTAAATAAAAAGGTTTGGCGTTCCTCTATAGTGCGTATCGGTTGTAGCCAGGCTTACGCAAATCTATCTAACGTCGATCTGTTCCTTTGCCTTGTGCCTTGACAGTTCGCAACTTTAGCTTATATCTAAGGTGTATGTGTGTTGATGCTATATGACGCAGGCATATAGCCCCAGCAGGGCTCAATGAGTAATTATATTATAAATATTTTTTACGTTATGTTCATTCGTAACAGGCAGCGTAGTTGCCTTGTTACAAGCCAGACCGTAAGCTTTTGGTAGTGCAGCTAAACTCATGTATAAGTAATTTAAGCTGTCTATGAATTGACCGATTGAAATTTCCATTATAATTATTTTGACCCGTTTAAAATTAAATCTGACTTATCTCTGAGATCTATACGTTCTGTCAAATGTATGAGAATAAATTGGGCATCAAAACCCTGTGCATTGTGGGGTACACAAATAACTTGCTTGAAACTTTTTCTTGTTGCCAAGGCTAAATCAACTAGCTGTTTTACAGGGTGGATTCCAAACACGTATTCGCGCATACTACATATTTCGCAAGAATTAGCTATATTTTCATCATCAAAACAATAATTACATATTTGTTGTACAACACACAAATTCGGAACATGCAAACTTATTTTTATACCATCAGTACCCGAGATATTTTCCGATTGTTGAGTCTCAAAATCATAGAATAAATAAACAATATTCTTTTTATTAGTTGCATGTTCTATTGGCATTTTACCATTACATATTTTGCAAAATATCGTATTACAATTATGTGGATCTTTATCGCTCTTTTGAACTGTTTTACTGCTCAAACGACAAATTTTCATGCTCGCGTATACCGACCGAAAATTATCGAGAGATTTTATGATTTTCCAAACAAACATTACCGTAAAAATCTCTAGTGCATTGAATACATTTTATTTTTTCCTGATTTATATCGCAAGAGGGCTCTGAAAACATTTACAACATTTTTGTGAGCATTTATGATTTTTTTGATGACTAAACTTTTTATTACAAGGTATGTAGTAGCCACGATTGCCGGCTGCTGCGAGTAAATTTAAAATTGGTTGGTAATGATTAGAGTTTTCATAATACATTATATTTAAGGTATGTCTAACTACATTACCAACATCGTGTACAAAACGTGCATTATCGTAAAGTGGTTTATAGCCTTGAGTGAAGTTTTGAAAAAAATAAACAACTATTGCAACTCCGAAAAGCGCATAATATTTTTGAAATAATTTTATTTTTTCGTTATCACAACCGGTTTCGAGTATCGTAACTCTCGCAGCTTTGACAAGTTTCAGCGCTTGCACTTTCTGATAATGTGCTGTGTGGTGTCTTATCCTATTCCAACTGTCATGGTAAATACCACTGTGCGTCTGACCACGTATAGCATATACATGGTCAGCCACTCTGTAGTGTGTGATTCTTCTCCTAATCATATAATTCCAATTCTAATAATAAAAATGTTAAATGTTAATGTACAAGTGCCGGTCATCTCTGAGGATTATGCACCGATGGAGGTGCCTGTAGTAATAAATATAGCACCACTGGTGAACTACATTAACTTAAGGCAACCCTATATATTTGAAAATTATTAGTTTGTTGTTGAAGATGCGAATATAGAGCATCAAGCTGTTGAAGAAGAAGGTGAGCAACAACAGCAAGAGCAACAAGAACAGCAAGAACAGCAACAACAACAACCTATTTGCAAAAATTAAGGCTTGAACTAGACCCATACGTGCAACGGATCCAACATCGGTCAAGAAGAATCAAGGAAGAAAGGCAGGAACAAGAACGGTTCATACCGCGAAGGCATCGTCATCCTAACCCTGCAGCCGATAGACTGCGACGATACCAAGATATATAATGGGGTTGCGCGAAGCGGTTTTACAGAGAAGGCATAAGACGCTGGAAGAGGTACGAAGCTTGTGGCTTGTGTCCTGAGTGCTCATTAGACGTCATCCATTGTCAGAATGACGACATATATGTGTGAATATCAAATAACGTGTGTGTGTATGTGCGTATGAATAACGAATTTTGATTAAGTGTTTAAGCGGTTATTATATGTATGTGTGTTAATTATTATATCTTCTGTTAGTAATAAGTGAAAATTCAATTTCGTGTGTGTGTGCGCGTGTGTGCGCATGCATGCGTGCGTGTGTGTGTATGTGTGTGCGTGTGTGTGTGTGTGCGCGCGCGCGTGTGTGCGCGTGCATGCGTGTGTGTGTGTATATGTGTGTGTGCGCGCGCGTGTGTGCGCGTGCATGCGTGTGTGTGTGTATATGTGTGTGTGCGCGCGTGTGTGCGCGTGCATGCGTGTGTGTGTGTGTATGTGTGTGCGTGTGCGTGTGTGTGTGTGTGTGTGTATGTGTGTGCGCGCGCGCGTGTGCGGCCGCGCATATCTTGTGTCAGTGTGTATAAATATTTAAAAAATTGTCTGCAAAAATTATCTTATGTGTCGATGAATTGTGTAAAATTTAATTTTATAAAAAGTATTTCTATTTGTTTATTTATTTATGCTCAAGGGGTACTATGTTCTATCAGAAAAACTCCCTCACACAACTTTCTGAAAAGGCTAATGATCCTTGGGTCAAGTACCTCTGAGGTGGTGGAGTAAGGGTTTGTTTTGATGGTCCATGGTGCCCCTATAACAACTGACATGAGTTTAGTTATACATCACTGACAATGAGAACGAATTAATTTATTAATATATACAGATGTCTACGATATGCTGGTTTCAATTATTTGTTTAAATAGCTCCAAAGTTTTCATACATGATTACATCAATTATTGCTGTCACATCATTGGATAAATTCAAATTAAAATAAAAATCAATTTTCTTAAAATGAAAATATTATTTACCAATATGAATATAATAAACTACACTAAAAAAAATACAGCAAGAATTAGAATCAGTTATTTTCTAAAACTGAACTCAATAATACATACCAATAGGTCATTTGATTTCAACAAATCTCAAGAAATATAATTCAAGTCAGTGTCCATCATTCGCTAAGTCCATAAAACAATAAAATCATTTACCCGTTAATTCACATTTATATTATGCATCTGTAATGCTATAAATAGAATGCTCGCTCACCCTAAATCTCACTATTTATAACTTGTAATCGAGAAAAAGTTATTACAACCCTGTTGAAAAAATTCATATGAAGTTTTAATATGAATTTTTCATATATTCAATATGCATTTTCGTTTCATTTTATATATTAAATAATTCATATAAAAAATTTAAATGAATAATAATTACGGTGATTTTGAAAAAACTTCAAAATCCAATCTGCAATTTTTCATATGAATTTTTCATATAAATTTTTCATATAAATATAAAAATGAAACAAAAATACAAATTAAATATTCGAAAAATTCATATTAAATATTTTTATAAAAATTCACATGAATTTTTTCAACAGAAAAAGTATCAATTATTATTTTAAACAAATCTGTCAAAATATTACAGATATTATTAATATCACAATAAACAATAGCTATTAATGAAATACGAAACTGAAAAAAAAAATATCAAAAGTTTCTAACATACATAACATTTGATTTCGTAAATTGATTTATACTTTTCCATTTTAAATGAAAATTAAGAATGATCTTTTAAGTTCATCTCTAAAAGATGAATTCGGCCTTACAATAGCTACCTGGTTATTAAGTTTGATGATAGACAAGTCTATTTAATGTTAGTCAGCTATTGGATTAGGCTATGGAAATACTCTATAAATCAGTCTTTAACTTTGTTACGGCTATCTTTAACTCTTTTTTATAAAAGCAATCTAATATTTACTGGCTTTTGTTTTCGTGCTCTCTTATAATTCGAGTCATCAATTTAATTGAACAAATCTCATGCCACAATTGTATACCCTACTAAAAAATCTCATTTGATTATATTTTTTCATTTGGTATATTTAAAATCATCGATTGGCGACAACCTTTAAAAAATTTTCTTGTCCGAATTTTTCAAAAATAGTCTCTAATCGATAATCTTAAACATACTAAAATAAGAAATATTGTCAAATGAGATTTTATCATGACATCTCACTAGAGATCTCATTTGAGATTTATTAGTAGGGTAGCATTATGCATAAAGGGCTTTGATGGTTTAATTTTTAATTTACAAATAATCGTTTCCATATTGTTGCAAGTGTTATTGACGTTTATTTAGTATTTATTAAGTACAATATAATATGTTGAAGATAAATAAGATTTCTTAAAGCTTTTTCTTAATTTTGCGTTTAAAATGGAAAAGTATGAATCAATGTATGTAATCAAATGTTATGTACGATGTTGGAAACTTTTGATATTTTTTTTGTGTTTCGTAAATCATTAATAGCTATCGTTTATTATATGATTAATAATGTCTGTAAAATAGTGAGGTTCACAAATCTAACTGAGCGTTGAAAGCTTTGTGGATCTTAATACTTTAAAACATGTATGAATGTATATCTTGACAGATTTGTTTAAAATAATGATTGATACTTGGTAATAACTTTTTCTTGATTACTAGTTATAAATAGTGTGATTCAGGATGAGCGTGCATTCTATTTATAACGGTACAGATGAATAATATAAATGTGAATAACAGGTAAATGATCATATTCTTTTATAGACTTAGCGGATGATGAACACTGACTTGAATTTTACTTCTTGAGATTTGTTGAAATTGAAGTACCTATTAATATATATTATTAAGTTTAGTTTTAGAAAATAACTGATTCTAATTTTTGCTGTATTTTTTAGTGTAGTTTATTATATTCACATTGGTAAATAATATTTTCATTTTATTTTGAATTTATCCAATGATGTGACAGCAATAATTGAATTTAATCACGTATAAAAACTTTGGAGCCATTCAAATAAATAATTGAAATCAGCATATCGTAGACATTGGTATACATTAATATTAAATTAATTCATTCTCATTGTCAGTGATGTATGACTAAACTCATGTCTCTTTGTATCTCACTAGGAAAAGCATGGATTTTGTTGAAATGACACAGATATTTTCTTTTTCATACTAAATGAAAGTTTTACGCCCCAACGCTTAATAGTTTTCCATATTTTTTTAGCTTGTATAAGTTGAAATCTCCATAAAACGCACTCTCCTGAAAATGATTACGGAACTTATGATGCAATATTTTGCGTCACTTTTTGAATCACTTTTTGCATCACTTTTTATATCACTTTTCGTGTCGCTTTATCGAGCCAAAAGTGACACAACTTTTTGCGCAACTTTTCCAAAAATATAATATAAAAAAACTTATAAATATTTTATTTTTAATTTTATTTTACATAATTTAAAAGATGTTAAAATACAGAATCAAAAATATTTAGAGCATGATTTAATTGTCAACGTTTAAAGAATTAATTTGGAAAGAATCTTTGAAATAAATTGAAAATTCTTCATCTAAATTATTAAAGGAGTGTTAATAAAATAAAAACATTATTGAAAATTAAGAAGTTCAATTTTTTATGATAGAATGTGTATGTGTGTAGGTGTGTATATATGTGTATTTGTATACATGTGCATGTATATATCGATGGTGGCTACGAAAAAAATCACAGCTGTGTAATTGACTACAAAAAAAAAATACATCTCCAAAAGTGTGGCGGAAAAAAATACATCTTCAAAAGCGTGGCAAAAAAAACATCTTTAAGAGCGCGGCGAAAAAAAACAGCCCTTGAAAATTTTCACCTTGTTTTCAAGGGGTGTTTTTCTTCGCTGCACTTTTAAAGATGTGTTTTTTTGCCACACATTTAATGATATGTTTTTTTGGCTGCACTTTTAAAGATGTGTTTTTTTTGGCCGCACTTTTGGAGATGTGTTTTTTTCGTAGTCAATCACACAGCTGTGATTGTTTTCGTAGCCACCGTCGATATATACATGCACATGTATACAAATACACATACATACATGCCTACACACATACACATTCTATCATAAATGGAACTTTTTAATTTTCAATAATGTTTTTATTTTATTATAGTCCAATCAATAGAGACATTTTGAGGATATTAATTAGGGGCTTAATGAAATCTATATAGAGTTGTTAAGGGCGATTGAAAAACATACCCTATATAAAATGTTTAAAAAAAAACCGTAAAAAATTCTCCTAGAGGCTGCAAAGTTAGCCAAAACAGTTTTTTTAATCCTCTGAAGCAGCCTATGTATTTTAGCAAAAAAAGTAATCAATAAAAGTATTAGAGAATAAAAAGACCTACAATTTGAGTACTGCCGCGATTATTTTCGTCAATTAATTATTGCAAGAAAGCCAAAAAACCATAAAAAATTGTCATTTCTTACATATCAATTATTTATTGCAAAAATAATTTTTTAAATATTTTTAAACTTTGAAAGGAAGCCTATATAAATACGAACAGAAAGAGAGATTGTAACAGCAAATTAGTTAATTTGTTGCTGAGATATTTCCTATTTTTCATCCCAACACGCATAATGTTTATTGCTATAATTTTTTTTTGGCTGAACATATTGAGTTGCATAAGGGCTCAAACTCTTAATGAAGGTTCAAATTTTCATATTTGGTTGAGAGCAAATGAGAAAATTGAATTGCAATATTTTTTATAAATAAATGGAGCTAGGGTTTTATATATAATTTTCACGAATTTGCTATTAGAATATTCTTATAGCTGTTTCAAAACGAAGAAAAAAAAAACTGTGAGGCCAATAGGAGCTGAGATAAGATTTTTTTTTCTAAATCACAGCCACTTTGTTTATAACAATTGAGAAACGAATCTAGCGTCATTTTTTTGTTAAAGACTAATATTTTAAAAATCTATGATTAGATTTTTAAAAATGCGACTCTCGAATATTAAAACTAAAATAATAATAACATACAGATAATAACGTCAAAGTCGGAGTCGTGGTGGGGATGCTTATCTTTGCGCATGAGGAAAGTTAACGAAGGACCCCGTTCCAATAAAATTCGTAAAAATTAACCGTATCTCCGTAAATAATGGACCGATTTTAATGTTTTTTTTTAATCTGGGGTACTTTGAAAAATCATTAATATTATTGCAAATAGTTTTTCAAAATATGGAGTATTTAAGTTAAAACAACTGTACCCAATACGGACACCTTAAACGCAAATGATTGTTGTGGCTCATTAAATCAATATTTTTAGACGTGTAATATCTCATTTCGAAGCTAAAAGAAAGAACTTTAAAATGAGATATCATAAGTTTCATTGCGATCAATATTTACGAAATGCGCGCGGAATTACGTAAATGTTGTAAATGAACTTACCTTATTATTGCTCGTAATAATTAAATTTGGAACCTGGAGACAAGTTTAATTAAATTTTTTATTGTTTCCATATTTTAACTAATTATTATAATTAATTTTGAGTTTTAATAAATAAAAAAATAAATATTAATAATTGCAAAAATTTCAATAGTAATAATAAAAATTATCTCGTTTTTTTTTATTTTTCTTTGTTTTTCGTTCAAAAAAATTTTTTCATCATTAAATATATTTTTATTTATTTTCTAAAATTAAACTATTAAGATTTACATGTAAGAAACATTTTTAAAATAACACAAAAAAACGATAAACAAAGTAATCAGAAAATTTATATTTGTATTTAAATGAACATTGAATTTCAGCAACAGCTTCTCATATATTATATAGATTAAAGTTACTATTCCTAGCAATTGTAATGCGGAGAGTGGCTCTAATGACGATGCAATCGAAATTGAAAACGACGCATGCGAAGAAAGCGATAATACAAATTGTAATATTTTTATAGAGGAAAACGAAAGCGAGCCAACCGCAAAAAAAAGAAAAATCAATACTGAATAAAAATATATTTTACACAAAAATAAACATTTTTTTTTCCTTCTTTCATAAATTTTATCCTTTCATATCATAATTTTTTCGATATTTATTAATATTTTATAATGAAATAAAAAATAAAAATAGTTTCAATTGAAAAACAATATTTATATCAATTTTTCTATTATATTTAGGAAATATTTCTTACATGTAAATCTTAGTAGTTCAATTTTAGAAAATAAATAAAAATATATTTAATGATGAAAAAATTTTTTTGCACGAAAAACAAAGAAAAGTAAAAAAAAAACGAGATAACAATTTTTATTATTACTATTGAAATTTTTGCAATTATTAATAATTATTTATTTATTTATTGAAACTCAAAATTAATTATAATAATTAGTTAAAATATGAAAACAATAAAAAAATTAATTAAACTTGTCTCCAGGTTCCAAATTCAATTATTACGAGCAATAATAAGTTTATTTACAACATTTACGTGATTCCGCGCGCATTTCGTAAATATTAATCGCAATGAAACTCATGATATCTCATTTTAAAGTTCTTTCTTTTAGCTTCAAAATGAGATATTACACGTCTAAAAATATTGATTTAGTGAGCCACAACAATCATTTGCGTTTAAGGTGTCCGTATTCGGTACAGTTGTTTTAACTTAAATACACCATATTTTGAAAAACTATTTGCAATAATATTAATGATTTTTCAAAGTACCCCAGATTAAAAAAAAACATTAAAATCGGTCCATTATTTACGTAAATGCGGTTAATTTTTACGAATTTTATTGGAACGGGGTCCTTCGGTAACTTTCCTCATGCGCAAAGATAAGCATCCCCACCACGACTCCGACTTTGACGTTATTATCTTTATTTATTTATTGAAAACCAGTACAAAATCCTACAGAGGCAAAACAAAGTTTGCCTGTACATAGGGCTGGTGTAGAAAATACAAATAACTTACAAACTAAAATACAATTTTATAATATAAAATAACATTGAAATGCAACAGTAATAAATTTTTACTATACGTAACTTAATTTATAATATTAAATTATAATATTACAATACTCTGATATAAGAACAATGTATAAATCACTTTTCTTTACATATTAGTTATCACCCAGTTCTTAAGTTTATACTTGCTTGATCCCTTCTTCATAGATAACACTTTGAGTTCCTTTGGTAGTACATTGAAAGTCTTGATTGCAACCATGTAACTATTCTTGTTACTTATAGCTTTGTTCATTTTTGGTAACGGGATACTCTTGTTTCTAGTACAGGTTGATCTAGTATTAAATATCACATTCAATTTTTCATAATGATAAATTAATGCCTCGCTAATATATGATTGTTCAATACTAGGAGGTCTGTTATTGATTAAAAATTTGTTTTTACTAATAATCTTCAATAATCTGTTTTGTAAACCCTGCAGCAGTTGTAAACAATTTTTATATGCACCACCCCAAGCGATGATGCCATATGTTGCCACACTATGGAAAAGTGCATAGTACAATGTTATTAATACTTCTCCAGTCATAAAACCAGAGAACTTGGCAAAAACATATGTCAAGTATTTTGTTTTGTTAATGATATAGTTAATGTGGCTGTCCCATTTCATATTATAATCCAGAAACAATCCAAGATATTTACTTTTATTTACTCTGTTTATGCTGCAGTTATTAATTTTTATACAAATTTCATCTGGTACACTATCGCAGTAATTTCCAAAACACATGTAGACTGTCTTGTTTACATTTAGAGAGAGCTTATTATAGTCCAGCCATTTAGCTACTTGCCTCAAATAATTATTCATCTTAGTTTCTGCCTGTTTCCATGTGCAATCCGTTGAAATCACAGCCGTATCATCAGCATATGCAATCAAATTATCCATTGGCATATCTATAAGAAGATCATTCATGTACAACAAGAATAGCAATGGTCCCAGAATAGTCCCTTGCGGAACTCCAGTACTTAGTGATCTCGGGTCACTATTTATCTTATTGAGTTTAACAGTTTGTCTACGATTCGTTAGGTAACTCCTTAGTAGGTCCAATGCACTTCCTCTGATCCCATACTTGTACAACTTATCCAACAGTATACTGTGATCTACTGTATCAAACGCCTTAGCTAGGTCAAGAAATACAACTATTATTGGAATACTTTTATCTAGGTTATTATAAATTAAATTCGTTAGATGGTTCAAGGCGTCCTTAGTTCCTAAATTACTTCTGAATCCAAATTGGTTTTTTGCTAATATATTATGTTTTTTAATAAAATCACATATACGTCCATGTATAATCTTTTCAAATATTTTGGCGATGTTAGAGATTAATGAAATTGGTCTATAATTATTGACTTCACTTTTACCACCTGATTTATATATTGGAATTACTTCAGCCTGTTTCAGTAAATCAGGCCACATAGACCTTTCAATACACGTGTTAAATACATCAGACAATGGATCAGCTATATAATTTGACAATGCTTTTAAAACTTTCATATTTATTCCATCAACACCACCTGTTTTATCCTTCATTTCCATGATTATGTTTATGATTTCCAGTGCATTTGTTGGTCTTAGGAATATAGATTGATTGTTATGCGGTACCTTATTTGGGTATGGTTCATTTGGTATAACAATATTGGAGCCAAGTTTAGCCCCTATACCACAGAAATGTTCATTCATCCTATTAGCAATTTCAATTGGTGCAATAATTTTGTTTTTATCTTCATCAACTATATAATCAATTTTTGAATTTTTTAAAACATTTTTACCCAATTTCTCATTAATTAATTTCCATAGAATTCTAGGATTACTTTTATTTTTCGTAAAATTATTTTGTTCATATTTTAATTTGGCATTTTTAATTGTTCGATTTAAAATTTTATTGTATCTCAAGTAATTATTTTTTAGTATAATATTATTAGGATCATTTTTCCAGGTCTTATAGAGTTTCTCTTTTTTTTTACATGATACCATGATGGCTTTAGTAATCCAAGTTTTCCTTGGCTTTAATTTCCCATTGTCGTAGTTTATCTTGATTAATTCTGATGCCTCTTCAATACAATTCTTTATCACATATATAATTTTTAGTATATCCTCATTAGGATCACTCGCCTGAACAAGATTCATCCAATTTTGGTTAGCAGCACATATTATCAGTCTATTATAGTTAACTATTTTATTACTAACATAATCTTGAGTTTTTTCCAATTTATCTTGGAAAGACACGAACAATGGAAAATGATCAGTAAAACTACTTGTCACTTTATATGAATTAAGACTTAAACCACTTATTTTAGCAAAAATGTTATCAATACATGTTCCTTGTGTTGGTAAATTTGGTGCTGGTCTAGTAATACCTCCAAAACTTGGCAAATATGATTTTTCTAAAAAGTTTTCTAAAAATTCTTGACTTAAAGAATCATTTTGATTTATATCTATGTTAAAATCACCTAAAACCAAGTGATTTTTGCCAAAATTATAAGAATTTAAAAATTTTTTCAAATTTAGAATGAATTCAGTCTTATGCATTTTATGAGATCTATAAACCGCTGACAATACAACATTTTCGTTATTTATCCTTAAAGTAGTGTTTATTATCTTCAATTCACCAATAGTCAGGGTTTCAGTAGTTTCGTTCAATTCTTCTCTAATATAGATTACAACTCCATCAGATTTGTTAAGTTTACTATCATTATAATACAATTTATATCCAGGCAATTTTAGCATTTGAGGACATTCAAGAACCCACGTCTCTGTACATACCATTACACATGGCTTCACAGAAAGTCTCCCAATAAAACATTCTAAATTTTGAAGATTTGCATTTAGGCTTCTTATATTTATATTTAGAATCAAGTTATAATTGTATTGTAGAATGTCATTGAGAGACTGTATATCAGGAATACATGTTTCATTAATAGTTAAATTTTGATTATTGTCCAACATCAGATATAGTGCTTCCATTGCGCGTTCTGGTAGTGGTAGTGGATAAAACAGGATCCATGCTACCACTTATCCTCTCCTGCCTTAATCTATTCAATGCACTGTACGTACGGCTGTTGTTATCGAAATTGTCCACTTTACCAAAGAATCTTGGCACGTGAGGCTTAACTCCATAGTCAGTTGTATTTATCAGCAAATTTAATTTAGCGGTTAATATTTCACACTTTTCGCCGTCTACTGCAACGTGATCTGTATTATATTTCTTACCATATTTATCATTACTAAACTTGCAATTAGCACAGCATATAGGCTTACTGTCTTCACAATTCTTTGTTGTATGTGAGCCAGCGCACTTTAAACAAACCGGGTCATTTCTGCATTTTGCTCCACTATGCCCATATCTTGCACAATTATAGCATGGTCTAGCATTAAGGACATCATAAACTTTACAATTCTGATGCCCGACGAAAACTTTTTCTTTATTTTCTTTAATGTATTTATGAATTTCAGCAGATACTTCCATTATAACTGTTGTCGTTTTATTTTTTTTAAATATTCTTCATGCAAAATTTTACCTTTAGTATTTAAGTTGTTGAAATTTCTAGTATTTATATCGACTTCTAATGTTTTTTTATCCATTTTATAGATGTTTTCTATTCCAACTATCAAGATAGTTGGATTTTTTAATTGTTCTTTGTCTACTTTGCAATTAGGCAGTTTTGCTGTTAAGTATTTTTCTGCCGTCTTCAAAATATCCATATTCATGCAATTAACTATTACGTCATCATTTTTATAATTTATATTTTTTATTTGTATAGATTTTTCTTTTACTAAATATTTTATGACACTGTCTTTAAAATTTATTTTATCATCTTTATTCTTTTTTTTTATTACAATTTTCGGTATTGTTTTAGGACGTTCAATTATTTGTTTCGTTGCTGCCACCTCAGCAAAAGTCTTGAGGTTTGTTTTCGGTATGGCTTTTTCTTTTTCCAGTAGTTCTTTCAAAAGAGCATTTTTGTCCTTAAGTTCATAGTTTAGATCCCAAAGTAATTTATTTTCAGTTTTAACAGGTTCTAATAGTTCCTCGTAGTTTTTATCTCTTATATTATCTCCTTCTTCGTCTACTTCATCATTCTTTCTTTTTTCTGCTAAAAGCGCTTCGTATTTTGTTTGTAATTTAGCATGATCGTTCTGTAATATTTTGTATTTCTTGTTTATTTTTTTAATATCTGTCTCATTTTTAGTACACTCTTATTCACACAGCTTATTGGGATGACATTTATAAGCAATATCGGGAGGAATTGCCTCAAGAGGCAACTCCCCGTCCGCCATCTTGGCTTTTATGTTATTATTATATGTTATTATTATTTTAGTTTTAATATTAGAGAGTCGCATTTTTAAAAATCTAATCATAGATTTTTAAAATATTAGTCTTTAACAAAAAAATGACGCTTGATTCGTTTCTCAATTGTTATAAACAAAAAGGCTGTGATTTAGAAAAAAAAATCTTATCTCAGCTCCTATTGGCCTCACAAAGTTTTTTTTTTCTTCGTTTCGAAACAGCTATAAGAATATTCTAATAGCAAATTCGTAAAAGTTATAAATAAAGCCCCAGCTTCATTTATTTATAATAAAAAACACCCCCTTTTTTAAAGCGTTATAAGAAATATTGCGATTCAATTTCCTCATTTGCTCTTAACGAAATATGCAAGTTTGAACCTTCATGAAGAGTTTAAGTCCTTATGCAACTGAATATGTTCAGCCAAAAAAAAATTATAGCAATAAACATTATGCGTGTTAGGATAAACAATAGGGAATATCTAAGCAACAAATTAACCAAATTTGCTGTTACAAACTCTCTTACTGTTCGTATTTATGAAGGCTTCCTTTTGAGAGTTATAATAATAAATAATTGATATCCAAGAAATGGCCAGTTTTTATGGTTTTTTGGCTTTTTTGCAATAACTAATTGATAAAAATAATCGCGGCAGTACTCAAATTGTAAGTTTTTTTATTTTCTAATACTTTTATTTGTTACTTTTTTTGCTTGATTGCATAGGTTGCTTCAGAGAATTAAAAAAGCTGTTTCGGCCAACTTTGCAGCCTCCTGGAGCATTTTCTACCGTTTTTTTTTGTTACATTTTGTATAGGGTATGTTTTTTATCGCCCTTAACAACTTTATATAGGTTCCATTAAGCCCCTAATTAATGTCTGAAATAGCCTTTTTTTGCTCTATTGATTGGACTATTAACACTCCTTTAATAATTAAGATGAAGAATTTTCAATTTATTTCAAAGATTTTTTTAAAATTAATTCTTTAAACGTGAACAATTAAATGATGCTCTAAATATTTTTAATTCTGTATCTTAATGTTAAGTCCTGGCTTGCGCCAGGACTAAATAAAAGTGGATATGTTATTTAATTATATTAATTAATTGCATTAAATATATATAAATTATGTACGTTAAAAATATTGAATTTATTTATAAAATGTATAATGATAAAGATGTATGACTCTAGTGGTGGAAAGACTCCACCAATATTTAATTGAACGAAATCGCTTTTACGATTGAATATTATTAAGAGGGGGTCGTAACCATTCGCCGCTCTATACAGGGTGGCGCTGCGGTCAGATGAGAGAAATATAGAAAATATTTTTTATTCATCGATTTATAATGTATCGAGACAAGAATATACTTCTAACGTTGTCAAAGGCACTAGCCATATATATGTAGAATTATTATTGATGCTAATATTGTTTGAAAAGTCTAAAATATTACCATAAAACGAAAAATGCGGCGCGTGGTAGAACCGATGTAAACATATGGGTATGTTTCCTAAGTGCGACAGAGAAAGTAATAGTAAAGAACGAAGTATACACATGCTCACGCCGGCTCTACTTCGCACTGCATTTTTCGTTTTATAACAATAGCTTAGACTTTTCAAACCAGATTATCATCAATAATTATTCTACATATATATGGCTAGTGCCTTTGACAACGTTAGAAGTATATTATTGTCTCGATAAATTATAAATCGCTGAATAAAAAATATTTTATATTTTTCTCTCACCTGACCGCAGCGCCGCCAAGCGGCAAATGGTTCCTACCTCCTCTTAAAGGATAAACTTGATTCTTGAAAATAAAGAGTTTATTAAATAATTATATGTTTTTACCTTGTAGTATTTCTCAGTAGATTGGTGCTAGGTATGGGCAGACAAATGAATAGGCACAATATGTAAATAGATCCTCGAGGTTTATTGATATCTTTTAACACATTTTAATATAATTGATTTTTATGCGCGTATATATTCTAATAATTGATATATGTATATTTAGTAATAGCAATTGCTTTGAAATATAAACTTGACGGGCAGTGTAAACGTATTACCAATAAGACACCCGGGGTAATATTCCGAATATCATTTGTTTCATTTGGTTTTTATACTTATTTTGTTTATGAGAGTTATTGTCTTTTACATCAATTTTTATTTATAAATTTTCTTGGATTTTGATAATATGTTTCGTAATGTTTTTAGGATTTGTAAAATTCATTTTGAAATCTTGAAACATACGTTTCGCTTCTTTTCTTATGATCTACTTAATTTCGCTTAACAATGAAATAATGCGACTGTTCAATAACTGAGGAATTTGATTTACCAATGTTAATAAAAAACGATACGTTTATGACGTAACACCTCGGTGCTCAGGAGATTGCATATCAGAAGGATAGGCAATCGAAAAATAAAAGATAGGTCACTTATTGAACATTTACAATATTATGATTAAAATATAAAAAAAATTAAATTAATCAGGAACTGTATATGTATTTATTATGATTATTATTTTTTTCATGAGTGGCCAATAGAAAGGTACGTTTTATGACGTAACACCTTGGAGCTCAAAGATGTTGCTTATTGAAACAAAAGCAACAAAAAAAAACCTGAAAACAGTTACTGATTAATAAATCTTAAAAATCTATTTACAATTAGCATGGATTAAAGTTTTATACAATTATTCGTGTTGTTAATTTGTAAAACATGGGTTAATGACATTGTAATAACAATTCAGCAAAGTCAACGAAGAGAAAAATGTATGCTGCTGACATGTCTAAAAAAAAATTTTTTTCTTTTTACCATTAGTTTTCGTTGTTCTTTTCGGGTATTTAAGAGCTTGTTTTTATTTATTTTTCAACAATCATCGTCATGTATCCAAGGAAGCAGTATATCCGAGTTTGTGTAAGTATCTCTATTATTATCTTAATATTTCGAGTTCAATATTATATTCTTATTTTTATGGATTTTTTTTTTTTTTTTTTAAACTAACTTATGAAATATTAGTATTTATATTTATTATTGAATTCTTGTTATTTATATCTATCCTTTACTTTTATGTTTAGTTTGGCAATTGGCAGTTAAAACGTCTGTTTCGCTCAAAGGATCGGCGTCATAACGATGCATGGTGGTTGGACGGAGAACGTGATTTTGAAGGCTGGAATTTATGCTACCTCTTCCGTTGGGAAAAACGGATTGCCATTGTCCACGGAAAACGTATGTTGATGAGGGTGATACAAGACAACTTCTCGGTGAAGATTTGGTGTCCACCGGTAAACTTGCATCAGATGATTTACCAGTGGGAAGAACACCTGAATTGGTCCCGATCGATTGTCAGCCTCAAAATCCCTCCAAAGAGTCATGGGACTGAGTTGGAATATATATATATCTAAAAATTTTTTATTTGTTAATTATGGAGAACAATGGGATTAGTTTTCCTCTTTTTGCTTTTTTCTTTTTTCTGTATATCTTTTGTTATATAAAAAAAAAATAATAATGATGTTATTGTACAATATAATGTTATAATATATCTATTTTTATCATCATCTTTTGTTTTCCTTTTTATTTTCCAACTGCTCCTTTTCATTTTTAATATTAATTATATATAATACTTAAATTCTAAAAGAAACTATTTTAATTTAAAAAAGTAGAAAAAAAATTTTAATACTTAATTTATTTATTTTTATTTATTTATTTAATTTATTTATTTTGATATAAATTAATTTAAAATAAATTTTGCTTAAAATTAGAGTATCCTTTTTCCTTATAAATACTTTTTCTTATATAAGTTTTATTAGTTTTAAATAAGTCAATTCCTTTGAAATTATTAGTATGTTTCATTTAAAACAATATTATTTAGAATGTCTAATTTACATTTTCATTTGTTTTTTTTTTTTTTTTTTTAAACCAAATAGATCTTTGATAGTTAAAAATAAAAGAAATCAATTTTACCTAAATTTGGAGTATTAAACAATGTTAATATATTGTATAGGTGAATGACATGTTCGCTTGGTGTCATTCACCTCTCTCTCCGCGCCAAAGTTGAATCGCACGCGATTTAACAATGTAGAAACTTATTATGAAAATAAAACGCTGAACTGTCAATTATTTAATACAGTCAAGTTTTTGTTATAAATTTTATAATCTAATATTATAATCTAACCGAAATTTTCTAAATTCTTATTCTTATATTTTTACTTAATACACTGTTTTTTTTATTATAGCTTATGAGATAAAAATTTAACACAAATTGTTTTGTAAAAGTAATTATTTAAATAGTATAAAATTATTCAAATATAATATGAATATATAAGTGAATATTCATTCACTTCCCTCCCGACTCAAGATGATTGTATAGGTAGCTATGCAATCTGAAATGTAATAGACTTAAGTTCTAACTGAATACCTTAGATGTAACAATATAATTATAATTTGCATAGCTTAAATCGTTTCTCAATTTGAAAATCATTTTAGAGAAAAAAAAATAATAGTAATAAAAATTTGAAATAATAATAATTATTTAATTAATCTGTGCGAGAGCAGAAGAGTGGTTATTCTCTAGGCTCTTCTTGAATAGGTTTGGGAGGAGGTATAGACATTGGTGGTTTGGTGTATGGTGCTTTTAAGGGTAAAGGTGGAGGTGTAGGTTTCGCTATGCATGATTGTGTTGTTTCTCTTAATAGTGTTGGTTGTGATATAGAAGGTTTTTCTATTTTTATTTCTTTTAGTTGGATCTCTTCGTAATTTGTTTTTCTTATAACTTGGTTGGTATTTAATGTAATCATTAAATGTGTTAGAGAGCTAAAAATTGCTCCTAACAAATGTATAGACTAGCCATAAATAGTATGAAGGGTATAGCCTCTTATTATTGTGTCTATAGTCAATTTAATTATTTGGATAATAATTAATATCATTATTATGGCTGAGCTTATAGATCCAAAAGTTGTCAATTTATTTATGAATTTATTCCAGGTATTTTCTGCAATATGCGACAATGTATTTTCTGTAAGTAGATTATTTAATAAGTCTACTTGTGTGTTTTGTTCTCCCTGTATACCTCTTGCTATGGCATTAAGTAGCGCTGCTTTTTCAAAAGGAAACATGATGTGTTGCTGTAATTCTTGTAAATCCTCTTGAGAATAAATTCCGCTTGTTGCTAAAGAAGATATTTTTTCTGGTATCCACGACTTTTGAGTGTTTGGTTTTAAGACTTTTACTATATTTTTTGTTGTTCGCGGTTTTAGTAGAAGATTTATCCAATTTTCTCCAATTTTATAATATTGAGGAATTATTGAATTACAGTTTATTTCCGATCCTGATTTTAATAATATATGTTTTTGGTGTCAAAAACCATGTTTGATTTTTTGTTAATACTGGCAATTGAATATAACATTTGTTTGTATGCAGTAACTGTGTCTCTATTGGTGTACATTTAATAACATGTACTACTTCGCCGGCAAGTTTAGCTATATAGCCTGGTTTTTGCATAATGTTATAAGCGAATTCATCGGGAGCTATGGATGCAAGGGATAAGGATTCGCGAATTACCTTTTTTTCTATCTCGCATCTTTCTTTTAAAATATTAAAATATAAATCTGTAAGATCAGCCCTACAATGTTTTTCAATATATACAAATTTTGAGTTTATATATGTAAATAAATCTAAATTTGCTACATCTTTTTTTATCGTATTATCGTCAAATAATATTTTATTATAAGATATATCTAAAATACATAGCTTCGGATTTTCCGTTTTTGTTAATATTCTATCGCAAATTTTTACATTATTTAACGCGGACAAAGAAAATGTTATTGTTTCTGTGTTTACAGTATATATGGGATTTTGATTAGGTGAATTTATTATAGTTGCAGGGCCTCTGTATAAAATCTCATATTCTGTTTTAAAACCTTCTTCTGTAGGTAAATTTTCCCAAAAAGTATACCCTGCTTGCGAATCAATGCAATGTTGATCCGAAAATTTACATACAGTCCCTGAATTTAATCTTAATTTATCATTTTTTAGACTTACTTGAGCGTATTCTTCTAATAAAGTTATTCTTATAAGACCCTGTACTAAAACGTTGTCCCAAGATCCAAAATTGTCCGTGTACGAAGCTCCTGTGCAAGTTTTATCCTTTACTGAGCCTGCAAGATCTATTCCAACTGCTTTTGTTGAATTTATTTTCAGGTCTGCTACAATATGTATATTATCATATTTGAAGATTCCTGTATCGTGAATAAATTTACATTTTTCATGGCTAATTTCATATAAGTATTCTTGTAAAGCGTGAGCAGTTGATCCTAAATGACTGAACATCCCGCAATGGAAAACCGTTCTTTCAATTTCTACTTTGCATTGTATAACTTTAATGTTTTTAAATTCTGCAACTTGTAATAGTTCTATTGTAGAATTAGTTATAGTAATATTTTCCTGTTGAAAGTCACATTCTCCTGTGTCTAGTAGAGAATATGTAGTGATGATTTGGTCTGTAGATTCACAATTAAATCCAATAATTGCCACATTTTTTCTAACAATAGATAATAATATGAATAAAATTAACAGCATTTTTTTTCTCTCTCTTTCCCTTTTTCTTTCTGAAACATATAATAATATTAATTTTTCCGTTTATGTGAAATTAATTTATTTGCATGAACTAATTTTGAGCCACCCTTAAAATCTATAGAGATATTGCTATTTTCGTGAACTTCTAATACTTCAAAAGGTCCCAGGTTTTGATTTTTTTCTAATTTACCTGGTTTTGGCTCTTTTATAAGCCATACTTTATGACCTATTTGAAATTCTACAGGTTTTATGAATCTATCGTGATATAATTTAGACTTTTCTTTTGATATAGATGTATGAATCTAGTGGTGGAAAGACTCCACCAATATTTAATTGAACGAAATCGCTCTCACGATTGAATATTATTATAGGATAAACTTGATTCTTGAAAATAAAGAGTTTATTAAATAATTATATGTTTTTACCTTGTAGTATTTCTCAGTAGATTGGTGCTCGGTATGGGCAGACAAATGAATAGGCACAATATGTAAATAGATCCTCGAGGTTTATTGATATCTTTTAACACATTTTAATATAATTGATTTTTATGCGCGTATATATTCTAATAATTAATATATGTATATTTAGTAATAGCAATTGCTTTGAAATATAAACTTGACGGGCAGTGTAAACGTATTACCAATAAGACACCCGGGGTAATATTCCGAATATCATTTGTTTCATTTGGTTTTTATACTTATTTTGTTTATGAGATTTATTGTCTTTTTCATCAATTTTTATTTATAAATTTTCTTAAATTTTGATAATATGTTTCGTAATGTTTTTAGGATTTGTAAAATTCATTTTGAAATTTCAAAACATACGTTTCGATTCTTTTCTTATGATCTACTTAATTTCGCTTAATAATGAAATAATGCAACTGTTCAATAACTGAGGAATTTGATTTACCAATGTTAATAAAAACGATACGTTTATGACGTAACACTTCGGTGCTCAGGAGATTGCATATCGGAAGGATAGGCAATCGAAAACAAAAAAAAAATAAAAGATAGGTCAATTGTTGAACATTTACAATATTACGATTAAAATCTAAAAAATTAATCAGGAACTGTATATTCAATCGATGTCAATGAATGCCAATCGATGGAGCAATGCTTATTATGCATTTTGACTCTTAATGGTGTGGTTAACATGATAAATCTGGTTCATGTGGCCTTTTCACAGTTCTTGTTTCGTTAATTTTGTAAATCGAATTACACTTTCTTCTGTTTCTTAAAAAAAATGATTACAATATGCTTACTAACTTAAATTATCTGATTGATCAATAACTGCATTTTTTAGAATAACAAATTTGAAATAAAAAATATGTCGTGACGTAACACCCTGGGGCTCAAGATGTTGCTTATCGGTACGAGAAGTAACTGGAGAAAAATTTAAATGTAATAACAATTTTTTTTGTTATTGATCAATTTACATAAATATCTTAAAATCTATTTAAATAAAATATTTTATTTGAATGTCTCAATTATTCGATGTATCTTTCCATTTTATAATTGTTTAGTAATGTATGAGTATTGGTATGGAAAAAAAGAAGATGGAAAATTCTTCAATTATATTGCTATTTTAAATTTGTAATATTTTAAACATGATATGGTTTTTTTTTCTAATTAGAGATCGCCTTAAATTATTCGTGATTTTGCTTATAAATATTTTTTTAATATGTTTATAAATCTTGTATTCTAGCTTATGAGATATTTCGTAACAAAAATAACAAATAACATGCCATGTAAAATAATTATAAAATAATATTAGATTTGTCAAAATAATAATAATTGTTCAAGTTCAAATATAAGAAATGTTTGTTTTTTTTTTTTTAAACAACAGCCGGATATAATTTATAGATTCTTATAATTGTTTGAATATAAGTAAATATTCATTCACTTCCCTCCCGGCTTAAGATAATTGCGCAAGTGACAACTAAGCAATAAGAAGAAAAATTTTCTCAATTCTTATTTTCACATATTCACTTAAAACACTAAATGTGGCTATATATATTTATTTATTAAACCAAACGTAAAATCCTCTACGTAGTATAGGTTACAATGCAAATTCTTACAGAGGTTGAACTAGTTTATCTGAACGTAGGTCTGATATAAAATTAAAATAGCTAGATACATAAAAAAAAACTTAAAATTAACTAAAAATATATAGATTATAGTTATTAATAATATGTGATTATAATTAACATCAAATATGATCCAGTTATGATGATGATCTACTATGATTCGTTTAGAATTGTGTTTTTTTTTTTTTTTTTTTTTTTTTTTTTTTTTTTTTTTAATAATTTTCGTGTATGTATAAATTATCGTTATTTATTTTGACATTTTTTTAAAAGCTACAAATTTTAAGAATATAACAAGAGATCTAACATGAGTAAAAAGTAACTTTATTAGTTAAACCAAAATGTTACGGTCAAACTAATTCACACGAAAAAATGTTAAGTTTGAAACGGCTCATATCAGAATTTGGAATTATATATATATATAATTATTTTAAAAACAAATCAAAATACATTTCAATCATAAACTCTGAATTATCAATGGATGTCGATAAGGAAGAAAACTTCCAGAATTTATATAGTAAGAAAAGCATAGAAATAGAATGTTCTATTTCTATAAATGAATAAAGTATTATAAATATTTAATTATTTATAATAAAAAGTAAATACAGTTTGCTTATATAATCATGTGTCTGTGGAAAGGAACATTCAATCTCTATGCAAGTAGAATGAAAATAATATTTGTATTAATTAAAAAGTTTAAAATTATTTTCTTAATTAATAAATAAATTCGTTGTTAGTAAAATACATATTTGTTTTTAGAAATGTAAAGGAAACAGAAAGTTACTCTTATTAATATATTTGATTAAACATTTTTGTTAGAATTACATAGAATTAAATTTATGGAACGTTCTGTTTCCTAAATTATAAGAAATAGAATTCAATAGAAGGTTGTAAAAATAATATAAAAGGACTAGCATCTAGCTAAAGAGATTCATTCTTGATCCGACTCTCTACACGATAGCATGTAGAGACTAGCTAAATTTAACGTTCTCATTTCATTTGTAATTTCTATAAAAAGATATATTTTATTAAATAAAGTTATAAATTAAAAGATATAAAATGATTTTAAATTTATTAATTTAAACTTATTTTCAGATAATAAAAATAAAAAAGCATCTTATCGTTAAAGTACACATTATCGCACATTCAATGGTAAAGCATCCAGCGAATGTCGTCGATTATTCTACTAGCATAATTTGCATCTATGATAAGGATATAATATCGCACTTCCAATAGTAAAGCATCTGGAGGAAGTCGTCGATTATATAGCCTTACATAAGAATTAAAATCTCAATTATCGCATCTCTAATAGTAAAGCATCTATAGGAGATCGTCGATTCTGATGTTTTAATTCTGCCTGCTGTATAGATTATGTGACCAATAGAAGTCAAGAACTTATTAACGTAACTATTATTTATATTTTGGTAATTTATGATTAAAATTACCTGGCGACCGTGCATCTAGCAAAACGCGGCCGTTACAAGTTATTATTTCAATTTCTCAAAAATGTTCTGCTTTTGTCTGTAATTTGTGTAGTACTTTAACATAAATCTGATTGAAACGTTAACTAATCAATTATAATTTTTGTCTTTATTTTGACAAATATGTTCTCTAAATAATCTTAGAGTTTAGAATGAAAATTGAACTATGTTCTCTCATTCTATATAGAACTTATAATAAAGTTCATTATTTCTTTTTTTTTTTTCTTTACAATAAATTTTTTTTCAAGTCTCGATGAAGACTTTTTTATGATAATTTTCTTTTTATTCTTGCAATACATTTTCTAAATAAGTTTAGAAGTTCGAATATTCATTTGAATCTTGATTTATGTTGCATTTGGATAAAAGTATATAACTTTCCCCTTTTTTTTTTGTTTTTAAAGATTTTTTTGTGTGAAAAATGAAATCACTTTTACGAATACGTATCAGATAGTATATGTTTGTATACCGTAAATTCAGAGACAAAAGTAGTTGATTAATAAGTAAAAATATAAGATAAAATATACATTTATAAGTTTAATGATAATTATAACTAAATGTTAGATTTCTTTTACAAGATGTTTATTTTAAATGGAAAAAAAAAAATAAAAATGAAAGTATAGATAAAAAGATTGATATAAGGCTGATTCCATTTCAAATCGAACAGTCAGTATACACTCAAGTCACCAATTACTGCGCTAATAGAGTATGTTATTCTACCCTAAAAATAAGGGTATACGTATTTTTTATTTTGCTGAAATATCAAAATTGCATTAGATATGCACTTTTAAAAATTGCATACAAAAACTAAATGTTAAAACTGAAAATGTTGAGAATAACTTTAGAGGGCTATCGTTTTACCAATTTCCAATGAATTTTGGTAAACCTTATTTTGTTTTATTATGTTTCAAGTCCTCTTTAATTCAGCGCAAGAAATTTCAAAAAAGACTAAAAAATGACTAAGATATGTGCATTTTATCAAAAAATGCACTTTTTATGCACATGCATTTTTCTCGAAAAACCTATTTTTTTTTTGCTGAAATTTTTTGTGCTCATAGAGGACCAAATTACCTATCTGATGGTACTTGGTTGATCCCGTACTTATTTGTTTGAAGCGAGAAAAAAAATTCACAAATTTTATTGGTGAAAAATTTTTGTATATACGTTCGAAAGTCTTAAGCAATGTTCATTCCAACGCTGTCGCATGCTTCGCTCATTATTTGTTTACCTTTGTATGTATGTATATATCATCAATAGTGATATATATATATATATATATATATAAAAATTCGTAATATAAAAAAAAATATTAAAAAATGGAAAATAATAATTCTATTCGTGTATATCTATATTATGTATGTTTCGATGTACAGACAATAGGAGGCTCATTCGCGGACAAATACCTCGCGTAACCAAAACAGCATATTAGAATTGTTATATACAAGCTAGTTATTCTTACGTCTGCTTTGAAAGGTACTTTTCGGACTTGTGAAAAAGTAAACAAAACTCTGCAATTACGATGTCCGAAATTCCCTCTTCTACAAGAATTCGATGTCCCGATTTTTTTCAAATGCATAAGAAGGTAGTTTATAAAAGCAGAAATTTACGTTTTAGACCGTTGGAAGATTTGGCTATTAATTTGGCACAGCTTTATCTAGATTTAAAGATACTGCCCTCTACTAATGTATGCAAAAATTACCATGAACGAATATCAAAAATGATTTTAAGTGATCTTGAATCTACATCCGAAAATGAAATCACTAAACTTTTTAGCGGAAAACATGATGATTTTATCCCCAAGACACCCGAACGAATACAGGAATTAAACGAGAGTATTAATACAATTTCACCTCAATGCGTCTCGCCGCTAAAAAGAAAAACTGCAATACCTAAAAATTTAACAGAAAATTACGTATTTAAAAAGAAAAAATCTTTAATTTCAGCTTTTTCTGCTACTGTCGGAAGTAAATTAGAAGATGCATATGGCATTTCAGTTGAATCAATAGAATCGGACAAAAGTTCGACTGAAAACTATTGGAACGAATTTGTAGAAAATTTTTAATCGGCTTTAGAAAAATGTTCTTCTGTTTCGGAGAAAATAAAACTTCTAACTCTACTACCTTAAAAATTAAGCAAAATAAAAATTTGCTCGCTATTCCCGAGTATAAGCGAGTATATGATAAATAAATCAAGAAATCTCGTGAAAAATAAAGGAGTTTATTCGGAGCCAGATTCATATACTGGTCATCCTATTGATGAAAATACAAAAAATATCGCTATGGAATATTTTTTAAATGATGATTTTAATTGTAGTAGACAAAGCCCAAATAAATCTGATGTTGTTACTGTTAAAATTAATAATACAAAAACTAAAAAAGTTAAACGGTTTCTTACTCGAAGCTTAAAAGAAACATATAGTCAATTAAGACAAGAAAATCCAAACTTACAAACAGGAAAATCGAAATTCTATAGTCTAAGACCAAGTTTCGTCTTAACAAGCCCTGTGAAGGAAACTTGTCTTTGTGTACATTGCGAAAATTTTGAACTGTTTCTTACAAGTTTAATTCGTTTTAGAGGCGATAATAATTCTGAATTAGATTTAATTCGTTTAGAAATAACTAACGCAATGTTGTGTTCTGAACCATCTGATTCGTGTTTCTTGCAAGAATGCAATTATTGCCCCGGTAGTGAGGGTATCACATTAAAATTGTTAAAACTGAAAGAAAATTGTGAAGATGAAATTACGTTTGCTTTGTGGGATAATGGCAATCTTATCAAACAAACAGTAAGCTAATCAGTTTTTAAAGAAAAATTTTCAATCTGCGCACTAAGAGCAAGTACTCACGTATACATAAAAAATATTCAACGTAAGCTATAAAAAAAGAAAAGAAGAAGGTAAAGCTGATCCTACTAAGTTAATTATCCACGTTGATTTTGCAGAAAATTGGTCTGTAATAAATAATAAAGCGGTTCAGGGAAATCTTTGGGTAAATAACCAAATTTCTATTTTTACTGCAGTCTGTTACCAAGGAGAGATAACGCAAAGCTTTGCAATCGTTAGTGACGACAAAAAGCATGATACTGCATATGCGCTATTAGCAATAAATAAAATTATCGATCTTATGAAAAATGATTTAGTTACTAAAGTCACTATTATATCAGATGGAGCTGCAAGCCAATTTAAAAATCGTTTTCAGCTACATGAATTCAAACATTTTTCTTATCAAATGAAATGGTTATTTTCTGCGACTGGTCATGGGAAAGCAGCCGTTGATGGAATAGGTACGCTTCTAAAGCATTATGCTACTTCACATAACTTAAAAAGAGTTCATGAAGAATCGATACAAAATGCTGATGATTTTATAAATTGGGTTCAAAAGTACACCAGTGCACTCAAAATCATATTATTACCAATAAATGAGATTGAAAAATTTAGAAAAGAAAAAAATATTGAATGGAGTACAGTTCCTAAATATAATGGGATTCAAAAAAGTCATATGTAGTTAAAACAACTTGGGGAATTGAAATCGCATATATTTGTTGGAAGAACAACTATACATGCACTGACTAAAGTGAAAGACAAGAAAAAAAAGTCAAACGTCGTAAGGCTACATTTAGAACTAAAAATAATAAGTGCAAAAATAAAAAAAAGTAATTATTTATAATTATATTTTTGACGCATCCCAACAGTGAGAGGCAAGGGGAACTCACTTCAAAAAAGCACGCCGAAGGGAACAGAAACCTTCTACGTCCACGTCGTTGTTCCTGGGTAATACTAAAAGAAGGATAGTGTTTAAATCTACATTGCTTAAGACTTTCGAACGTATATACAAAAATTTTTCACCAATAAAATTTGTGAATTTTTTTTCTCGCTTCAAAAAAATAAGTACGGGATCAACCAAGTACCATTAGATAGGTAATTTGGTCCTCTATGATCACAAAAAATTTCAGCAAAAAAAAATGTTTTTTTCGAGAAAAATGCATGTGCATAAAAAGTGCATTTTTTGGTAAAATGCACATATCTTAGTCATTTTTTAGTCTTTTTTGAAATTTCTTGCACTGAATTAAAGAGGGCTTCAAACATAATAAAACAAAATAAGGTTTACCAAAATCCATCGAAAATTGGTAAAACGATAGCCCTCTAAAGTTATTCTCAACATTTTCAGTTTTAACATTTAGTTTTTGTATGCAATTTTCAAAAGTGCATATCTGATGCAATTTTGATATTTCAGCTAAATAAAGAAATACGTATACCCTTATTTTTAGGGTAGAATAACATACTCCATTAGCGCAGTAATTGGTGACTTGAGTGTATACTGACTGTTAGATTTGAAATGGAATCAGCCATAAATAAAATTTTAAAGTTTAAATCTTGTAATACATTATACGTTTTATAAATAGATAATGTATATAATGATTTTACATTTTTTATTAAATTATTAACTAACCTATTAATTCAAATTAATTGATTTCAATTTCTTAATATAGATTCCATTCATTATTTATCAAATCAATTGATTTAAATGTAAATATTTCTTACTATTTAAATTGATCGTTTCAAGTTGATAGAACCCTTTATCGACAATCCGTAAATTTACAAGCCGCATTTTGAAAACTTACAGATTTTTCTTATTTTATAAAAATTGTTAATCAATAAAACATAAATAATATAAATGAACTAGAATATAGAAAAAATAAAATTATAGAGATTCAAAAATTTATGAAATGTGCGAAAAATCCTGAAAAAGAGAAAAGATTTTTTCTAAAATATTTATAATTTTTGTTCATGTAAAATTAATTTATTTGCATGAACTAATTTTGAGCCATCCTTGAAATCTATAGAAATATTGCTATTTTCGTGAACTTTTAATACTTCAAAAGGTCCCAGGTTTTGATTTTTTTCTAATTTACCTGGTTTTGGCTCTTTTATAAGCCATACTTTATCTCCTATTTTAAATTCTACAGGATTTATAAATCTGTCGTGATAAGATTTAGATTTTTCCTTTGACAGTATTAAATTTTCACGGGCCATTTTCGCAATATCTTTCATATTTATTAATAATTTTTCTATATAATCATTAAAAGTTTGTAATTTTTCTGATGATTTTAAAGGTTCACTAGATGGTAATCTAGCTGGGTAGGCGAAAACTAATTCATGTGGTGTAAATTTATGACTTGAATGAACACTAGTATTATAATTAAATTGTGCAAGTTCAAGCCAATCATCCCATTCTAATTTTCTATCAGCAAAATTTTTTAAATATTCACATAGGGGATGATGAGCCCTTTCTAATGAACCATTAGATTATGGATGAAAGGCAGTAGTTTCAATTTTTTTCAAATTTAAATCTTTTTGAAATAGCTTTTATTAATTTGCCTGTAAAATTTGCGCCTTTATCTGTAAGTACTAGTTTTGGTGAACTAAAAATGTAAATAAATTTTTTTATAAATGCGTCAGCTATAGTCTTTGCTGTTTGATCTTTCAGTGCGATAGCTATTAAAAATTTTGATAAATGATCTTGAATAGTTAATATATATTTATTATTATTTTTAGTTATATTAAGAGGTCCTACTATATCTAGTTAAATTTTATCGAATGTTTTATCTGGAGTATCTGTTATTATCAGAGGTTGTTTTGTTTAATTTTTTTTTAATTTATTTCTCTGACATATTTCACAGTTTTCAATAAGATTTTGTATATCGATTTTAAGATTCTCCCAGAAATACTTATTTTTAATTCGATTATATGTTCTATTTACTCCCGAATGACCTCCTAAACTTGAAGAATGATATATTTCAAAAATTTCATTTCTTTTTTCCTTTTTGACATATTCTGTATTATTTAAGCAAATTATAACTTTTATATTTGTATTTTTAAAAATATTGTATAATATTTCTTCAATTTCATTCCAATTTATATTTAATATTTTTATATTTTTTGATATACTAAATATAGTACAATTATTTCCAATCAATAAATCTTTTAGCGTATTTAAATTATTTATTAATTTTTCTTTTATCAAAATTGATGATTCTTTTATATTTAAGCACATTATAAAAATTTTTCTCTTTTTATAATTTATTATTTAAATTTCATTATCTCCTAAATCGTTATTTATATTAATATTTTTATGAGTAAAATATTCATCTTGAATCTCATCCAAAGATATCTTTTCATTAGTAATTAAATGTAATATATTATCTTTTCTACTTTGTATAGAATTTTTAGAATATATAGTATCAGATTTATTTAAGTAAATTTCTTCTTGTTTTTCAACTTCGTTTTCGACACTTTTAATTTCCTCGTTGTTTATTTCTTTGATTACTTTTTTTGTCTACCGCGTTTATTTTTAATACGTGTACGTTCTTCGTTTAATTTTTGTATTTTTATTTCATTCGAAGGTATATTTGTTAATTTAATATTTACTTTATTTTCCTTTGCTTTTCTAGCTCTAGTTATCACATTGATTTCTACCGTATCTATAGGATTTCTAGATAACGCATCACTATTCACATTCATTTTTCCCTTCTTATATATTACATCAAAATCATATTCTGATAGTTTAAGTTGCCATCTTTGAACTCTGTTATTTTTATCTGCAGATCTAAGAGATAGTAATGGCTTGTGATCTGTTACTATTGTAAATTTATTTCCATATACGTAATTTCTAAATGTTTCTATTCCAAACAATATACCTAATGCTTCTTTTTCATAAGTGTGATATTTTAGTTCAGGACCTTTTAATACTCTAGAAGCGTATGCTATGGGTTTATCTTTCCCGATTTCACCTTGTGATAATATAGCGCCTAAAGCATATCCTGATGCATCTGTAGTATTATAAATGGTTTATCTAACTGTGGAAATTGCAATAAAGGTGCAGAGCATAGTGTCTTTTAGTTTATCAAAAGCCTTTTGTTTCTCTGAATCCCAAGTAAATTTTACGTCTTTTTGTAATAATAACGTTAAAGGTTTTGTTATATTAGCAAAATCGTTAATAAACTTTCTGTAATAACCTGCTAAACCCAAAAATTCTCGAATGTTTTTAACTGTATTTGGTGTTGGAAATAATTTTACTGCATCAATTTTTTTTGTATCTGCCTTGATACCCTCTTTACTTATAATATAACCTAAAAATGTCACTTCATTTTTCATAAAATCGCATTTTCTTGGTTCTAGTTTTAATCCGGCTTCCCTTAATTTTGTAGCTACTAGATTAAATTTGTTATCATGTTCTTCTTCTGATTTTGCAGCTATAATTATGTCATTTATATAAACATGACATATTTTTTTATTTATTAACTCACCAAGAGCTGTATTTGCTACCCTCATAAATGTTCGTGGTGAGTTAGTTAAACCAAAAGGTAATACTGTAAATTCAAATCTTCCTAAAGGGTGTACACTAAAAGCTGTTTTATGTATATCTGATTCTTTCATTGGTACCCAGTGAAAAGCTGAAACCATGTCTACGGTAGTAAAATATTTATTTCCGCCTAAATCATCAAAAATTTCAGTTATAGATGGTATTAAATAAGGATCTGGTATAGTTTTCTCGTTTAATTTTCTATAATCTATAACTAATCGCCATTTTTCTTTTCCATCAGGACCTGGTTTCTTCTTAACTACAAATGCTGGAGCGTTATATGCGCTTTTAGATGGCCTTACCAGATTATTATCAATTAATTTTTGAGTTTCTGTAATAGCGATTTCTTTTGATTTATGTGGCAATGGAAATTGTTTAACATATACTGGTCTGTTATCTATTAAATTTATCTCGTGTTGTTCTAAATTGCATTTTCCAGATAATTGTAATTTAGAGTATGATATTACCCACTGTGTTTTTCCTTATTTTATATATTTTGCTATCTGATCAAAATTTATTTTACTCATTTGAAATCTTCATTATTTACTTAACAATGAAGAATTTTATTTATTCAAAATATTAAATTTTGTACATAAAATTGTAAGTTAAAAAAAAAAAAATTATAAATACTACTGACTGTGTTTCTCTCTCTTTTTTTTATGCCATTTGTAAACATACGTTATTAACAATTCTTTGACATTGACCTACCATTCTTACATAAAAGTAAAGAATTTTGCCGATTTATGTTTTGAAACTTGATATTAACTCACTGCTGTTATACCTACACGAGAGCGTACGGTAAAAAAAAAATTTTGCTGAGCTTGTATTTACAAAGTTCAATACACTTGTAATGTTTTGATGACAACTGTTTATGCCGTTTGTTTACTTTATTTTGATATCTTTAAATTTACTTTATATTCTTTTCATAAAAATTTATATGTTTTTAGTATTATTTAATATAACTCAATATTTTGAATGATATTGAATTTTTACTTTTAGTCAACTTTCCTTTTCATTTCTTTTATTAATCGTGAACTTAAAAATTTACTCCACTTTTAAAATTAAATTATTATGCAAAAATTATTGATATCTGTTGTAATTTCTCAATGCACTAATTAAATGATATTATTTGAAATCAGTTTATAAACAAATTTGTAATTTTTACTTGATTTCTTATTTATAATTATTCTTGCTAAAATATAGATTTATTTATTAAATTAATGATTTTACATTTATTTTTATTAACAATTTTTTTTATGTAGATTGTATTATATGATTTTTAACCGCGCAATTTCGCGTATATAAAAATTATTTCAATTACGCACTTTGCGTATAATATATTAATTTTATCTGTATAATATTTTCATTTTTTTAAGAACACTATTCGTATTTAATGATACACTTCGTGTTTAATAATTTATTTTTAATAACACTATTCGTATTTGATAATACACTTCGCGTTTAATACTTTATTTTTAATGATACTATTCGTATTTGATAATACACCTCGCGTTTAATATTTTTATTTTCGATGACGCTATTCCTATTTGATAATACACTTCGCGTATAATATTTTTATTTTCAATGACGCTATTCGCTTTTAATAATGCACTTCGCGTTTAATTTTATGTATATTTATTTGATTTGTGCCTTTAATATATAATATTTTATTTGACGCACTTGGCGGTTAATTAACACTTTTTAACACTGTATTTATTATAAGCCCTTTATATTTTTATGCACTTTATATATAAATAGGTAAAGAATTATAAATTTTCTTTGATTATCCTTCAATATATTCAATACGATTTCTCAATTAAAAAGTTTGTACCGGAACCAAAATGTTAAGTCCTGGCTTGCACCAGGATTAAATAAAAGTGGATATGTTATTTAATTATGTTAATTAATTGCATTAAATATATATAAATTATATACGTTTAAAATATTGAATTTATTTATAAAATGTATAAAGATAAAGATGTATGACTCTAGTGGTGGAAAGACTCCACCAATATTTAATTGAACGAAATCGCTCTCACGATTGAATATTATTAAAGGATAAACTTGATTCTTGAAAATAAAGAGTTTATTAAATAATTATATGTTCTTACCTTGTAGTATTTCTCAGTAGATTGGTGCTAGGTATGGGCAGACAAATGAATAGGCACAATATGTAAATAGATCCTCGAGGTTTATTGATATCTTTTAACACATTTTAATATAATTGATTTTTATGCGCGTATATATTCTAATAATTGATATATGTATATTTAGTAATAGCAATTGCTTTGAAATATAAACTTGACGGGCAGTGTAAACGTATTACCAATAAGACACCCGGGGTAATATTCCGAATATCATTTGTTTCATTTGGTTTTTATACTTATTTTGTTTATGAGAGTTATTGTCTTTTAAATCAATTTTTATTTATAAATTTTCTTGGATTTTGATAATATGTTTCGTAATGTTTTTAGGATTTGTAAAATTCATTTTGAAATTTCGAAACATACGTTTCGCTTCTTTTCTTATGATCTACTTAATTTCGTTTAACAATGAAATAATGCGACTGTTCAATAACTGAGGAATTTGATTTACCAATGTTAATAAAAAACGATACGTTTATGACGTAACATTAACATCTTTTAAATGATGTGAAATAAAATTTAAAAATAAAATATTTATAATTTTTTTTATAATATATTTTTGGAAAAGTTGCGCAAAAAGTTGCGTCACTTTTGGCTCTATAGAGTGACACAAAAAGTGATATAAAAAGTGACGCAAAAAGCGACACAAAAAGTGGCGCAAAATATTGCATCATAAGTTTCGCGATCATTTTCAGGAGGGCATTTATCACTTCTACGTGCATCTATAACAATCTTGAAAATTATTTTTACTTTAATTACAATGAATGTATACTAAAAACATGGAAATGCCCTTTTTTTAAACAATTAAAAGATTTTTCTAACCTATCATTGATATAATGATTTGATAAATAGACACATAAAGTCGATTTATTTATTTTAAACTTTTATCTCACTTCACAGTAATACAGCTTTTGATAATTCTAAAAATAAGTGTTTAATTTTATATAAATAAAAGTAAATTAACTAATTTTAATACAACTTATAAAGTATCATTTTGCAAATGATTTTGAAATCATTTCAAGTTTAAAACTAAAAGAATGTAGCTAATATCACATTTTTCATTATTTTTATTTAAAATTTGATTTCTTCTAAGAAATAGATCAGGATATCTACTTTGAAATTTTTAGGCCATGTTTATACATATGTTACATACTTTGATGAATTTTTTGGTTATGGGATTATGGTTCCAAATCTTGAAAAGTGGTATTTCAATGTTTCAATGACTTTAGCTCAGCGAATGGCTACATTAGCACTCATGAATTATTTTTTTCTCAAAATTTTGAATATTTTAAACAAAAAATTTTCTCAGTCATATATTCCTTAAACGCAATCCAACTGAGTAATTTAAGCCTAAAATTTGTCAAAAATGTAAGAAATATGGTTTCAGCCCACCTTTGAAGCTTTGGAGCTCTAAAACTATGTACTAAAAAAATCTAAAAAACTTCTTAGTGGTCCATAATATGGAAAAGAACCATTTTACTAATTTTTAGCAAAAAAAAATTTTTGTCTCTCGATTTGACGGAAAATGGGTGATATATATGTGTGATATATCAAATCAACTAACAAAATTAAATTTTTGATTCATTTTAATATAGTTATCGATTGACTAAAATGTCAATATTTTAAATAGATTATTAATTAATAGCATATCCCCTTTAGTATTTTTATATATAACTTGGCATGATTTAATAAATAAGTTTAATTGTATAATCTCCATAGTTAATATCACTTTGAGTCAAAAAAATGTTTTAATATTATCATAAATCTTTAATTATTATTATGAAAACTTTTTTCTTTAGAGAACAAGAGACCGTACGTAGCGAAGATTCTGTGTTGGTGCAAAGTATAGATCTTAGTTCTGGTCAAGAAGTTTGGAGATCTCTTAGTTGTCTCACCGATAGTACTGAGCAAAGTGCACCCGTCAACTTTGATTTATCTAATAGGGTGAGTATTCTTTTATTTTAAAGAATACGTATTTTTATGTTCTTATCATTAGTTTACCATCTTACTGAAATATAATATTATTTTGATTTTTTTTTTGAGTTAATTTTTAAAAACAGTTATTATTGAGTGCCCGGCAATGTAAAATTTTCAATTTTCAACCTGTATCTTATAATCCTTTTTTGTATTAATTAAGGAGATGTAAAGCGGACACTACACCTGTACTTATAGATATTAGCTTCCTTTCCATTTTATTGCTGAATTTCCAGAAAAGGAATGCATTAGCTTGTACTGTGTACCATGATGATTATTTAGATAAATTTTCAAATTAATTAGTTCATTAGCTTTTAAGATATTTGGATTCCTGTACAAAATTAAAAAATTTTAATAAATAATTTTGGAACCCAAAATTCTCAATAACTAATGAATGAATTTATTTAAAAATTTAACCGAATAATCTTCATGGTACGTACTACAAGCTAATGCATTTTTTTATTGAAAATTTTACAATAGAATGTAAAGATAGTGAATATTTATGAGTACAGGTGTAGTGTCCATTTTACATCCCCTTAACTGCTCGCCACTTGGATATTTCGGAGCTAAGCGAAGCAAAGTACAGCAAACATGATTTGAATGAATTTAGAATCATGATTCTTCAGCTCGTAAAAAGAATGCTTTACGTTGTCAATTAGACAAGAGATTAAAAATATTTATAGTCAGATAATACCACTATATATAACAATAAAACTAAGACCTTAAAATATGTACAAAATATTGTAACCTTTATACTATATTGTAAACACAACTATTATATAAAATAATGTACCAATATAATAATTATTTGTAATCTGTGATGAAAGTCGCTAATGACCTAGTTAACGATGCGACTTTGAATAAACTAAATTAAAAGAAAAATTAAGTTACAGAATTTAAATGTATCAATGTAACATGACTAATTGTGAGTTACCTAATTACTCATTTAAGCTGTTATTATAGAAATAATTACAATGTTGGTAGTATTATTACTATTAAAAGTATAATATGAATGTTGAACACAATCAAAGTCGGAGTATTAAATTTTAAATGACTAGACTTCTAGTGTCCACCTGCACTCTTGTGTAGTGAGGTTCTGTTACGTAAGTATCAATAACATAAATATTTAATAAATGTCAGTCCAAGTAATAACAATAATAATAATAATAATAATAATAATGATGATGACGATGACGATGACGATGACGATGACGATGACGATGACGATGACGATGACGATGACGATGACGATGACGATGACGATGACGATGACGATGACGATGACGATGACGATGACGATGACGATGACGATGACGATGACGATGATGAGGATGAGGATGAGGATGAGGAGGACGACGACGACGACGACGACGACGACGACGACGACGACGATGACAATAATGAGGATAAAAATCTGCAAACAGACTGCTGGGAGTTTCTAGGGTCTGAAAAAAGATACAGACAGAAGAAAAACCACGGTTTGTGCCGGGTTACTAGTTCACGTCCAGCGATTTTCTGAAAATCGCATTCTCCTCACCCAACGAATGATAAGTCATTTGGAGTGCGAGGAATACTCTTACTCGACTACTTAGGGCCTTACCCCACCCCAAAATCTGTTTATCACATTACTTCAGGGTGGCCCCGGTCTTTGATCGTTTCAAATCTTTTTTCATGGTTTTTCTGGTATTTGACTAAATTTGTTTCCTCAATTTACAAGTTATATAAAAAATAAATCTGACGCATTTCATTCTCACATGCATGCATACACCGAGAGAGTTTTGCGTCAACAAACATGATGCCCGACGCACTAGAAAAAGTGATTCGTTTTGCATTGTAAATCACGCATATTGCTTTGCATTTCATAATTCATGCATCACTTTTTCTCGTGCATAAGTCGAAATACAGTGCGCGAGGTGGCGCCGCATCGAAAAATTTCATGCTTGTTTAGACACGCATCGATATTTATCTTTAATGCGAACCACGATGTGGCCCGTATTAAAAGCGCACCATCGTTTATGATGCAAAACCTTCTCCGTGTAGCTACGCGCGTGAAGAAAAACTTTAGTTCGAAGTTAAGTATGGTGACTCTCTCCCGCGACATACATTCCTTGGGAGTCCTAATTGGACGCTCTAAGAGAGTCGGTTTAGGTTCCCATCAAAACATCCATACTTCCGTCGATCGCATAATCAGGAAGGCAACATCTACCTTGAGGACTGGCTCTATAGAGGGGAGCAAAATCAGTCCTCTTTACATCAGTCTCGTTTCTCGTGGACTAGATATGGTCTAAAGCTCCACGTGGGGCTAGCATATCTATTGCGTCTGACTCACCCTCACACTTGGACGCGTGCGGTATATTTACGCATGTAGAGGGAGCGAACCTGCTGGCACGCTAACCTCCCGCGACAGTTACACAACAGCAAAATCTTGCACTTACGCATTATCGCACATTCATACGGTGCACGATTTGGTTTTCTCTTTTACGAGGAATCCCCGTACCCCGAATCTATAGGATCGGCTTATGTTTCTTGGTTATGCAGAAATGTCAGCATGGCTCCCGTGGTATCATTCGTACTTCGATTCATCTCCCTATCTAAATACGTTTTCTTCTGTGTAAGGATGCTTTCTACAGAAAGTGTCATAACATTCTATTTTTCTTCAGCCGAGATCATTTCGCTTATAATTGTCTCTGGCATTAGTCGTCTGACTATTTCCTCGACCTGGCGTCTTTCTTCGTTCCACCAATGGCAGACGAAAAACGTATGATACGCATCGTCGCGATCAGCGAAACAGAAGACGCAGCCCGGGTCCTGACCCTTTCCCATATTACTGAGATAGGAGCAGAAATACCCGTGGTCACTGAGGGACTGGGTGAGGTAATAGTTTACCTTCCCGTGCTTTCTTTCAACCCATGGAGCCCGTTTCTTAATGAGTGACTGGGTCCATCGGCCTTTTTTCTCCTGATTTCATGTTTCCTGCCAGGATTCCATGGTTACCTGTCTTTCTTCATTCTGGATTATTGCAGTTTCTTCTTCCTATTTTTTTCGTTCGTAGGTTCGCTTGCGTTCCATCGCCTGTAATTCGATCGGGATGATTCCTGCGATGACTAGCACCGCGGGATCAGAGACAGTTCGATAGGCGCTGGTGACTCCGAGAGCCCCTCTCCTTTGAACAGAAGATAATGTTTTCTGGTGCGTCTTCTTTCTCATTAAGTCGGCCCATATTTCAGAGCCATAGAATAAGATGGACGTTGTAACTGACGTATATTATTATTATTTTATATTATATATTATAATTAAAAATTATGCCCAGAAAGTGAACAATCTCACTTGATCTCATTTTAATATCGTCTATTGAAACTTCAGTTTCACCAGCTTTAACATTATTTTTATTAAAGGAGATGTAAAATGGACATCACACCTGTACTCAGAAATATTGATTTTCCTTCCATGTTTTGCAAAATTTTTGTTAAAAAAAACGTTAGCGTATAGTATGTACCATAAAGATTATTTAGTTAAATTTTAAAATAAATTCATTTATTAGTTATTGAGAATTTTGGATTCTAATAATGATTGTTAAAATTTTTCGATTTCGTACCAGAATCCAAATATCTTAAGAACTAATGAATGAATTTATTTAAAAATTCAACTAAATAATCATCATGGTATATACTACAAGCTAATGCATTTCTTTTCTGGAAATTCAATTATAAAATGAAAAGACAGTTGTTTACAGGTGTAGTGTCCGTTTTACATCTTCTTAAGTGCATAAATTTAGTTTTATGTGGCGCAAACTCTAAACTAAGTGAAACAATTTTTTTTTAATTGTTTGAGTGATTTTTCTTAACTAATTAATACATCTACGAAGAAAAGAAGCTTTACTGTATAGAGCGATATCATCAGCAAACTGTGACACTGTAACACTTTTCGGGATATTAACCGTAATGTCTGACATATATGAGATATAAGTAAGGACTTGAAAAACCTCCTTGGGGGACTCCTTTACCGACTGTTCTATAAGTATCTTCTAACAAGGAAGGGCCCCCAGGTGTACTTCACCGATTTTTATTATTTTGTGTTTTTCTTACGTGCTGACTCGTCGATTTCAAGGGGTGAAAATCACCCCTGAAGTTTGCCCCCAAAAATAGATTTTTTCTAATATCTCAAAAACTATTTGGAGTTTTTCAATAAAACTAACGCCAAATTCTTTATTATAAAAAGACGCTATTATAGGCATAACTTTTACCCCGAAGGGTTCCAACCCCTATTTTTTTAGAGGTAAATGTGCAAATTTATCAAATTTGCTAGGTTTGGTTAAAAATTGCACTATTATCAAGAAAATAAGAAATTAAAGTTGACGTATTTTGAGATTTACGGAAAAAATTTTTTTTTTCCAGATTGTTTTACCCATGAGGTTATTTTTTCATTTTATTCTTAAATAAAAAATTATATCCATGAATAATTTTTCAATTTTAAAATATTTAGTAAGCGATATAAAATTAAAACATTTACTTCCTGATTTTTTTTTCTATTTATTTGTAGAGTTCCTTTGATAATTCATTTTAAAATTCGATAATTTTGAAGTATTAATTAATAAATTATTCTGAAAGTTTTTAACAAGATTAGATAATTTTAAACAATGATATATTTCAGGATTCTTAAAATTTGTATCATACCAAAAATAAAAAAAATACACTCTTCATTAAAAGTGCATTCATACGTAAACTTCATAAAAAATCTTATACAAAAATTATAAGAGTCATTAGTATTTTAAGATTCTCCAAATATATACAATACATATATATATATATATATATATATATATATATATATATATCACATTAAAATTTTAAAACATATATAATGATATGTTATTGAAATACATTTTAAATTAAGTAAGTATATTTACATATTTAATAATATTTAATAATAGTACTTGCTATATATCATATGTTAATGATAATGCTATTGACCTGTTGATAATATTTATCTGTGATAAATTAATCCGTAAGTCTTCGTGATAAATTTATTTTTATTTGTAATTCTGCAACTTGTGAAAGCATTGAAATCGGCATTTTTAATTACTTTGGTCAGTTCTACTTTATGTTTATTTGAGTTAAAAAGTGTACTTCAACGTGTTAAATATAGCAGTATAAAAAAAACAAGAATAGTTTTTCATTTTACAGTATAGAATTTTTAGAGTGAAATAAAATGATGGTAAATCCCATGAACGTTTTAAACTTGCTTTTAATAACATTTCAAGCACTTATTCTGAAAGAAACTCCAATAATGCAGCGAGAAAGAGATTTAAAAGAGCATATTGAACAAATTTTATTAAGCTCTATGCATGAATTTAATGAATTTGAAGTTGTTGAGGATGAAACTCTTGATTTTGCAGAATCTTATAAATATATTCAAATGCAGGTTGTAGAAGTTGATGTAAGAGACAGTATTACAGATAAAAGTTTTCAGCAGTGCACATCCGACGTTGAAGAATTAGATCATGATTATATAGCAAGAGTAGTAGAGTTTTGGAGAAGTGGTGTTAATAAAAATTTAAATTTAAAAACCGTACAAAATAGATTTCAAAAGGTAATATTAATAACACATTTAAAACGTTGGGCAAAAACTTTAAATAAAGGCGGAACTTATAGAGAAAAAATAGCTGAAATTTGTTCATTTGTGTTAGAAAATTTCAAAACTGCTGTTGATGCTGGACATATTATCCATGATATAGATTTACAGAAATGGGCCCTGCAAGCATAAAAGGATATTGGTCATGAAGATTTTCGTTTCAAAGCATCAAAACATTGGGTGAAAATTTTAAGAGAGCCCATAGAATTTTTGGAAGTAAAATTAATAAATTTATTACCAAAAAAAACAATAGAAAGAGCAGATTATTTACAAAAAAAAGCTGATGAATTTGTTATCGAAGTGAAAAGACTTATTGAAGAAAAAGGAAGAGTAAATGTTTATAATTCAGATCAAAGTGGATTTCAATTGGAAGTCCATTCTGGCCGTACATTAGCAATCGAAGGGGAAAGGCAAGTAGAATGCTTGGTACAATCTGTAGCTGCTACGACTCATAGCTATACAATACAACGAACAATATCTGGTGATGGTAGACTTCTTCCCCTTTTTTTCATCGTTCTTGAAGAAAAAAACTGGTGAATTTGGGCCAGTTGTATCACAAGAGTTATTCAGACCAGCTAACATTTATGCAATGGCTTCTAAATCAGGAAAATTAACTTCAGGTATTATTTCATATTAAGCGTATTCGAATAATTATGATACTATTTTGAATTCAGAAGGCATCCTGTGTTATTATTAGTGATCATTTTTTTGTTTTAATTCGTATTCTATTAAAAATTACCAAAATCTGAAATTCGTCTGATTCTAGATCATTTTAAAACATGGCTCAAAGAAGTTTATTTTCCGAATGTTGGTTTATTAATTGTACTTTTGCTAGAGTCATGGACTGGGCACTGTCCTTCATCCGTAAAAAAAGTAAAACCTATTAATAAAGAAATAACTTTAAAAATAATTCCAAAAGGAACTACAGGCCAAACACAACTGCTAGATGTTTTTGGATTTAGAGTTTGGAAAAATTATGTAAGACACTTTTCAGACAGTATTGATATTGATGAATGAAGAATTGAATCTTCATTTCAAAAACAATATTATTAAACTTTAATCTTTACTGAAAATTTTGAAAATCCAGTAAATTTTGCTTTTAGATCACAATCTAATATACTTTGTGAAATTGCAGGCTGCTCTAATGTCGCAATTGTTCGATGTTCATGGTGTAAAAAATCTTTATGTTTGAAACACTTTTTTTATGATTATCATTATTGTCCTACTTATGATCCTTGATAACAATTAAGAAAATTATGTAATTTTTAATTATCGATGTATTACACATGAATTGCATGTTCTAAATAATTGTAATATTATAAGTTTATAGAATGTATTCGAAATAAAATTAATTACACGAGAGTTAAAAATTTGAATTTATTTCAAACCTGCAATGATTCATTGTAAAATGAAATGATTTTCATCGATATTCAATGTTGTTTTATTAAAAATTAAAAAATATACAATAAATGTGTCAATCTGCAAATAAATTAAAAAAAATTTTTAAATAATTTAAGAATATAATTTTTTATTTAAGGATAAAATAAAAAAATAACCTCAAGGCTAAAACATTCGAGAAAAAAAATTTTTTCTTCGTAAATCTCAAAACACGTCAACTTAAATTTTTCATTTTCTTGATGATAGTGCAATTTTTAACCAAATCTAGCCGATTTGATCGATTTTATATTGAAAAATTAGCGAAAAATTGCACATTTACTCCTAAAAAAATGGGTGTTGACACCCTTCGGGGAAAAGTTATGCCTATAGTAGTGTCTTTTTATAATAAAGAATATAGCGTTGGTTTTATTTAAAAACTCCAAATAGTTTTTGAGATATTAAAAAAAACCTCATTTCTGGGGGCAAACTACAGGGGTGATTTCCACTCCTTAAATCGACGAGTCAGCACGTAAGAAAAACACATGTCTAATTTCTTCTCGAGTACTACAACATATCATAAAATGATCAAAATCGGCGAGGTACACCTGGGGACCCTTAGTAGATAGGCAATAGCGGTTCTGGGTCACCCCCTCCCCCCTTCATTAATGTGTCACCCCCCTCTCCTCTGGATTTTTGGGTCACCCCTCCCCCTTCATTACTGGATCACCCTCACTCCTCTGCATTTTTGGGTCACCTTCCCTGCCTTTCTTGCATTTCTGCATCACTTGCATTTCTGCGTCAACTGTGCAATTTTGCGTCGATAAGGTAGGGAATATCTTGAGATGCGGATATTTTTTATTTGAATATTTTATTTATTTTTTAATAAATTATAGAGCGCTATATCCATATCTACTATTTTAAATATTGAATATTATAATTTTTTATATTTAATATTCGATGATTCTGTTTTCGATGATGATTGATTCATACTGGAATATTTCTTATCTACATATTCTTTCCAGTTTACATCTTTCTTTCGTCTGTTACGAAGAAGCAGTGTATACTCTGAACAATTTTGATCTGAATTTTGATCTGAGGAATTTTGATCAGAGGAGTTATATCCTCCCATGCTTGTTGAAGCCTGTCCCATTTTGGAATGAATCTAAAAACGAAAAGCATCTGTTATTTATAGTTAATAACACTCCATTTTCTCGGAAATACTCTCAGTGAGGAATTTTTTTATAAGTCTTACGTTGCGAAGTGTACAACTAGCTCTGTATGCTCCATTGTGATGCGGGCAAACCGTTACAAGTTTGATCTTGTCTAGCGGTGGAAAACCCATTTCTGCTACATCATGACCTCTGAACTTGAAGCGTTCTAACCATGCTTTCTTGATGGAGCCCATAACCAAGACTTTACTAGCATCGTGTAATTCCTCTCTGAGTAATTTTACTACATTTGTGTATGGAATATTTCCTGAATCTCAAGATAGTCCATGGTAATGCTCTTATAACCATATGTTTTTTCTCTTATACTTATCCGATAATCGACGCCAAGGATAAGGCTTCTCGAATAAAAGTACAACAGGGTCGGAATCATCTTTGAGAGGAACTATAGCCAATTCTTTGAGAATGTAGTCATTGCCTGGCTGTTTGAAGCCTTGCATATCTACCAAGTACTCCATCCTGAATGAAAGACTCTTACTGACGAGTCAGCTTTGTATAATGATTCTTCCACCACTCATACAAGTTTTCGTACGTTACCGCTTGCGGCGCTGTACTGAGCTATTTGATCGTGTAAGATTAAGCAGTAAGCGGAAGTTCCGACTGGAAAGTTACCTCTCGATTCGAATTCCAGTCGAACGTCCACAGGGGCACTCTTTAACGATTCGTTTTGTTTAGAACAATCAATCACAATTAAAGGTAAGTATCCGATGTAATGTTGCTTTTTTAGCATAGGCTCGATATCTTTAAAATAGTAAGCACTTTGAAAGTTGCCGTACATATCGTATAGCATTGCGTATTGATTATGAGGGATATCTAAATTTAGATTTCCATACGGATAGTATTGAGAATTGAGAAACAGCTTTACATTACTGATATTGCAATGATCGAAGCGACTCGCGTTGATAGTTCTCTGACTTTTTCGATTCGTTTCAAAACCTAGTATTACGAATCATGGCTTTCCCAGCTGATTGGAAGTTTTAACGTTCCAAACATGCCTAGATGTTGTGGGAAGTAGTGGATACTCGTACAAATCCCAACTACGAAAACTCATATCGATCGGTTTATCTTTCTGAACATGATTTAATAATTGAATTTAGTACGAGCTTGATACTACTACGTAAAGCATAAGACACTCTATTCTATTTAATTCAATCTTGAAATTCTCAAACACGTTAGAATGAGCTGGGTCTGGTGCTGTCTATATGACAGCGTTCAAATCGTTTCTCGATCTTGTGAGAATGAGCTCGTGTTTCACATTGATTACGATTTTACGATAATCTTCAGCGAAGCCGAGAATCATAGCGACAGGAATTGATACGTCAATGTAATCTGCATTGTTAGTCAACTGCTGCGTTTCTTTGACATTAAGCCATCCTGCGTTCTCAATAATTAAGTTTTGACTGGGATTGAGCGAAACCTAACCTTTCATTAGATTAGTCAAACCTATATTCTTACACTTATCGATTTCTACTGCGTTGATCTCGTAGCGTATTTCTACGTGATGGTAGAAGACACAAATCTTGATGTTGAATGGCTATATGAATCTCATCGTTGTTGTTGAAGTTGGATGCTGAGTATGGTTGATAAGCATGTACCTCGTAATGCTCAATTGATTTGTCATACTTTACAGCTGACTTTATGCTTAGTATTTCTTCCATTTTTCTGTAAACTACAAAAGAATAAACAAGTTATTTTCCACCAGGGACGACGCGAAAGCCGAGACTCCTTAGAAAATGTATGTTTTGCCGACTGATGGTTGGTCTCCATCTTGATCTGCTTTTATAGCCTTTTTCAACTTTGGAATTAAATACGATGCCCATTACGCTTGTTTAAGATGTAATCTGATGCTAATAATTTCTCCTCGAAAATTAACAAGTCGTCCGTCTTGATCGACTATGAGCACTTGAATGTGATCTATGCTCTTGACGACAATCGGAAGGTAAATGACCAGTGAAGGAACTTCGATGATCTTATATCCTGGCGGTACTGCTGGGAAGAACTCGTGTATCGTGTGCACTCGTTGACCGTTTATATACCCACCGCAGGTGATGTCACACTCTATTCGTAGAGCGTTAACCTTCAAAATGACTACTGGTAAATCCGAACTGTGAGTGACGTCTGCTTCGAGAAGACGTTTAGCAAACCCCAATAAAGATCCTATAGAATTTTTTGGTCGAAAATCAATCGGTTGATTGCACTTTATTTCGCTACAAAGAGTATTATTGTTAGGTTTTATACTGATTAAGATATTCTTGTGTGTCAATGTTTCGCTAAGATGATTCTCTATGTCCTCGATCTCGTAACTACCTGTCGGTAAAGTAATTTCTTCTTCTTTACCAACATGGAATAGATTGTTACCCTCATCAATGCTAGGTATTGAATCGAAGGTCATGAAAGCAACTAAACCAAGAACATAATTCTTATCGGGAGAAAGTTCAATAGGCGGAAAATATTGTGCTTCGAGTATGGATGATGTATCCGAAAGACTCAACGTCAATGAATCTTCTATGATGACTGTTAAACCTATAATAAGTTGACATTCACATGCTTCTTGCTTTATATACTAAGAGTTCTACACAAGAACTTTAGACAAAGATGACCACAGTTAAATGTATTGAAGTCTTGGTATCTTTGAGAGTTGTACTTGATTTCATCAACACCCAAGTACAACATCAAATCTAAAGGTGGCTGAAGATCTCCAAAACTATCGAAATAGACTACGCTATTTCCTCGTTTTCAATAAGCTACCCAATAAGTTCCTGGTCCATCTGCATCATCGAGATTAACGATGGCCGATTCACGATAACGAGGACCACTTTTTGTAATGCATTTCGCATAAAAACTCCTCGGAAGTTTGCAATTTCTAAATTTTGGCATATTCGGTGATAACAGCGTCAGTGGAAGCTCTCTCAGACAATCTTACTTCGTCGATCTTTATTTTTTTAAACCTTTACCATGGTAAGGTTTCAGACGAAGTCCGAGTCCACTCTTACTTGGCTGTAAATAAACCCCTTTACCGAGGGCTATTTCTTCCATTTTCTTATTATGTCTCTTAATCTCCTCCAATTGTGAATTGGCAGATTTAGAATCGTTAACTGCCTTAGCTATTCCAGCAGCGCCACCTGCAATGCCACCAACTGCACTCAAACCGGCAAATAATGGTATGAGAAATGGTAAAAATCCTCCAACTTTCTTCGGAATCAGTAGTTTGCGTGGAATCTTAATGTTTTCCTTACCACCTGCTGCTTTAACAGCACTACGTGCACCTTTCAATGCTGATAAAATAGCTTTACGAGCACAATTGCTGGGAACTATTGATTGTGAGGCAGCTTTTACTACATTATTGAATGTAATAGCTGCTCCCTTCTTCTTTCTCATACCCATACCGAATTTAGACTTTAACTTCATTGCTTTACTAACAGCAAAAGCAGCTGCTTTCTCTCCTATGGTTGCGCCCTTTGATTTTACTCTCTGCCAAGCTTTTTCTGCCAACACTTTGTCTGCAGTGTTTCTCGCTTCGATGTCCTCGCGGTTTTGCGAATAAGTTATATCGTGCTCCTTACAAGCCTTGTTAAGAAGATTGATTCCTGGGTCACCTCGAGCTAATTGTTTAGCTAATTTTGTACCTGGTCCACAGTACTGATATCCTGGAATATGAAGTTCGAACGGAAGACTGTTGATGACTTTATTGAGAAAACCTCGGCCACGTCGACGTTGTCGTTGTTGATAATATACGATCATCACCCTATGAAGGTTAAGTGAAGACTGCTACTTGTGAAAGTATATAAGGCCTCTATTTATACTAAATCGATCACTCTTGTTTGAGATCTGATAGCATCAACATGAATTTCAAAGAAAATTCGGTTAAACTTCCAATCGTAAATTTTGACACGATAGTCGAGCAGGAAATAAAGCCAAGGAGGCACGGAGACTTACTTCCGGATAGTATTCGAGCCATATTTTGTGGGCCATCTAACTGCGGTAAAACTAATAGCCTACTCGCAATGATTACACATCCTAATGGAATAAGATACGAGAACGTATATGTCTACTCGAAGTCTCTAAATCAACCAAAGTATAAGTATTTGAAGGAACTCCTCGAACCCATAGAAGGTATACAATATTTTCCATTCAGCGAACACGAATCAGTAGTATCACCTGACGATGCCTTACCTGATTTCATAATGGTATTCGATGATATAGCTTGCGAGAGACAGGATAATATGCGAGCATTTTTCTGCATGGGAAGGCACAAGAATGTTGATTGTTTCTATCTCTGTCACTCTTATGCTCATATATCAAAACATCTTGTAAGAGACAATGTAAATCTGTTGATAATTTTCCGTCAAGATGATGTTAACCTAAGACATTTTTACGATGATCACGTAAATTCAGATATGTCTTATGCTCAATTCAAAAGTCCATGTTCACGATGTTGGACAGATGATAAGTATGGTTTCTTGATGATGGATAAAGATAGTTTAATCAATGCTGGCAGGTAGAGAAAAGGCTTTAACTGTTTTGCTATAAATATAGCACACTCTTAGTGCAGTCATAACATTCCATGATTGAACGTCGAATCGACAACATGGCCGGCATTCGCCGAAGAAAAGATATATTGCATCAACTTATCGAAGCGAGAAATGCAGTCAAACGTAAATACAATCTATTGAAATATGGAAAGAATAAGTTCGAGAAAGCTATTGGAGAAACTTTCAAGCCAATAGTTGATCCTTTACAAAAACTTGTCAAGACGTCTGAAAAAAATCTAGAAACCAAGGAACAAGCTACTGATGCCATTAGTGTAAATAATGATAGCATTGCAGAGAGATCTTACGAGTTCGATGAATCATCTTTGAATGAAACCGTTCGACCATATACGGATACAGAGTTTGAATCAGCACTTAGTGATAAAGATGGTGGTGCATATGATAATAAGTATATTTCCGAACTCATGAAAAATAAATCCAAAGAGTTGGATAAAATTTATGGTGTTCGTAAAGAAGATGACAAATACCTAATAGGCGACCCACCTATTTACTTTAAAGATAGATATGTAGAAGTTGAAAATGTGAAATATCCTAGAATTGATGGTTTGCTAGAGTTGATACTAGCAAAACAGCCTAATCAGCAAAACGTGAGTTCAACTGATATGAAGATCTATCAACGAATTCTTGAAGCTACTAGTGCTCACAAGAGACGTTACAGAAGCGATGAACAGATTCGTGCTCACAGAAGCAAGAAATTTGATAACATCATTTTTCCTATGTTTAAACGTGGTGGTGGACTATTACCTCGATATGATCATATCTCCACAACTTTTAATCTTTTGATGATATGTCATTTTACAGCTGTCACTGGGTAGCGAATAATGCACACTATTCAAACTAGGTTCACACCTTTTGTACAATCTTGTTCCTCTATTTTTTATGTATATAGTGAATGTGCCACCAATGCTCCAGTAGATATTTCTATAAAACGTAAATTTTTACATGGATAGAAGTTCGGAAATTTTATCCATGTAAAAATTTTCGTTTTATAGAAATATCTACTGGAGCATTGGTGGCACATTCACCATATACATAAAAAATAGAGGAACAAGATTGTACAAAAGATGTAAACCTAGTTTGGATAGTGTGCATTATTCGCTACCCAGTAACAGCAGTAAAATGACTTTTCAAAAACATTATAAAAAAATTAAAAGTTGTGGAGATATGCTCATATAAAGTTGCTAGAAGGAATTTGTTGATGAATTACGTATATTGGGACGATCCTAATAAACTCGTCGATCGGTTACGATTACTCATAGCCGAAAGAGAAGCTAGAAACCCTAGTCATACAAACGAAATCCATTCAATCATTGAAGAACTGCGAGAAGCTGGCTATATATACTGAGACACAAGTGAATACTTGAACGTCATCAAGATGAGTGTCGACGTATTCGGACGTAATCTTGAGCGGAGCGAGGGTGGTCGTGGTCCTCCAGGTGTTGGATATAAAATCACATTTGATGGTCAGTATGACTTAGAAAATAAGAGACTTTGTAATCTCGCACCACCTAATCAACTCAATGAAGCTGTAAATTTAGATACTTTACAACGATTCGTACGTTTGGAAGTTCAAAGATTATTAGATTCAATATCTAGTTTGAGAAGTGATCTTAATAATCTAAATAAAATCGTAGAGATGCATAGAGATGAACTCGATAAGAAATTTGTACAAAGCCAGACGGAAATCGAGACTATAAAAGAGGCATTACCATTGTTAGTGCAAAACAGTTAATCGATAACCATCGATGGAACAATGTCAAAGAGTAGTAGAAGAGCTTCACAAGCCAACACGTTGTAATTATCCACGTCAAAAATTCAATGTGCGAGGTTTGGATGAGACATGGCAAGCAGATCTAGTAGAAATGCAACCTTATTCTAAAGAGAATAAAGGTTTTAAATATATGCTTACAATAATAGATTTATTTTCAAAGTATGCGTGGGCAGTTCCTGTTAAACGAAAAATTGGACAAGATGTCGCTGATGCTATGAAATCTATATTACGTATCGAGTACCAAAGAATTTACAAACAGATAAAGGTAAAGAGTTCTATAATTTGTATTTTCAAAGTCTCATGGAAAAATACAAGATTAATTTATACTCTACGTACAGCAATCTTAAAGCATCCATTTGTGAACGTTTCAATTGTACACTGAAAAATAAGATATGGGTAGAGTTTAATTTACGTGAAAACTATAAATGACTTGATATTTTACCTAAGTTAATAATAGCTTACAATGATAGAAAACATCGAACTATCGGTATGAAACCAAACGAAGTTACAGCTACTAACCAAGCAGAAGTTCTCAAACGTTTTAATAAAAAAATTATTCCAACTAAAAAGCCAAAGTTCAAAGTTGGTTATAAAGTTAGAGTTAGTAACGCGAAGCAACTATTTGAGAAAGGATATACACCTAACTGGTCCACAGAGATATTTACAACAACTAAAGTGGCAGCAACTAATCCAGTAACTTACCATCTTAAAGATCATCGCGATCAGCCTCACTGGCGGCTTCTATGAGCAGAAACTTCAGAAAGCAATGTATCCAGATGTATACCTTGTAGAAAAAGTCTTGAAGAAACGTGGTAATCAAGTCTATATAAAATGGCTTGGTTTCGATGCTTCTCACAATAGCTTCTCTTCAATTTTTTGTTTTGTTTTATTTCAGCCTATGGAGGGGGAGATCTGCGCAGTAGCCACAGCTTAACCGCTACTTAAGAGAACTCCAGAACCAACTCGAGTCATTCATTCATCAGACTCTGCTAAGTAAACTTAGAATTCTTTATCAGAGAAATATGGATCTTGATAAATTTAAAGAGGCAGCTCGTGGACGCTTCCATCGTGCCATTGGGAATATATTCCCCTTGAAGAAAGATCAGACTTATTATGTTAGTGAGTTTAAACCAGTTAAATGTAAGGATAAGTTTAGATTGATGGCAACTTTATGCAGAGCCTTACAGGAGAATAAGGAGTTTTACTTTGAGTCGCAAGAGGCCATTAAAAATTTTAAGTTGTTTGTGAAGATTTAGATGATGATAAAGGAAAAGGTCTCGAGTTCTCCTTGGCTTAAGCGCTTGAAAGTTAATGGAGAGGTATACGAGTCACGGGTGTACTTCTTACTTTTCGGAGTGAGGAGTTCACAAGTGGACATTCTTGATTGTACCTCACAGATGGGGGCGAAGGTTGGGGCTCCCATCACTTTCGATAAAAAGCAAACACATCGTGATTCACATTCATTTAATCGTGGTACAGACTCCAAGTCATACCACTCAAAATTGTTCAGAGTACACTCCTCTTCTTCCACCTAATAAAAAAAAGGTGAAGGATGAGAAAACAACATGGAAAGAGTACTATGAAAAATATAAATTGCAATTGCCATCTAAAGATATAAAGTATAATAAGCTATAGGGTATTTAATTAAGTAGATAAGAATGGGAACTATACTTCAAAGTACTTAAACTGACTCCGGAACTTTCCCGAAAAATGGAATAGTCGCTGTCGCTACCTCCAAAATATACCCACTGATATTCCTGCAGATGATTTTTGACATAGTAAATGTAAAGTTTGCTATGATAAAGGAATAGAGATAGCATTTTACCGTGTGGACATTGTTGCTATCAATATGCCAGTAATGTTAAACAATGCATAACCTGTAGAAGAAACATTAAGTTAAGAGTATTTATATCTAAAGAATCTCAAACAAAAAAAGATTTTTTGTTTTAGGAAGCGATGGGAGTCCTAACTAACACACTCTACCTGTGAGGTACAACCGAGAATCGGTACTTGTGAACCCCTTACTACAATCTAAATATTATACATTATCAAGACTAAATTTATCCAACATTTGAATAAGTCTTCGAGAAATCATACAATTCTATTAAAACATCTATAAATTTAATTGATAATTTTAGTCGATAAAGTTGAACAACATGTCAGAAATCTATCCATCATCAAAGAGTTATGTGAAGGTAGTTAGATATTGAATTTGATCGAAATATTATCGAATTTAATCGAATTTTTTATCAAATTTGATCGAATGTTTCTCGAACTTGATCGAATTTTGATCGAATCTTTATCAAATTTGATCGAATTTTTATTGAATTTGATGGAATGTTTATTAAATTTGATGGAATGTTTATCGGACTTAATCAAATTTTGATCGAATTTTGATCGAATGTTTATCAACTCTCGTCGACTTTTCATCAACTTTCATCGACTCTCTTCGACTTTTCATCGACTTTCATCGACTTTCATCGACTTTCATCGACTCTCATCGACTTCTCATCGACTTTCATCGACTTTCATCGATCATCATCGACTTTCCATCAACTTTCCTACAATTTTCTAGATTTTTTTTTTCATCTTAGTATTTTAAAATTATCTTATCATCTTGTAAATCATCTTGTTAAAATTGTTTTGCATGACCCGTTATTTTACTATAAATATAGCTGAGTTTGTATTTCAACAGTATGCATGATAAGCTCAAGCTATCAACATGGCAAACTTTCTCGAAACTGAGAAATTAAGAGAGATGATTAAATCTAAACTTCCGAATCGATTGGATACAAATATTTATCGAAAATTTGATCCTAATCAAGAAAAAAAAACTCTACTTACAAATGATTCAAAGATTGATGTTGCTTCGAATATTATTGATGAATTCACACCTAATACATCTCTTCGACTTATAAAAAGTTCTAGAGGAAAAGATAAACTTCTTCTGAATGGCATTCCTTTCTATAAGGATAAAGTTATGAATAATGGTAATATACACTGGAAGTGTCATCTTTACTATTCAAAACAATGTTTAAGTCGTGCTGTAACGAAGGATATGAAACTTGTAAATTGTACATCACATAACCATACAATAACACCTGTGCAGGAAGAAATTGTAACAAGAAATATGATTTTTAAGGAAAAATATGAGTTTAATGATGCACACATCATACAAATGATAAACTCGCGAGAAGAGATAATATTGATTCCATCGATCACCAAAGGTATCCAGAATCAAAATTACTTGAAGATGGTCATTCTAGCTCTGATGATGAAATAGAAAATTATCAAAAGAGTTGAAACAAATTTAAAAGTTGTAAAAGAAAATTTCGTAATAACGCTTTATCAGTATCAAGATGTAAAAAAGCGAAAGTCAGTTCTAACGATGTTAATAGTGATACATCATCAGATTCTTCTAATAATACTTTCTTTAAACGCGAAAAAGCTAATTTTGGAAACTGTAAACCAAAATCTAACATTAAAAATTTAGCAGTATATGAATTTAAAAAAGCTAAAGTAAGTTCCATAGATTCCTGCGACGATACTTCATCAGATTATTCTAGTAGTGATGAATCTCATTCTACATACATAGGATGGGATGATCCCAATGTTTTAGTTGATGGTCTTCGTATTCTTACATCTTCAATTAATAAAAGTCTTTATACTTACAAAAAGATAAATTTTATAATTAGTGAACTACGAGATGCTGGTTATATATATTAAGTTAACTTAGAATGATATAAAATTTAATTTCAAATGAATATCATCAGTTGAAGAGCTTTTGAAGATAAAAAAAAATCATTGATACAAACCATTGCAATTTGTCCTCAATTGATGCTTCAAAAAGTTTGCACATACAGGAGGCGACTGCTTTAGGTTTGACACCATTGTTATCTGGTTTATCTACAAAATGAATATATGATATAAGCCAACTATCAGGATGTAAGCCTTTGTTATACATTTCATTAAATAAATCAAGTGGAATAAGTTTGAATTTAATTGGAAGCTGCTTAATAACTTGGTGATCTATACCATTCATACCGGAAGAAGATTTTGTATTTCTGGCATTTAAAACTGTATTAAATTCTAAGAAATTAAATGCAGAGTCTAAAAATTAATTTTTTTCGCAGTTAGGAATCCACTCTGGGTTTGTATTCACCCATGAGGGTTTATTTCTAATAATTGATTTTGAATAGAAACATCCTTTTGTAGATTACTATTAGTATTGAAAAGGGCCATGTTACACCAGTTATTTTTCAAAAGTTAACATTTTTCCCAAATATAAGAAGAGCTTGTATGTAGAATAATAGTTTCTGCAAACTTTTTGAAGCATTCTTTTTTCTTTTGTTTAAAAACCTTTTTGATTTGAGTGCTAATTTTTTTATAATTTATTAAGTCAGCCAGATCATGGCTGGACTTCCATTTTTTAAAGGCATTTTTTCTCTCTCTTTGAATATTATCACATGTTTCTTCCCACCAGTATATAAGATTTGTGTGATCTTTAGATCAAAGTATTTTTTAACTAGAATGTTATATTTTAAAGCTTAGGAATGATATCAATAAAAGTATTATATTTTTGTTGAGGGGTAGAGTTTACGTATTCATGAGACAAAAAGGTTCCATATTTTTTTCTAGATCATCTGAAAAATTTGACCAGTTTGTTTGTATTGTTTTGATGTAAAACGTTTTTTTTCTATAAATATTTTTTTTGGATTAATTTTACAGTAAATAGGGTAGTGGCCAGAGAAGAATAAAAGATCACTATTAGATTCTAAGTTGTTCTGAAAGTAACAGTAAGTCTTGGTGTCTTAATTGCGAAGAATCAAGCCATGTTCATTACTGCTTTCAGCTTGTTTTATACCATTGCTATCTGTACTCTTACAATTCCATATGATGTTATGAGAATTAAAATCACCAACTAAAATAGCTGAGCGGGTTGTGCCTATGTTTTGGATGATAATGTTTCATTGTGTCTGTGCTAGATTGATACTTAGAACTCTGTAACAAACTATGATGTTAAGAGGAGGCTCGGTATCCGAAAGGTGAATACCGCAGAATTCTATGTTTTAGTCTGGAGAAGTCATATCAATTTCATGAAAAGCAAGGTTTTTACGTACGATTATACCCCCTCCCCTTCTTAAATGAGTCCTATTTTTTTTTAGTTGCACAAAACCTGGAGCATAGATATAATTTTCTTTTTCCTCTTTGTTTAACCAGGTCTCGACGCACAGAAAAACATTCACACCCTTCAACAAGTTGGGAAGCTTATTTTTTCTTTGTTTTATACTGCGTACTGCATACTGCGTACTACCTACTGTATTTCAGGATAATATATTTAAAGAATTGTCATATTTTATGACATCTGCTATATTTTTAAATTGTAAGAATTTGAAAATATAACTAGCCTTCTTGGAAATCAGATTCTTCAGTAGTGTTACTTTCACTCATAACGTTATCGAATTTTTCATTAAACACAAGGTAAGAGGAGAAGGCTTTACGTATATAGGTGATCCTCGTTTTGATCATACGATCATTCACTTGAGGATAAACATCAGTAAGCATGGAGTTTAAGGCAGCTATATCTGCAGTATAACTTTGAGCAATTTCGTACATGTTCGACTTCCCGTATGCATTAAATATAAAATCAACAAGGTTTACGAAATTAATGGGATAGAAAATTTTTACTTTGTTTACATATTCCTCAGCAGGCAGTAGTTGTTATTTGACTAACTTTGCTTTTGTTTTTAACTTGTACGATATTAATTTCATTTCCATTTAAGCTTTTATTTGATAGCTGGCTGTTCTGAGAAATTGAGGAGGAACATCTACTCGAATGCGCACGTTTATTACTTGTAGAATTTATGTTGTCCGGCTTCTCGGATTTTTCTTCGTTTTCTTGATCATTGGTATTTGCTGTCTTCAAAGGAATATCAAGGTTGTTTTCTTGCGTATTTTTTTGCATATTTAAAGGCAGTTTCAGAGCTAAATTTTGAATTAAATCTAGTGTTTCTATGATCGGTTTGGGGTTTTTACAGAACCTTGCCAAATGACCTTCTTGTTTGCACAAATAGCAAGTCAGCTTTTCTGTAGAGAAGTATATCTAATATTTCGTATCGTCGTTATAAATCTACACATTCTGAGGGATTTCAGAAATATCTTTGGGGTTGACGTACATTTGCCACCGAAAACTTAAGATGTGTGAGTAGCCAGAAGTGTTTATTGAGGCTCTAATAGAGGAAAGATACGACACTGGCGATATTTATTTTTCTAAGCTCGTTTTCTATGACGGTGTGAGGATGAATAGGATATACATTTAAAATTATTATCCTTTTTGCCTTTGTGATATACTTTGTGATCTAATTTCTAAAAGATGGTTTCCAACTTTTATCTTCAGCTTTTCATCGGTAAGTTTGTCTTCCATTTTTTTGTTGTTTAAATAAAAGCACACTCGATCATGTGAAATATGAGAGATAGATTAAACGTTTGCCGGTGCAATGACAGAGCCAAGAGCAACTGTATAGTCCTGAATAGTTTGATCTTCAACTGAATCTACGATAATTGCTTGATCTTTGGTGGAAAAAGTTCCCTGAGTGACAATTCTTGCAAATGAAGCACTTGGTGCGGTATTTTGTGTTGATCCGAAAGGGTTAAGAGACATGTTTTGCAAGGAAGTCATGACGATAGATGTTTGGAAGTAGATATCTCTTATTCAGAGATACACCACTATAAAAAGCAAAAAAAAAGAAAAAGAACAAGCACTATGGGCTCTAAGGCCAGTTAACAGTTACTTCAAATTAAAACAAATCTCACATATAACTTTGTTTATTTGTAGATAACTATGTAACAAAAACAAGGACCAAAGCTTTACATTCGCGGAGCCGTGTTTACAAATACGTCTACACTCGACGGTGCTCAAAGACCGAATCATGGGGTATTTTTAATTTATATTGTATAAAACTAATTTAAATATCTTTTAATATAACAAAGCACAAAACAACTTATAAATTTCACAATAAAAATATGAAAACACTAATATTACATTAGATTTTTATTTAAAATTTTTTTCAATATTGAATTTAATTTTTCATTGTCATGAATTCTATTACGATTCTGAAACATCTCTACGTGGATCATGTTAGATAACAATCTTTTATAATAATTCTAATTTATAATAATAAAGAAAGGTTCTGCTAGAGTATTATATTGCATTTAATTGATTTTCATTAATAGAGAGAGAGATAGTCGAAGAAGATTAGCAGTATTAGACTTCGCTAATCAGCTATATGGTGAAAGTCATTTGTTTAACGGTAAGTGCACGTGTACGTAAAGCAATTACACGTAAAGCCCACAGGTATATTTAATTTTGATTATTTAACCCTTTGAGGGGCAGTGGTACGTATTTGTCCCACCTATTTGGTTTTGGATTTTTCCGTATTTCTAAAACGTATATGCCTTTTTAAGACATCTATAAGACTTTTTGAACTCTTGAATACCTGATTTATTAGATTTTATAGAGAAATTGCAAATATTCATTAATTGAAGTATTTGTTATAAACAATTAATCTCAAAAAACCCGTTTTTTTACAGAAAAATGTGCCCCTCAAAGGGTTAAATATATTCACCGTTACATGGCGCCCAACCAATCAACTCACGTAAATTGATAGAAGTTTATTGTTATTTTTTAGCGCACACAGTTACATGGCTCCCAACAAATTAACTCACGTCAATTAAAGTTTATCGTTGTTTTTATGGCGCGTACCAAGCGCACAACGAAATAGTTCACGGAATGTTAAAAAAGAATATAGATGGCTCTCTGGTAGCGCACATTGTTAAATGTTGTTCACTAAAAAATTTAAATAAACGTATGTAAAGTTTAATATTTTGAGCGGCGCTTACTGTTGCATGGCACCTAATGTATTAAACCGAGTTGTTTAAAAAAGGTAATTGTGCGGTTGTTTTTAGAGCGTGCTTTCTTTTTGGTTTAGGAAAATAAATTCATGCGATATTTTTTTTGTTTGTTTTAAAAGGAAAAATAAAAATATAGTTTTTTTAGAGAAAAGGGTTTTTAAAATTTTGTATATGGACGACTATCTTCTAGTCTTAAGAGAGTTCAACAAGATGGAGGAAAGAGAAATCTTGTCAAACATAGAGCGCGCTTGTGAGCAATGGTAAAGTAGATTATTTACAAGATACGATGTATTTATAAGATTAGTCCGTAAACAACGAAGAGTGTTGAGAGACAAAATTTGAATTGATCTCTCTAATTTTTCTTTACCCTTGGTGATGGATTGTTTGGAAAAAAAGAGATTTTTTTTATTAATAGGAATTATTTATTTATTTCTTATTTAAAGAATTATATATACTGGCCTAAAATATCTCGCTCCTGACGACGTTCGGTTGAATTTCTTCATACAATTGGAATTAGCAATATAAAATTATGGTAAATATAAATTTTCAGAATTTAACTTAAAATATGACAATCTTAAGGATGCTCTTTCAATTAAATAACACGATAATTTAATGTCCTGAATATTGTGGTAGGAATCAAGATTTATTGTAGCAACATGTTTAATTATATATAAATATATCTTAAATCAATAAAAATAAATTAATTATTTTTCAATATTTTGAATTTAATGTAAAAGTCAAAATTTATTGAAGCATCGTATTTGAATGCTCACAAATAAACATCAAATTAATATAACTAATTTGAAGGTAATTTCATATATTAAATTTTTAAATAGACATCAAAATTTTTTGAAGCATCGCAATTGATTGCACAACAATAAACCACAAATAAATCGAATTGATCAAAAGACACCATATTTGATTGCACACGAATAAAACTGAAATCAAATAAACTAAATCAAAGGTAATTCAATATTTCAAATTTGATGTGAGAATCAAAATTCATTGATCTTATTCAAATGCACTCAAACAAACCACAAATTAATCAAATTCAATCAAGGGTAATTCAAAATTTTTAATTTTGTTATAAAACTCACACTTATTGAATCATCACAATTAATTACACGAAAATAAACCTCAAATTAATCAAATTAATTCGATTTTAATTCAATATTTTCATTTTGGACATAGGAGTCTAATTTTATCGGTGCATCATATTAAATTGCGCACAATTAAGCGTAAAATTAAACGAATCAAATCAACGGTAATTTAATATTTTGAATTTTGATGAAGGAATAAAATTTTATTAAAGTAATATATTCGAAGGTACATGTATGAACTCTTAAATTGATTATATAAAATCGATAGTAATTTAACATTTCGAATTTTAGTATGAAAATCAAAATTTATCAAAGCATTATAATTGATTGCACAATTTAAACATCTAATTAATATTATTAAATTGATGGTAATTCAATATCTTGAATTTTGATGTAGGAATCAAAATTTATTGAAGCATTATATTTGTTGCACACAAATAAAACTTCAAATTAACCAAATTGGATCGAAAAAAAATCCGATATTTCGAATTTTAATGAAAAAAGTAAAATTTATTAAGACATATTTAATTGCACACAAGTAAATCCCATATTAACCGAATTGAATCGATAGAAGTTTAATATTTTAAATTTTGATGTGAAAAAAAAATTAATTAAAGCAACTTACTTGATTGCACACAAATAAACCTCAAATTGAATAAATTGAATCGACAATCATGCTATATTTTGAATTTTGACGTAGGAAACAATTTTTATTATAGCATCATATTTAATTCTAACAAACAAACCTTGAATTAACTAAATTGAATCGGTGGTAATTCAATATATTGATCTTAAAGTCAAAATCAAAATTTATTAGAGCATTATACTTGATATATAAAAAATAAACTCACATCAACCAAATTAAATCAATAATAATTCAACAATTTTAATTTTTATATGGGAATCAAAATTTAATAAAACATCACATTTGATTACGCCAATAAACCCCAAATTATTAAAATTAATCAAAATCATTTAATATTTCGAATTTGATTTGAAATAAAAATTATTAAAGCATGTTATTAAATTGCACGCAAATAAATTTTTAATTGATCAAAATCAATCAATAATAATTGTATTTTTTTAAATTTAATATAAAAAGCACAACTTATTAAAACATCACTCTTAATTAAAGAAAAATAAACATAAAACTAATGATTTTCAATCAATTGTAATTCGATATTTTTAATTTTGAGATAGGAATAAAGATTTATTAAAGCATCATATATGACTGCATACAAACAAACCGTAAATTTAACAGATAAATACAATTACACAGTCACAAAGCTTATGCGCTAAAAGTAACTTTCAAAATTTTAACAATATATTGTATTACCAATGACAATGAATAAAAGGCTACTATAAGCGTCTAAGGCACAGTCTGTCTATAATAATTTTAAAAGCTTTACTTATGAGCCCTAAATAAAAAGACTTATACAAAACGTTGTCTTTATAGCTGAGATGTGTATGGATATGCTTTTAAACATGCACACAAGTCACAGAACATTAAAATCACTTTCAACGAAAAATTTATTGTGATTCAATAAATATCATAATTGTTGAAACAAAAAGACAAAGTCACCCTTTTCAACGTCATATTCATCGATATCATCATAGACATAACAATCATTGTCATCATTAAAAATTTTTCATTATTATAGACATTATTTACTTAATTCTAATTAGAGATATCATCGACAACGTATGTATATGCGTGTACCAATGTCTGCATGTAGGCGTGTGCAAGCATGTGCTGTTATCTGTTAAGGCGTATGACTATGTATGATCGTGAATGATCGCATGTGAAACATGTGCACACGCGTACACACGCGTATAAACACGTGCGCACACGTACACACACGTACAAACATGTAGAAATACTCTAGAAAATAGAAATACTCTAGACGTTCAAAATAACGTTGTGGCACGTTTTTATATATGCAATTGGTTTTTCGTTGATGAAATATATATATATATATATATATATATATATATATATATCTTCTGATATTTATATAAAAGTTATATCACGAGTTTATATGGAAAATGACTATATTATGAGCATAATTTTTTCTTTTAGACCTAAATCATACTAATAAAATAGAAAGATGGTTTTCCGTTGATGAAATATATATATGTATATGCCTGATTCCATTCAGATTAAGGTAGGCCGTCACTGATCGAATTTTTTTTTTCTTCTGAATAATTAAAATACCTTCTATTATGTATATGAATATAAAATTTACCTCGTAGATCGCTCAAAAAAAATTTTTTTTTTTACTACAGAAATTTTAGTGTTGGATGTAAAAACGAAAATTCAAAAATTGAAAATGAACCTCTACTTTTAAATGACTATAGCTCCGTCAATTTTTAACTTTTTTGGGCGTTCTTTTAACAAAAGTGTGCGGAATTTTGTCTAGTTTTAAATGCAATCTCAATTTTTGTAATACAATTTGATCTCACTGAGTTATTTACGAAAAAACGAAAAAAAGCGATTTTTTTCAAACACGATTTTCTCAAAAACTATATTTTTTTTTTTTTAATTTTATATGATTTTATATATAAAAAATACTAACTTTTAGGGTAGGTGAGAACATGCGATTTTGCCTTATTTTTTTTAACAGATTTTTAAACGTTTTTTTTATATTTTCGATTTTAAAATGTTGATACCATGGCGCATCGTACTATTTTTCCAACTTTACGTGTTCTTACAACTATTTTTATGCTTTTATTTATTAATATATCAGAAAAATCAACAATAATCTTTAAAATTAACCCCGGATCGAATATTTTGATCAATCAGAACCAAAGTTATGACGATTTAAAGTTCTAAAAAAATGCTGAAACTTTAAATAAATATGATATTTACATTGAGGAAACGCAATTTTCGTTAAAGAATAAAATCTGAAGATATAAATTTTTCAGTTTAAAAAAAGTTATTTTGATGAAAGTATACGTAACCATTTATCCTCTTTTTATGGTATATTATTATAATAAAATTTTTTTTTGTTGAAGAATATAATTTTTAATCAGTTTGAATTTCGCGCCTAGAATTTGAATTTATTTTGTAGGGAGTTGACGCATGTCACTTCTAGGTGGCGATGATTCGTTCTTTGCATTCTCATTAACGACTTGACGTGTTTAAAAATATAAGAAAAAGAAGCTAAAAAATAAAGATGTTTAAGAAAATAGTAGATTTTCTTACAAGGAGATAAAATGAAACTTCCGCACGTACGTGTTATGACGGTCGAGGCGTCAGCCTCGACCGTCATAAACACGTACGTGCGGGCGTTTCTTTTAATCTCCGTGTAAGAAATAATGCTTTTCTCTATCCCTAGGCGAAACCACGTAAATATAATTGTTATATAAATTAACAATTATATTTGCTTTTTTTGTTTTAGCGCGTGTATGTGTTGTTCTTTGCTGCCGCCCAACATTTGTCACGCGAGTGAAACAAGCGTCGACAAGGCTGGCGGCGGCAGCAAAGAAAAACACATGCACAAGCCTAAATCACGAGAGAAAAAAAGACATATGAAAAACACGCGCACAAGAATCCTCTTTTATGAACGAGAAAGAGAGAGAGAAACACATAAAAACACGCACACAAGCCTCTATTATTTTTTTATTTGAGTTAAAATGAAAAAAAAGAGTTTGTACATTTTTTATAACGCGATTACAACGCGACACTATTTATGATATAAGATTTTAAAGTTTAGAATCATATTTTATTAGAATACAATTCATTTTAATTTATAAGCGCAACGTATATATCGTCTGTCTTTTTTTTTGTCATGAGAGAGACAAAGACAGAATACAATCATAAACACGAGGCAACGACTTTTAGCAACAGTTTTGGTTAGGTCGAGTCTATGTTTCTCTTCGAGAGATATTTTAACGTGAGGCACGGAAGGCGCCGACAGGAGACGCGTTAGTCGTTTCAACTGTAGCTAAAAGTGCTACTTCTTCTAGTGTAAAGGCTTGGCGGAACCGCGTGGTTTCGCCTAAGGGATAGAGAAAATTATTTTTTTCAATCTGTCATTGAACAGAATATCAATAATGGCATCACTGATTGTTAAAATAAAGTGCAAGGATTTAAAAGAAAGGCACGAAAAAGTTGTTTATGATTGCTCCAAAAGTCCGCTTAGAGAATAAGGTGATCTAACGGAGTCTTTGAAGCGCTTGTATTCAAATACTTCTTTCTCTAGAGAAGATAAAGTATGCCCTTCGTGTTACAAAATATTATTAGATGAAGTGAAAAATACGCCTATTTCATCAACTTCAAGCAGTCAACAATCTTCGGAAGATTTTATTCATAGTGAGGCTCTGGTAGAACAGCTCAACGAGACTTCAAGTAATTTGAAATTAAACATTTCACCAATTGAAATGCCTCAAAGTATCAATATCAAGATGCGAGAATCTTATGCTCTCCGAAAAAGAAAACAAATGAACGATGCATTTGATTTACAAATAGCAAGTAAAATGATGAAAGTCTACGATATAACGGATTTGCCCGCATCGAATGAAAATAATGAATGTAAAACAAATGATAAATGGCTTGAGAATATTAAAATTGCATTAGATAATTGTTCAAATTTTCTTGAGAAAGTGCGATTGTTAAGTAATATACCAGGTGATATTTCCGAAGATTATTTAGTATCAGTTTTACCAAATGTAACTATTTATATGATTGATCAAGCACGATCATTGGTAAATAATAAAAAAATTTACTAGCAGTCTGAGAACTATTGTGGCCATTCTTTGGATAGTAAAATCGTAATGAAAGTAAAGGATTATTATCTGAACGATGATTTTAATTGTTCTCGTAAAAGTGCAAATAAAAGCGACACAGTATCTATCAAAGAAAATGGTATAAAAACTAGAAAAGTCAAACGCTTTCTTACGCGAAGTATAAAAGAAATACAGCAATTATTTAAAGACAAGAATCCTGAAATAAAAACAAAAATTGGTAAATCAACATTCTACGCTTTAAGACCGAAGTGGGTTATACCACATCCACCCACCGATTCGTGTCTTTGCGTTTACTGCGAGAATCTTAAACTTATCTTAATGCTTTGAATAATTATAAAAAAAAGAATAAACAAGACATTGCAGATTTGAAATTAAAAATATGTTCTTCACTTTTTTGTTCAAAAAATGATATGAAATGTGTACTAAGAGAATGTAAAGAATGTCCCATTGGAGATTCTATTGATTTACAAATAATTTCTTTGACAGAAAAAGATTTATATGAAGAAATAATTTATGGTGTTTGGGAAAAATCAAATTTACTGAATAAAACTAGCACAATCAAAAATTTATTAATAGAGTTAAGAGAGCGTGCTCTCACTGTAAGAGCTCATAAATTGGTCAAAGAAATTCAACGTATAGCAATTAAAGAGGTTAAACTTTCAGCGAAAAATAATGACTTCCAATTAGTTATTCATGTCGATTTTGCAGAAAACTGGACAGTTCTGCTTCAAAATGAAATTCAAAGCTATCATTGGAATAAAAACCAAATATCAATATTTACGTCAGTAGGCTATTTTGGAAATGATAAAACAGTCAGTTATGTCACCGTCTCTGACGATATTAAACATGATTCGTCTCATGCCCTAATGGCTATAAATTTAACTATCGACAACTTAAAACAAAATCATATTGCGCAAGATCTTGTTGAAATCATAACCATTTCCGATGAAGCCGTCAGTCATTTTAAAAATAGATATCAATTCTATGAGCTTCAAAACTCAAAAGTAAACAGAAAATGGCTTTTTTCTGCAACAGGTCATGGTAAAGGCGCTTGTGACTGTATTGGTAGTTTAGTTACACATTATGCTACCACGCATAATCTGTCCAAGAAGAGTGCAGATTTTATGAGAAACGCTGAAAATTTCGCCACTCACGTATCAAAATATACTCCGTCGAATAACATTCTTGTTATCCGCAAGGATGAGTTAGAAGTTTTTCGACAGACAAAAAAATGGAATGGTTAGGGAATGCAAAAGAAATTAAAGGTATTCAAAAGATTCACTGTTGAAAAAGTGAACGAAACCAAATCTACACTGCCAAAACTTCGAGACATGAGTGGCAAGAAGTAAATTGAAAGGTTTTATTCAAATTCGGATTTTTTTATTCACATTAGTTTTCGATTCATTAGTGTTCATTTCTTAATTGTATCGCATATTATCAAATTGTATTACATATATCGAGATTGCATTCAAAACTAGACAGAATTTCGCGAACTTTCGTTAAAAGAACGCCCAAAAAAGTTAAAAATTGACGGAGCTATAGTCATTTAAAAGTAGAGGTTCATTTTTAATTTTTTAATTTTCGTTTTTACATCCAACACTAAAATTGCTGTAGCAAAGAAAAAAATTTTTTTGAGCGTTCTACGAGGTAAATTTTATCTTCATATACATAATAGAAGGTATTTTTATTACTTAAAAGAAAAAAAAAATTTGATTTGTGACGGCCTGCATAAATCTGAATGGAATCAGCCATATATATATATATACATATATATAAAATATATATATCAAAAGGCGTGGTAGCGCCTCGATGGCGAGTTAAGGTACGGATACGAAAACGTCGCGGCGCTCCTCTTATACTTTGAAATAGAGTTTCGAAAATTTCAAAATCGAATCCTATGAAAATGCATCGATATATTCACATAAATACAATTAATAATATTTAGAGATTTTCATTATCTTTAATTTAAAAAAATTTGATTACAATCGGTTCACTCAATCACGAGAAAATGCATTTTGAAATTTCGAAATGTTATATTCTCGTTATTTTTAATCTTCTTTATCGTTTTCAGCCAGCATAAACTGCGAAACTGGAAATGCGCAGTATCAACGAATATAGATGCTTTATAATATATTTTGATGTTCATGGTATATGCGCATTGATACATATGTTATGTATATATATATATATATATATATTTATATATATATGGGACATTTTATGTCAATTTGCACGCATGCACACAGACTTAATTAGACATGAGATTTTTTACGTCAATTGGAACGCACGCACATACAGCTTTATATATATGGGATATTTCATGCCGATAGGCACGCACAAACACACAGGTTTATATATATATATATATATATGTATATATATATGGGACAGTCCATGTCGTTGCGCATGCATGCACAAACACGTTAATATACATGGAATTTTTAATGTCAATTCAAACGCATACAAACACACAGGTTTATATATATTAGACATTTCATGTCAATTCGCATGCAAGCACACACACGTTAATATACATGGAATTTTCTATGTCAATTCGAACGCACGCACACACACAGGTTATGCATATGAGACATTTCATATCGATTCGCATGCATGCACACACGTTAATATACATAGGATTTTTCACGTCAATTATAACCCACGCCCATACAGGTTTATGTATACGGGACATTTCGTGACAACTCTAACACACCTATTTAAGTGCCCTTAGGTTTACATATATGAGACGTATCATGTCAACACGCACGCACCGGTTTTCATATATTTGACATTTCTTGTCAACTTGAACGCGCAAACACATCCAAACATGTACTTGAGATTTTTATTTCTATATATGGGACCATTTTGTCAATTCGCATGCATGCACACACATGGGCTGATGAATAGATGTATATACATATACATGGGATATTTCATGTCAATTTGCATGCACGCGCACACATAGGCTTATGGATATATATATATATATATATATATATATATATATATATACGTGTGTGTATATCTGTGTACACATATACATGGGATATTTAATGTTATATCACACGCACGCACACATACAGCTTCATATATACGGGACGTTTCATGTCAATTAACAAGCATGACACACGTACTTAAGTTTATTTATATTTTTCTTCATATATATATGGGACTGTTCCTGTCAAGGCGCATGCACGCACACACATGGGCTTATGAATATATGTATATACATATACATGGGATATTTTATGACAATTCACATGCGCGCACACACACATACACAGGTATATATATATATATATCTATAGGACATTTTATGACATTTTTTTCCATGTATATTAATATGTCAATTCGCATGCACGCACGCACATGGGCTTATGGATATATATATATATATATATGTATATATATATATGTGTGTATATATATATATATATATATATATATATATATATATATCCCTATATCATATAGTTATATAAAAAAAAACTCCACTCCTACCCCTCATTATTCCTCCCTCTATTTTGTATGCTTGAAACATCACAATCCACCCCTTAAAATATCGTAAAAATCTGTCTAGGAATGATATTTATTGAAAAAAAAAGACATCCCTGACTACTCGAGTCACTCCTTTTGCTACCCCTCGTACGTCACTCACCCCCCCCCCTCAGATAATTTAGCTAAATTTACCTTATTTTACCAATGTATTTGTTACTCATTCTCTATACCACTACTATGACCCTTTCCACTACTACCCCATCACTACTACTCCACATTTTTTTTCTCTCCTGTTCAAAAAATCACAAGTGACCCCTCAAAATAACGTAAAATTGTCTCTTGTAATGTCTTTTAAAAGAAAAAAAAGATTCCCGCCTCTACCCCAGTCACCCCTCTACTACCCAAGTCACGCCTCGCTCCACAAGTCATCCCCTCGCTCCACAAGTCACCCCTCACTCTATGAATCACCCCTTCGCTCGACAAGTCACCCCTCATAACCCCTCATGCCCCTAATACACTCTTCATAAAATCATTATAAACTATTAAGAAAAAAATTTTTTAATTTTATATTTATGAAATACTTGCTTAAGGCTATATAATGGAATATATATAATACGTAGTTAATAATGTTATAGATTGTTGATATAATTATTATTTAACCATCAACTAATACCTACGTTCCTTAGACAACTTTCCACACCACCCATACTGAGACAAAAAAAAAATAAGAAACTTCTACTTCCAACATTTAAGCTTACTTTTTTTGTGTCCAAGCTGTACTTGCCTAAAAGTAAAGTACATTTTATATTGTGCTCATTGTCTTGGTCAGAAAAACTTATCAAAAAATTCTCTACGTTTAAAAGATTCTTCTTTCAGGTTAGCTTAAATTTGTTTTCTTGTTTTTGTCTTGAGTTGATCTTATGTAAGTCTTAAGTAGAAATTTTATTTTTTTTATCAGTATAACGAGGTATTGTCAATGACGTGTAGGGTTTTTTTTTGTTTATAAAGAAAAATTAAATATTAAATATTATGTGGTACCCTTCGCCAGTAGCCCTACATAACCACTTTTGAAGTAATTTAAATTTAAAGAATTTTTTTACATTTCTTTAAATGTCAAAAGTAAAAATGTTATTGTAAATTTACATTAATTAAAAAGACCAAAATTATAATAATTATTAATTCATTTATTTATAAAAAAGTAAAAATAAAAATTATATTGTTGATGTAAAATTTTATCTTTTAAACTTTTTATACAAGTAAATAAAGTTATATAATTTTTATTTTATTTATCTTTAATATTTTTAATATTTTAAGAAATATATTTTTATCCTTTTTCGTTTGTTTATATTTAATCATATATAATATAAATTATATAACAAATTATAAATTTTTTACATAAAGAGTGTAATATTAATTTTTCAATATTTAAATAAATGATTTAATTTAATTAAATTCTTTAAAAAACGATTCTATGCAAATTTATAATATATTTTTAATATATTTATTTTAAAATTATAACTATAGTTATTATGATTTTCTTACCTTTTGTATTGTTTCTAATATATATTTAAATTAATCTAAAATAAAATAAATCATAAGTTCCTAGCAGGAGATTTAGGTTGGAGTATAGGATATAAAATAATGAAAATATTGAAAATAATGATTGTCTTACAATACTACAATATTATTTATATAGAATCCATTGGAGACCAAATTTAAAGAATTTTAACCCTATTTTATATGGTGGAAGATTAACACAACAATACATAATACATGCATATGTGATGGTTAAAAGTAATAGAATGAATTTTTTTAGAAATAATTAAAAACAATTAGGCATAGAATGTTATCAAGGTTTATTAGATCATGTAATAAATAGTGCTTTAAATTTTTCAACAAATTTTGAAAACAAAGAAAGAATTGGAAATCTTTTTATTTTACTCTCATCATATATTGTTAGTCCAAGACATATGCAGCAATATTATCGAGATGCTATAATAATAATGAAAACAGTAGGAAAACCAGACTTATTTATAACAATGACTTGTAATCCTAAATGGAAAGAATTAAAAGAAATTTTAAAAAATTTTCCAGAAGGGAACACTCCCAATGACATCAAATATCACAATAAGATTATTTTATATAAAATTTAAAATGTTATTGAATGATATTATAAGAAACGAGATTTTTGGTCCTGTTATAGCTTATGTATTTTCGATTGAATTTCAAAAAAGAGAGTTACCTCACGCGCATATTATTATAACATTACATCATAATCATAAAATATTAACTCCAGAAAATATTGATAAATATATTTCAGCAGAAATACCTTCATCAGAAAATAAATATTTACATAAATTAGTAATTAAACACATGTTACATGGACCACATACAGATAAATCACCTTGTTACGAAAAAAATAAAACTATATGTCAAAAAAACTTCCCAAAATCATTTAATGAAATTACAATAGTTGAAGAAAACAAATATCCACAATACAATAGAAGAAATAATATTTTAGATAATCATACCTATAATTTAAAAAATAATAAAAAAAAATCATACAAGTTGATAATTCTATGGTAGTTCCTTACAACAGTTATTTGATAGCAAAATATAATGCTCATATCAATACTGAACTTTGTATGTCAATACAAAGTATAAAATATATTTATGATCATATTTATAAAGGTGTAGATAAGGCTAACTGTAAAATAAAACAAGATAAAATTGAAGAAAATAATAAAGATGATGTTTATGATGAAATAACTTAATACATAGATGGAAGATATTTAAGTCCAATGGAGGCCGCATGGAGATCACAAGAATTTCCATTATGCAGTAGAAGTCATATAGTAATAAGATTAAATATCCATACAGAAAATTAACAGAAAATAATTTTTTATGAAAATGATATACATTCAGCATTAAACAAATACGAAACAACATTAACCGCATGGTTTGAATTGGATAAAAAAAATGATTTTGCTAAAAGAATTAAATATGTTAATATCCTACAATATTATATTTTTAATTCTAAGACTGAATCTTGGATTAAAAGATCAAAATTTAGAAAAAATATAGCCATTGGTAGATTAAATGTAGTATCACCAAAAGATAGTGAACGTCTTTTTTTAAATTAATATTAAACAGGGTAAAAGGTCCAACATCTTTTAAGGATTTACGAACTTACGACAATGTAACTCATAATACTTATAAAGAAACTGCTCTTGCAATGAATTTAATAGAACACAAAAAACAAATTTATTATATTTTTGAAAAAGCATGCCATGTTATGTTACCAGTACAATTACGTAAATTTTTTGCATGTTTTTTATTATGTGAAAATATTCAAGGTAACATTATTTAAAAAAAATATAAAAAATTTTTTATAGAAGATTTTGAAGAAAATAAAGCTTTATCCCATATTAATCAAATATTAAAATTCAGAAGAAATGTCATGTGAAAATTTTGGTTTACCTGAACCAAATGAAAACAATCTCTAGAAAAACGAAGAAATTGATGATGAAATTATAATTTTTAGTAAAAAAAAAATTGATAAAAGTGTAAACAATTGAATAACGATCAAAAACATATTTTTGAACCAATAATAAATAATGATTATGAAATTTTTTTCATAGATTGACCAGGAGGTTCTGGAAAAACATTTTTATACAAAACATTAATATATTATTTTATAATAATAAAAAAAAAATTCTTATCAATGGCTTGGACAGGTATTGCTTCAATCTTATTAACAAAAGGTTTAACCAGTCACCGAATTTTCAGATTACCGTTAGATTTAAATAACATTGAAAGTGCATTTTTAAAATTTGATTCAGATAAGGAAAAATTAAGAGAAGCAAATGTAATTTTAGGGACGAAGCATCAATGATTTCTAAAAAAGCTTTAGAAATAATTGACAAAACATTGAAAGATGTCTGTCATAATAATGAAATTTTTGAAGGAAAAATTATTATTTTAGGTGGAGATTTTCGTCAAATTTTACCTGTATTAAAACATGGAAATAAAAATACAATTATAGAACAAACTATTAAATATTCAACCCTATGGCCCATGCTTCATATTTTTAAATTAAAAAAAAATGTAAGATCTAATGATGAAAATTTTTCATTATTTTTATTAGATATCGGAGAAGGAACAGTTGATACATTTATTATACCAGAAAAATGGAAAACTAATAATGTTGGTAATAAAATTTATGAAAACATTAACAATAATTATTGTTTTTCGAAAAATGTTATTTTAAGTATACATAATGAAGACGTGAATGTTTTAAATAATAAAATATTATATTTAATTAATAATGAAACAATGAAATATTATAGTATTGATTATGGAACATATAAGGGCGTTGATCCAACAGATGATAATATTTATTTAAATTATCCAATAGAAATGTTAAATAATATAAGAAAAGAATTACCTCCACATGAACTTAATTTAAAAATAAATGCCGTAATAATGCTGATTAGAAATTTAAGTATAAAAGATGGATTATGCAATGGAACACGATTAAAGATAACGGGATTATTTAAATACAATATAGAAGCTGAAGTAATTACAGGCGAAAATAAAGGAAATAAAGTTTTTATACCACGTATTATATTAAGCACAAATGAATCATCGTCTTTACCATTTATTTTATATAGAAAACAATTCCCTATTGTATTAGCTTTTGTTACAACTATAAATAAATCACGCGGTCAAAGTTTTGAAAACGTAGGAATATTCGTAAAAAACCTTTATCTTCAGATGGACAATTATATGTTGCTCTTCCAAGAAGTAAAAATCCTTCTCAAATACATATTCAAAATAAATTAGAAAATAAAAATGAATTAACTAATATAGTATGGAAAGAAGTACTAGAAAAATAACAAAAAAAAATAACTTTAATTTTTTTAATATTAAAAATATGTTTATATTTCTTACATACTAATAAAACATTTATTTTTTCAGGTATAAGATAATAAAACAAAAAATAAAAACATACTTTAAATTTTCTATAAAAAAAATTTAATGTAAAACAATAAAAAAGAAAATAAAAACAAACTTTAAATTTTCTATGAAAAAAAAAATAATAACAAAGTTATTTAAAGTATTATTTAATTAATACTAACAATAATTAAATCATTATAAAATAAGATCCAATTTCAAATGAATACATTGTTGTAGAAAACTTACAACATCAAGAAGAATTAGATGATTTAAATAACCAAATAAACGAATTCTGAAGATTTCAAGAGCAGTGTGAAGAATATATAGAAAATTTGAATAAAAATACAGATTTATCTAGATTAAATAATGCAATTAATAACTATATCGGTATTGAAAATGAAAACCTTTATTTTGAAAATTGGAACAACGTAACATATTATTATAAATATATGACAAATAAAATTATTTAATATAAGTTAGAAATACGTGATCCAATAATGGAATATTATATCACAACTCATAATACAATATATTATAAATATTTATTACGTATTGCTAATATAATTTTCTTTATATTATGAAATATAATATAAAATATGTTCAAGTAATAAATCAATATAAATAGTAAATATATCTTTTATAATAACAAAAAATTAATCGAATATATTAAAAAAGAAAATCATCATACATTTGATACATCAAAAAGACTTAATTGCATTAAGATATATTTAAAAAAAAATAAATAAAATTTAATAAAATAGAAAATATATACTTTACAATTTTATTTATGAAGAACATGGATTACTAATTAATTGAATTAATATTATTATAATTATGATAATGGCATTAAAAGTTTAAAAAGAAATTATAATCCTATTATAACTTATACATTTTTAATTGAATTTAAATATAATAAAATGTTTAAACAATAAATAAAAAATTATTTTATGAAACAAAATAAAAAATAAAATTCATATCATTATACATCATATTATATTAATTTTTTAATTAATGAATAATATTAAAAATTATTTATTATTGAATAAATAATCGATAATTTTAAGAAAAACAAACATGAAAATACATTCTATTAATTTTGTAAAAATTATTTTAATATATCTTTTTTAATACTAGCAAGAAAGTCAAGGATATTAAAAAACAAAGCACGTATATATTTTATACATCCAAAAGACTTGAAAATAAAATTAAGATTTATCAAAAATAAAATTAAAATAATTAATGAATAAGGAAAAATTATATTATTTAATTTTATCGTTTTATTTATTAAATATATTAATTAATAATATTATGATTATCATAATGATATTAAAATTTATTGTAAAATATATACTTTAATTAAAACTAATATTTAAAAAAAAAGGAAATGTATTAATTTCGAGTATATAATAATATTAAGAAACATAGAATTTAATCAAGTATTAAGCGTTAAATTTAGAATAATTATAATAAAAAAAAATTTTGTTCTATATTATTGTAAGACATGTTACAATAATATTTATTTAAAAATTTCAAGTTATAATAATTATTCTAATAAACATACTTAAACAAAGATTTAAGAGAGATAAATATTAATTGGAAAATTGTTATATAACAATAATATAATAACGAATTGTACAAATAATGAAATGACTTCTGAAACTTTGTTTAAATATGTAATACTGATGGTGGAGAATGGATTGTAAATAGAGTCTATGGTATAAGAAGGAAGGAATATAGACTCCCATGGTTGTGTAGGGCTACAGGCGAAGGGAACCATCGTTTTATTTTGAATAATTGTAAAAAAAAACATATTTTAATTAATTTTAACATGTCTTTAAATAACTTAAAATTATTATCATTGATTTTATATAATTATTTGAAATAAAACAAAAAAAACCAACGCGCCGTAATACCATGCATTTTTTATTTCTTAATTCACATTCTAAATTATTTATTGTGAGGTCTTATTGACAGTACCTCTTCGGGTGTTGTGGAAATCTGTGTTAGCAAATATATAATTAATATTAATTTTATTAATAATTTTTGTCAGTACAAATTTCATTACTGAATGATATTTTTATTAGTTTAAATATGAACGGGGGTTGGCGAGCAGCGCGAGCAGGGGGTACCCCCTATATATATATATATATATATATACGTTTCATGTCAATTAACATGCATGACACACGTACTTGAGTTTATATATATTTTTCTTTATATATATATGCGCGTGTGAATTAACATTGAATATCCTATATATATCTGTACACAGATATATGGGATAATAAAACGTCCTATATATATATATATATATATATATATAACTGTGTGTGTGCGCGCATGTGAATCGACATGAAATATCCCATGTATATGTACATGCTTATATTCATAAGCCCATATGTGTGCGTGCATGCGCCTTGACAGGAACAGTCCCATATATATATCGCCCATTCTCTGTGAAATTAGTGGACAAAAAATTTTTTTTCGCTAAAAATTTGTAAAATGCTTCTTTTTTGTATTCTGGACCACTCAGAATTTTTTTAGATATTTTTAGGGACTAGTTTCAGAGCTACAAAGCTTCAAAGTTGGGCTAAAATCATATTTTTGACATTTTTGACTATTTTCAGGCTTAAATCACTCATTTGGGTTGCATTTAAGGAATACATTACTAAGAAACTTTTTTCTTTAATGTATTCTAGATTTTCGACAATTTGTGAACGTGAAATAATTTATAAATAAATCTTCTCTTAACATTTAAGGTGATTTAAAGTATATCTGAGAAAATTTATATTAGTATAATTACTTGATTATTGGATACTGTATTATTTTAAATTAAAAATAACAAGCAATACTTACAAAGACATATTTACAATAAACGATAATTGGCTGTTATTGTTTATTTACATATTATATTTATTTTGGGAATTTTTTTATACATTATTGATGTAAATAACGAATACCAAGATTAAAAAGCAGGCTGTTAATAACAGGGATTTTACATAATCCACAATTACTATTAGAAATCGGTTGTCAATATAATAAATATTAAGTAAAAAACCGTATACTCGTTAGAAAGAGAAAGAATGCAATGGGACCTTTCTCTATCTCTTTTTACTTGCATATGCGCAAGTGTAATTACAAACAGATAGACAAAGGGTCTCATAGTATTCTTTCTCCTCCTAATGAGTATACAGTCCCACTTACACACGAACCTATTGCTCGAGAAGAAAAGTTTCAGAATAAGGCTCGAATTTATAGTCGACACTCAACACTCAGCACTCAGATATCAACCCTCAGATCTCAAACTTTCCTTGTTTCGTGTTCCCTATAAAACATGTCTACATGTATAGGAAATACAAAAAAGTGGATGGAAGTAGTTCCTGTATTGGATATTAGACTATGAAGACGATGAGTCAGATAAGTTTTTATTTTATCTCACGTTCACAAATTGAAAAAGATTTCTTTAAATAATAAAACTGATGCTTTGTAATAATTTTTTTTTCAATTACAGGTAATAATTAGTATAAGTCCAGAGTGAATGAGCATTCTTTTTATAGTAACGCAGGTGAATAATATTATAATATGGATGTATATAACAGGTGAATGATAATATTCTTTTATAGATTCAGTGTATAACACACACTGACTTAAATTCCATTCAATGAGATTCGTTAAGATTAAAGTATCTATACTGATGTATATTATTAAGTTTAGTTTCAGAAAATCATTAATTCTAATCCTTGTTATATTTTTTAAATGTGTTTTATTATTTTTATATTAGTAACAAACAAAATTCTATGAAAATTGATTATCATAATTTACATTTTCAGACAATTTGTCATTGAATCTCATGATATGATAGCAATAATTAAATGTAATTGTGTATAGAAACTTGGAATTGATTTGAATAAATATTTACAATCAACATATAATAGAGATTGATATATATTATGATTTAATTTAATTTTTCTTATCGTCAGTGATATATAACTGAACTCGTGTCTCTTTGTATCTCACCAGAAGGGGCTACGAGCTTTGGGTCTCAGATCTGGCTGGAACTTTATGATAAGTTTTAGTTTCCAAGTTAGAGCAGATGACTTATTTCATATTTTTTAAAATTTTTAACAAACCCTTGAACAAAAATTCTTCACTTTGATACTAAAAAGTCTTTAAATGTAATTTATTTTATTGCTATTCTTTTTATACCTGAAATTAACATAATTTATTAATAAAAGAACAGATTCAATTTCATGCAAAATTTTTAAACAAGAAAGTTTAATAAAATTGTCGAGTTACCTGACAGTTTACTTTCTAGACAAATTATTAAATAACTTTACAAATATGACACAATGATTTATATGATAACTTACATGATTTTTACATGATGATTCTGTTGGCAAATTTTTTACAAAAATTTGCCAACAAATAATGTAAAAATCATAAGTGATGTGCTCTAACTTGGAAATACTCAGCGTTAGACTCTGAGGCTATAGCTTTCTTTTAGTTATATCAAACCAAAACTTATCATAAAGTTCCAGCAGGATCTGAGACCCAAAGCTTGTAGCCTCTCTTGGTCAGTTCGTTGAAGATCAGTATAGTGCAATTTTGAAATCAATATCACAGTGGATGAAATAAGTTGGACTTAAATTACCTAATAATCAACAAGATTCTCATGAATTAACACAAAAAGTTCTGACATATAGGTAGAACTGCATTTTTAGTTTTTGATCGTGTAACTGATACATCTTAGAAAAAAGTTATAGGCATATATCAAAGGTTTGGTCCACTCTGAACCTTTCAGAAGATATTTTTTCATATTTTTAAATATTTGTTAAGTTTACAACTATTTCTATGAATGCTTACAAAGGGATATCTGCAACAGATAAGTGCAAGTTGACATTTAAATGAGTAACTGTAGCTAAAAATCACATTTTTCATGATTTTTAGTTGGATTTGCATTGTTTTAAAAAAAACAAGAAGCCGCACCACTCTGAAATTTTTCAGGTATATTTGTACATGTATAACCTACTCCGATGATCTTCCCTGACCAGATATCTTGGTTCGAAAACCCAAAACTTGTATTTCAATGATTTAAATAGTTTTAGCTCAGCGGATAGCTACATTAGCACATTGGAATAACTTTTTTCTGAAAATCTAGAATACATTAAAGAAAAAAGTTTCTTAGTAATGTATTCCTTAAATGCAACCCAAATGAGTGATTTAAGCCTGAAAATAGTCAAAAATGTCAAAAATATGATTTTAGCCCAACTTTGAAGCTTTGTAGCTCTGAAACTAGTCCCTAAAAATATCTAAAAAAATTCTGAGTGGTCCAGAATACAAAAAAGAAGCATTTTACAAATTTTTAGCGAAAAAAAATTTTTTGTCCACTAATTTCACAGAGAATGGGCGATATATATATGGGACTGTTCCTGTCAAGGCGCATGCACGCACACATATGGGCTTATGAATATAAGCATGTACATATACATGGTATATTTTATGTCAATTCACATGCGCGCGCGCACACACACACACACACACACAGGTATATATTATATATATCTATAGGACGTTTAATGACAATTTTTCCCATGTGTATTGATATTTATTAAGAAAGTTTTGAAATCAATCAAGCAATCGTCGAATACTTCTGTATTTAATTTATTCTTTTTAAAATAATATTAAATTCATAAAAATAACATTACACTATCTTTTAATTTTTGAATATAATAAAATTTCTTTGTAGCTTTTGAATATTATGTCTGTTATTTTTTGTTTAAAGTCATTATTCAAACTGATGAATACTTTTTTATTATGTTATTATTACTTTCAAAAAAGTATATTCTAGGCGAGTTCAGGTATTTAATAGTATAGTATTCTTCAGAACTTTTTTTCTAAATTTTTCAAAAATTAAATTGAGCACCTAGGCTTCACTTAATTAAAATAATTATTTTGTGAACGTCTAGATTAAAAAGATCTTTATTGGTTGCAACGTTTCGTGGCCATATAGACTACCTCTTTAGGCTATAAATAATAAACAAATTCATAAATAATTAATAATAATTCTACAAAATTATATACAAAATCATCTTAATACAGAAATACGCATGCCTATATTAACTTAAATACGCTGACAAAAGTAACACTACATTTTGCATTAAAAAAGTTACATATATTGAAAAGGTAGAATCATTACTATCAGAAACAAGTACTTATATTCCTGTTAAAAAATGTCCTTTAAATAATATGCGCAATTCTGTGTCCAAGATGTGCAAAAAATTGAACTCAGAAAAATATCTACACACTGAATTTCAGAATAATGAATTAACGTTTACTGATACTACTTTGCCTAGATGTTATTGTCTTCCAAAAATTCATAAAATAGATATACCATATCGCCCTATTATATCAACTATCAATTCAGCTATACATTTTTTGGCTGAAATTCTATATGATGATCTTAAAAATAGTATCGACCCCCCACGTTCAACAATAAAAAATAGCTTTCAATTAATTGAAAAAGTAAAAGATCTAAATATTCCAGAAAATTATAAATTATTATCTCTTGATGTAACTTCTTTTTTGATGAATATTACTGACAATTTTGTAATAGATAGTTTAGAAAGAAGAGTGAATAACATTAACAATAAATCAAATATTCCATTTAATTAGATAATAGAAATTACAAAAATACTTTTTAATAACACCTTCTTTTCTTTTAACAATAAATATTACAAACAAGTATATGGGACACCTATGGGTTCTTCCATATCACCGTTATTTGCAGACATTGTTATGGCAGATTTAGAAGAATCTAGCTTAAAAATTTTAAAGGATGAATATCGTGTTGAATGTTTATTTTATTTTCGCTATGTTGATGACACATTTTTATGTGTACATAAATCTGCAATACCAACTGTGCTTAATATATTCAACAGATACCATGAAAAACTGACCTTTACATATGAAATTCAAGATGAACACGGTTTAAGTTTTCTTGATATAAAATTTAACATTTATAAAAATAGTCTTATTTACAATTGGTATAGAAAACCATCAAAATTTGGACGTAATCTAAATTATTATTCAAATCATCCAACTAATTTGAAAATTAATATTGTTTATAATCTTACCGACAGGGCAATACTTCTATCTCATCTAAAATTTCATACGGAAAATTTAAATATTATAAGAAAAATACTGTTTCTAAACGATTATCCAAAAAATTTTTTTGAAAAACATTAAAAACCGTCTATATAAACAAAAAACCGATAACAAAACCCAAACACTAAATAATACTACTCCTCTTACAATATCAATACCATACATTAATAAAAATTTTTTTAATAAATTTAAACGCCTTTTCCGAAATCTCAATATATCAACAATACCTATAATAAATAATAGACTCAATGACATAATAACTCTGGGCAAAGATAAATTTAAAAAATTACAAACTACACATTCTATATATACGTTTAAATGTTGTGCCTGTGATGACACATATGTAGGAGAGACAAATAGACAATTACAAGATAGACTGAAAGAACATTAACAAAATAGAAATAAAAATTCTGTAGTTTCTGTCCACGTGCAAAATAACCATAATCACATTTTCGATTGGAATAATATTAAAATATTAGATTCGGAAAAATATTTCCAAAAACGTAGAATATCAGAAGCATTGTACATTAATTATGACAAAAATGCAATAAATTTACAATTAGATACGTATCAAATTAGCAGAGCTTACAATTGTATTTATAATATGTGTAAGTAATCTACATGATATATATTCTATGGTTATAATTAAAAAGATACCACTTTAGATTTAGATTAAAGAGATACCACATTAAAAAGCTACCACTGTTGTAAATGTACTTTAAAGTTTAGTTACTATTGTGTATATTATATGACTTTCGATGTTTTGATTTTTGTACGCATATACTAGTTAACGTTTACAATGACACAAAGCATACAGCTTGTCGAATAATTTAAAATATTTTGTACATTATTATTTATTTTTATAAAAGCTTATTTAAGTAAATATAGGTATGCGTATTTCTGTACTGAGATAATTTTGTATATAATTTTGTAAAATTATCATTAATTATTTATGAATTTGTTCATTATTTATAGCCTAAAGAGGTGGTCTATATGGCCACAAAACGTTGCAACCAATAAAGATCTTTTTAACCTAGACGTTTACAAAATAATTATTTTAATTTTTTCTCAATATTTCTTTTTTTTTATTACATACATCATATTTTTTTTTAATTTCAATTCTTGAGAGTACTGAAATGAATTGAGTAATTATTATTAAGTTTATACCTTTTACTAGATTTATCTATAGTTTTTGCTTAAGAAAGTTTTGAAATCAATCAAGTAATCGTCAAATACTTCTGTATTCAATTCATTCTTTTTAATAATATAAAATTCATGAAACATTTACAGTTTTGGCTAAGAAAGTTTTGAAATCAATCAAGCAATCGTCGAGTACTTCTGTATTCAATTCTTACTTTTTAATAATATAAAATTCATAAAATGTTCAATTTATATTCTCTTTGATAGACAAATATTTGGAAAAACTTTGCTAAATAATTTTTGAAAAAAAGGGATCATTGAGATGAAGATAGCGATGATAGTACACATCGAAATTGAAAAAAAAATGATATATCAGATCAACTTATTATTCCATTTATTAGTGAATATTACTACTTAAACATTGATGAACCATACTTGATCTTAGTGATATCTATTTTATTTTATTCCTGATGAAAGACTTACTTAATAAACAATTTCCGAAACGACTAACTTTAAAGTTTCGGAATAATTTTCTATTTAATATGCTACGGTTGAAGACCAAAATTGTGCAATTTTATTTCTAAAAACTTGGCAGAAGAACTATTAGCTTCTAACAACTTATATTTGAGAATTTGCGGTCATCAACTTCAAAATTATTTATGCCTTTTTAAAACTTTCAGGGAAGACAACCATTTTAATTGTAATACTTTTAATAAAATAAAATTATGCATTTTCTATCTCATTACACTACCTTTTCATTTTGAAGTGCTGTAAAATATATTGAATTTTGCTAAATATCTACAAAATAACTTGCCAAGCCCCCGGTTTGATATTTTATGGTGTGATTGAAAATTGTAAAGTTTATAGTAAAGGTAAGTGAGAGAAAACTAAAAATTTTTTTTCGTATTACATCGCATGCATTACAAAAAATAATTTTCGAGCTCAAAATAGAATTTTGTTTATTGTATTAGGATGTATCTTTCTTCTTTATCTTTAAATATTGAATAAAATATTTTGTATCAATATAATACAGAAAAAATCACACGCACCGTGATGTAATAAAAATATATTGTACAATATTTTGAGCAGGATGTCAATGTTCTTAATAATAGTCTTTGAATATAGAAAACTACTATCTATTGGATGTAAAAAATCAATAAAAGATACATATATATATATATATATATATATATATATATATACGACATTTCACATCAACTGGAAGAGCAAATAAAAAAATCGCTGAAACTCTGAGAATATGTTCTGTTTGTTACCCAAAATATGTAAAAAAAATTTCAAGTATTGAGATTGGAAGGATCAAGAGCTATAGATCCTTGAAGTTTGGAAATTTTTCAAAATTTTTGGAAAAGTCCCAACTTAATCTTTTTTTTTGAAAATCCTGATGTTTTAGAGAGAAATTTATAAGAATACTTCTTGTTGTAAATGAAGAGGAGAGTTAGTACGATTTTTTACAGACCTGAATTTTAAAGTTTTCTATTGGTTCTTATATGTATTACATAGTAATTGAAATTACTCATTGTTCGCCACTTCAGAAATTGCTTTTCGAGGGCTTATTTTCTTCCATTTTACATAAACTTTGAAATAAATTTTTGATTATTTTGGGTAACAAACAGAATATATTCTCAGAGTTTCAGCGATTTTTATTTTTCTGCTCTTCCAGTTGATGTGAAATGTATATATATGCATATATATATGTATATATATATATATATATATATATATATATATATATTATAAAAAAAAGTTAAAAGTATATTTGTTAAAGCACAATTGGCCTGAAAAGCTCTTCTATGTGTGACCCGTGCCTCTCTTTTGCCATGCTAAAAAAAACCAGCGTCGAAAGAAACCTTCAATTTACCTGGTTCATTAGAAAAATGATCCTCTGTGATTATACTATCATTAACTTCCATACTGTTCATAAATCAATAAAATAAATGTTAAAAGTATATAAATGAATTAATTTAACAAAATAAGTAGAATTAATTATAATATAAATATTCGGTAAGAATAAAAGATCTCAGGAAAATAGAAATAATGACTTACGCACATTAAAAATAAAATAAATTATGAATTAATTATTATATACATTTTTAATAAAATCAAAAAGTTACAAAAAAATTAAAATATGTATCATATAGATTTTACATTCAAAATAAAATAAATTAAAATAGAATTGAAAAATTCATTTGAATTTAATTAGAATCATTTGATTAAAAAAGGTCTTAAAAAATTGTCTTATGAAGATTGTGCTTAAGAGGAGGTCACGTATCTCTGTCCTTTTCTAATTAAAGAATCAAGATTTTTACAGAAACTAATAGCTTTAGCAAAAAATAAAGAGAAAGCCGCATCTCATATCAAAAAAAGCAATATTTTCTTTGATAAGAAAGAATTAATTTTATTGCTTTGTTTTCAAGAAAACCTTGAAAAACTTAAATCATAGAGGTTAGGGTGGACAATTTCGTTTTTCAAGGTTTTCTTGAGAACGAAGCAATAAAATTAATTCTTTCTCATCAAAGAAAATATTGCTTTTTTTGATACAAGATGCGGCTTTCTCTTCATTTTTTGCTAAAGTTAGTAGTTTTTGTAAAAAAATCATTTCTTTGATTAGAAAAGGACAGAGATACGTGACCTCCTCTTAAGGAAACTATAAAAATGATTAGCTCACAAAAATTCCTAATTTATGTTGTTATAAAATGATGATTTCCTGGTTATGTTTTCTAAATATTTTTATTTTCTAACATGTTTTAATGTACTCGTCTCAAATATTCAACTTCTATTTATTTTATAAGTAGAATAGCTTATTAAATTAAAGTGCATGTTATCTACCTATTTTCTAATTCTCATATTCTTTTATCAAATATAAATATTACAATATATTAGTAAATAAATGATAAATATCAGCATTATCTTATAACTTATATAAAAAATCGATTTTTTCTTTATTTAATATAATAGTTCATTGTAAAAAGAAAAGAAAAAATTGGCAATAATTTCGTTATTTGTGAAAATAAAAATTAATCATTGTAAAAAATCTATAAAACTTGATTGAATAATAAAAATTAAATCACATCGTTTTCTCAAAAATCTTTTTTTTGCAGATAAAATTCACTAACTTACTCTGTATTTATTATTTTCAAAGTCTTATTTTTCTCCATACGGATACTGTGTATGTGCGATTCCTAGGCGCTTGTTTTAATCACACGTCTAACTATCCTTTCATATTTTTTTAATAATTGAGGCAGAAATGGTATATTCATCGCAGATAAAAAATTGTTTACATGTGTCTCAATACCAGCATCAAGCATTCCAAATAATATAATAAGCAATATAAATATCAATCAATAATTTTGTAAATACCATGGTAGAAAATTCAGGATAAAAATATGCTCAGTAAATTAATGGCTAGCGATATTTCGTCGGGACGCAGTCGCGATGAATAACCGATATATACGCGATAAAATATTAAAGGTATTAATTACAATTTCATATATTAGATAATAAACATAACCCTAAAAACAATTAATTAAAACCCTATTTGATTATTCAAAATTAATTATAGAAAATAATGAAATAAATTATAAACAGTTATTTATTTCTTTTAAAATTAAATAGTTTATATGTAGCAGGTCTACACACGAAGAGAGATGCTGTAATAAATATAATTATAGATTGTATTAAAATTTAATATATTATGTAAGAAGAGTGGGACATTTCTGCGTTATAAGAAAGATTACTATGTTACATAGTAAAATTTGGGAGAACGGATATATAGAAAAAAATTGTATTTATTTATTACTTTTTGTACCCAAAATTTGTTATTTTAACTATTTCTAATTATATTTTTTTTATGATTTAATTTTTTCTAAATAAATTAACATCGAAAAAAATCTTGCGTGAAGTGGGCTCGAACCAGATACCTCGAGCATGTAAAGTATGAACGTTACCGACTGCGCTATGATGACATGTCAATGAAATTTCGAATCGTCTACATATGTTACAGAACTACTTTCAATTGGGTCGAAAATTTTGAGGTTATGATTAAATTTACAGATTATCAACTCGACATTATTATTTAAAAAAGTAAAATTTATTATATGCATAGTAAAATTTATTATGTGCATAATAAAATTTATTACTTTATTCATCCTTTCTTTTTCCATTTAGGGGATAACATCCCCTTAATTATTATTTATTGTATATTTTTGTTAAATTTTTTTATGATGTTTCTTAGATAAAATATAATTAGAAAGTTGACGATATCCTCCGATACCATCGGGATAATTGATGAACCAGTGTTAGGGTTTATCGCGATATCGATCAGCATAAGATCGCGACCGCCGGTATGACATACTGAATATATGTTTAACGTTTCTACCAGGGTATACATATTCTTACCAAATACTGCCTTTGCATTGATAGCATACTTGATTTCAAGGTTATCAGATTTTTGATTAGTATTAACAAAATACATTGACTGGCATTGAACACATTTTACATGCAGTTCGCTCACTATTCTATACTTCTATTCTTTCTCTATGTATGTCAAAGATATTTGAATATTACATACTTTGCATCATAACTCTTTCGCTAAGGTATCCAAGTCTATTATGCTTTTTTGTGAAAAAATATAAGTTGAATTTTGTTCTTATGAAAAAATAAATGTAGAAAAAAAAATATAAAAAGCTCATATTCTAATAGATAGAAAAACAATCAAATATAATTATTGTTATATAATTATTAATAATAATAAATAGCTAGGCAATATTGATTTCTTCATGTTTTGTATTTTGCAAAATAAAAATAAATAATTTAAAATTTTAAATTGCTGGTTATGTCCGTATATATAGATATACACTTACCAGGAGAGTATCAGACCTCCGGGTCATGGATTTGGCTCAAACTTTGGGATAAGTTTTTAGATGTCAAAATATGAAAGGAAATAGAATTTTAGATCTCAACGCTCAATATTTCCCTAGTTACAGGCAATTAAAGAAAATCACTAAAAAAGTTACTAAGTTTTCAAACGCTTATAGTTCCTTAGCATTGATACTTAGGAGGAGCATAAAACTTTTTTTAAATGAAAGCTGAGCACAAATCCTTTCGAAACAGCACTTACAGAATACGAAAATATCATTTTTTTCCGAAATTATAGCATAATAAAGATTGGGCCTAAATTTTATTGTCAAAACATTAATTAATAATAAAAGCTGGAATTCGGTCTTATCTTTATTACCCTATAATTTCGGGAGAAATGATGTTTTCGTATTCCGTAAGTGCTGTTTCGAAAGGATTTGAGCTTAGCTTTCATTTAAAAAAAGTTTTGTGCTCATAAGTATCAATGCTAAGACACTATAAGCGTTTGAAAACTTAGTTACTTTTTTAGTGATTTTTTTTAATTGCCTGTAACTAGGGAAATATTGAGCGTTGGGATCTGAAATTCTGTTTCTTTTCATATTTTGACATCTGAAAACGTATCCCAAAGTTTGAGCCAAATCTATGATCCGGAGGTCTGATACTCTTCTAGTTAGTGAAACGGACACACTGTTTCTAAATGAAAATCAACTACGATAATCATATGTACACACATCTAAATAGTATAATAATAAACAATATTTTCAATTATCCAAAGATACTTTATTAATCATTAAAATTAATAGTTTAATTTTATAAATATCATTTAATTACATAATCAGAGTCCTAATAGAACCATCTTAATATCGTACAATATTCTTATAAACAAAAGAAATGTATGAAATTTCAAAGTTGCAAAGTTTTATCTTAGCCAAGCTAAAAACAAAAAGTTGAATGTTTGTCAGATGTCACAAAACTATTTTTTAGTAATAATATTAATTTACATTCCTATACTTGAATAACTATTGATCTAAATTTTTGTATGATACTGTATTTTGGTGAAAAAAAGAAACTTTCAAGATTTTAGAATCCTAGCTTTGATAGTAAAAAAAGTTAAAACAATTTTATGCATATCAAATAATTATTTATTTGCACTGCTATTCTTAAATGTCTGCAAGTATGATAGTTGATGAGCGGAAATTGAGTGTGCTACTAATTTTTAGTAAACAGAAGACAGGAATAGAATTACAAAGTTGTAGTAAAGCTAGAAAAAAATGAAATGTTTGTCTAATGTCTACACACCCATTGTTAATTAGTTTATTCTCAAAACTAAGATCTCTGTAAGTTTAATAGATAATCGACGGTCGTGGGTAAAAAGGTATCATTTCATTTTTGGTTGTAGAAATGTGTCATTTCAATTTTGGTTGAAGAAAGGTGTCATTTCATTTTGGGTCAAAAAGAGGCTTGTGTTTCTTAATTTATATATTTAATTTATTTATATAATTCATTATAATTTTGTAATTAATTAATTATTTTTGGAATCTACTACATGATTAAATGAAAAAATTTTTTGACATAGTACTTTTCTTAAAATTGAAATAAAATCAAAGCCCTTTTTTAACTCAAAATAGAATGACCCCTTTTCTAACTCTAAATAAAATGACACCTTTCTTCAATCAAAATTGAAATGACGCCTATCTAGAACCAAAAATGAAATGACACCTTCTTCCCCGCGACCATCAAAATGATCTAAATTTTTGTATACAAAGCTTGTAAAATCTTAGAGTTCTAGCGTCAATAGAAGAAAAGTTCAAAATTCTACAAATATTAAATAATTATTTAGCTGCACGGCTATAGTCGAAACGTAAATTTCTATAAGTAGATAGCTGATAATCTGTATCTTATCATAGTACAATATTTTTATAAACAAAAAAAATGTATTAAGTTTTGAAGTTTTAGTAAAGCTACAAATAGAAATTGAATGTTCATTGGATATCTAAAAACCTTTTATTTTAACTTAATACTATAAACTTAGAATGTTTGAACATTGAATCGATATTTAGTTTCCTTTTCTAGATAAGCTACACTTTTGAAATTTTCTAAGTTTTTTTCTTTTATTAAAAATACTACTATACTTGTGAGCGCCCAAGTATGTACGGCCCTGAAGCCGCACATACTTGGCCGCATACACATGCTCTTGCACCAAACTCTAAATTATGGAATTATGGCCCAAAAAATATAGAGCCCAAGAAAATATAAAAATTAAAAAATATACGGCTCAAAAAATATAGAGCTCAAGAAAATATAGAAATCAAAAAAATGTTGGTCCCAACAAAATATAAGTATTGAAAAAATATTGGGCCCAAAAAAAAAGAGCCACGAAAATATAAGAATCAAAAAAATATTGAGCCCAAAAAAATTATAAAGCCCAAGAAAATATAAGAATCAAAAAAATATTGGGCCCAAGAAAATATAAGAAGCGAAAAAATATTGGGCCCAAAAAAATGTAAGTATCAAAAAAATATGGAGTCCAAAAAATATAGAGCCCTAGAAAATATAAGAATCAAAAAAATTTTGGGGCCAAAAAAATATAGAGCCCTAGGAAATACAAGAATCAAAAAAATATTGAGCTCGAAAAAATTATAAGAATCAAAAAATATTGGGCCCAAAAAATAAAAAGCCCAAGAAAATATCAGAATCAAAAAAATATTGGGCCCAAAAAAACATAGATCCCAAGAAAATAGAAGAATCGAAAATATATTAGACCCAAAAAAATATAAGGCCCATTGAAAATAGGACTCAAAAAAAAGTAGGGCCGAAAAAATATAGAGACCAAAAAAATATTGGACCCAAAAAAATTAAGGCCCTAAAAAAAGACTCAAAAAAATAAATAGTCCAAGAAAATATAAGGATGAAAAAAAAGAAGGGCCCAAAAATGGTCATTGAATAAAAATATAGCTAATATAGGATGTTTTCAATATTTCAGTGTATGAAACCTAAATACATTTTCATTATTATACAATTATTTTAATATAATAATTTTTGTATCGTCAAATTTACTAAGGTAAAAGTCCCGATAAATAGTCACTTTGTGATGCAATTCTTATAATTTAAGAATATAATATTTGTACTAAGTAAATTTATGATAAAAACTTATTATAAATAAAATATCTATTATATATTATATGATACAAGAAAAGATAACTTTTCGTAAAAATAATTAAGTAATAAGAAAAAACAGTAAACTATTTTATGTACCGGTATGTAGTCAATACATTAACACCTTGTCCTAGTGGCCATATTAGCACGTTCTATGATTTAACCATAGTATTGACTTGGTTAAAAAATATTGTATTGTTGAGAATATAAAAAGCTGCACGGGTAGACATGCCATTTTCAACTACATCTAATGCCTCATATACAGCTTCTTGCGTATATTTTTTAGCAATACTTTTTTTCTTCTCTCTCTTTATAATTTTGCCGTATAAGTTAAAGAATAAATAAAATATTACAGAAAAGATATTAAAATGATAAGTATTTTTAAATGAGCTTTAAATATAAAGTTTCTTTTCTTTCTTTCCATTTTTAATAATATTTAGGTTCAAAATATTAAAGATTTTATATTTTTATCAAAAATTAATGGAAATCAACAAGAAATATGAGTAATTTTTAACTAGAATAATATAAGACAAAATTTTGACGTTAGAAATATTCACTTTTAAAAAAATTACTAGAATTACTTTAAATATAAAAAACTATTACAAAAATCAATGAGAAATTGATAAAATTTTACTCGTTTTCAATACTTACCTCATTTTTTGGAAACACCTGCTAATTATTACTCGGAAATTTTCTTTTCTTTATTACGTGATTAGGTGCATGCAGGTTGATAAAAGATAAATAGCCGGTGGCTCGACATCGATTTAGTATCGATTATGATGTACGCTCGACTAACCGTCTAAACTTTTCAAATAAAATAATCAAAAATGTAAACTAATTGCTTTAACTAAGTCCTAAATTATGTATATATTGTGTAAATACCTTATGTCATTTAAAAAAGCTGAAATTTTTCTTATAAGAGTAGAATAATCTTTTCTAAACTAATGCTTAACAGATTACATATGTGTCCGAATACCACTTGACCATCGCACTTTAAATATTTAAAATCATCTAATATAAATTACGTATTTCAATACATATACTGGAATAGCTATAATTTTTACATTGATGTTTAAATCTTTTTTAATTAAACTAGAATTCTCAAATAAATATGAAATTTACATCAGTGGCCATATATCTGTACATGGTTAGTCAATGGGACTCTTACCTTATTATTATTTTTTTAACAAATTTTTAGACTCCCTTGAATTTTTAATAATTATAATCGTACTTGTTCATACCCGTCATTTTATCTACTAACAGAATAGGTAATACGTTATTTTTTTCTTATCTGTCAAATCGATCTTTTAGAATTTATGTGAATAATTCATATAAATCATGGTCTTCATATATGTAAAAAATTTCATGTAATGAAGGAAACTACCAATGAAACAACGGGTTTTACACCAATTGAATTGCATATGGGCATAAAACCAACTAGAGTATGGGAAAAGTACTTGAAATTAGAAAATACAGACATCCCATACAATAGAAAAATTTTTTATGCAAAAAATAAAATGCATAGAAAAATAAAAAATAGAGCAAAAATTGATAATGCAAAACACACATTTTCAATTTGAATTAGATGAAAAAGTTCTATCAAAATCATTAAATGTGTCGAATACTGATAATAATAAAATAGATAAATTTTTTTTAATATATGAGGGTCCATATATAATCAAAAAAATAATAGCTCTAGACACATACGTTAATGGATAAAAAAGGCGTAAAATGTGTAAAGTTCCATATAGAACATCTTAAACCGTTCCATGAGCCTTTAAGTTGAAAAATAATATAGTCAAATATTATTTAAAATAAAATAAAATAGTAAAAACTAAAGAATGCGAAAAAGATAAAATAAAAACATGTGTATACTGACTAGAAGGCCAAATAGTGTACTATAACATGCGTACTTGCACCTGTAGTACACAAAAGTCAAAGGTAACCACCAAATATGTACTACGACAAGTATAGGTAATACACATACACACTAGCACATAGAAACAGTCAAAAAATATTTCAAAAACTAAAAAGAAAAATTAGACAGGACACCTCATTGTTCGTTGACACTCCATACCAGCTACATCATTAAAAAAATAATAAAAAAAGTACCTTATAAATAGCAACAAGATTACGCAAAAACAGTGCGCAAAAGATGACATACTTTAACGTCAAGCACGTTAGTACGCTAGTGGATCAAGAAAAACTAAAAAATAATAATATAAGTTGTGAGTGGGACGAGGATCCGGAGATGACGTATGCAAATCTTGGGCAAGTGATCTACTCCAGCACCTCACGTTTCATCCAATCAAGACCCATGAATTTTACTGATTCAGGGTATTATTATTTTAGAAATAACGAGATGACAGACAAAACAACAATGACACCAAAAAACGAGAATTGGAAAAAAAAAATTTTTTAAACATGTAATAAAGGAAAAATAAAAAATAAAAAAGAAGAGGAAGAGTTGTCGATAAATGAGTTTGAATCAAAAAGAGGAAATAGAAAAATAAAAATGTTTTATGCTGGCTGGAAGTTAAAAGAATGGAAGGAAAATCAAAAAGGTATACACTCAAATAGAAATGATTCAGAAGATGATGAATAAAATATTGAAAAATGGATACAACAACAATAAAAAGAGAACAAAAGATAAAAAACAAACAATTAAAAGTAATAAGTGAAGAGTGATTTTATTTTTAAAGTGAAATAATAAAATTTAAAAATAAATCATCAGTGTAAAAAATTTTTTAGTTATTAGGAAAAGTGGAATAAATTTTTTTTTTTGAGTAAAAATGATAAATTTTTTAATAGCAAGAAGGAAATAAACTTAATATTAAAAGTGAATAAAATAAAAAAGAAAAAAAAGTGAAAGTGTAAAAAAATAAAAAATTTAAGAAAACAAAAAGAAATAATTTCCAATTAGAATTATACAAACAATAAAAATAGTAAAAAAAAAAATAATTGTCAATTACAGGGATTTAAAAAAAAAGTTTAAAGAGATCTATTTATTTTATCAAGAGAAAAAAGAATATTATTAGTTAAAAAGTAATGAATTTTATTTAAAACTTAAATAAATGAAAAGGAAAAATTTTTGGTTACAGTTATCTAAAAAAAAGAAACAAGGAAAAAAGACTATTAAATTTAAAATGTTATAATAAAAAGAAATTTTATTTTTTGTTTTGTTAACTATCATTAATTTAAGGAAAAGGTTTTATTTGTTGTTTAAAACTATATGAAATTTAGTTTAAAATTTTAATAAAATAAAAAATAATTTTTTTTCTTTGTTTATGACAATAAATTTTGTTTAATAATTAGATAAAAAAAAATCTTATTTTATTTCGGGAGGCAAACTTCAACACCAATATAGTTAATATGTGCGTAATTGGATGTTTGGGCGCGCATCTTTGTTTAAGTCACGTAAGTAAAAATAAAATAGATTTTTTAAATAATTCTTCTTGATTTGAATTCAAAATCAATTTTATTTTGGAGGTCAATGTAAGCGCCCAAGTACGTATGGTCCTGAAGCCGTGCGAAACTCGAAGATGCGCGTGCAAACACACAAAAAGACCAAAGTGGTTGCACATGCAAGCACGCATGTATATACACATGTTCTTGCATGTGTAAGTACCGCTGTAAGTACACAGCGTCTCTCCCTCTCTTCTACCAAAGTAGAAGAGTGGAAGAAAAACCAAAGAGAGCTGAAGCAAATAGTGTGCGGAGCTCGGAAGCCTCGGCACTCTTGGATTTGCTCTCTTATCGCAAGGACGTCTATTTGCACGAAACACAGCTGGCGAGTGGCCTACCATGTGCTCCTAGCAAACCAGTCCTTTTTAACTTTGTAACGTGATTTATGCGTTTTTAGTGCGCACGTTATCAAAAAGCTTAAGAATTGCATGTTTAATTCAATCATTTAAAGTATTAAAAATGTATATAAATAATATGTAAATGCATTTTACTATAATAAAATACTTACGAATTTCGAAAAAAACTTATGATTTGCGTTTTTAAATTATTTTTTATTATTTATTTATAAAATCTAGTAACTGGAACAGATAAGCATATAGTTCAATTATCGTGCACGATAACTAAACCAATTTTTCGGTATAATCTTAGTTATCGTGCCCTCTAACATGTGAGCATCGAAGAAAACATAACCTCAAAAAAAGATAAATCGACGAAAAATGCACGGTATGCGACGCTCCATATTTCGTCGAGGGCTTGCTTACTGACAAAACGCATTTAGTTGGGGGCGCGGAAACTGACACACGGTATATAGAAATCTGAAAATTGAGCAACACGGTATTTGACACATGCATCAATTCTTATATGTTTAATAATATTTCAAATATTTTTCTATACATAATTAATCAATTATGCTTATTAAATAAAAGATGCTTCAATTTTTATAACTGATATCAATAGTTATCGAGCATTAATAGAAAAATCTGTTTAATTTGATAAAATCTGTAAGAGGTTACGTTAAATTCACGGTAACTGGCACATTTACCCTAACTAGCAAAGCAAAAGATAAAGAACATAAAGAGTCCACGTTAGCTAGGCAAGGCGACTTAGCTAAAAAGAATTTAATAAATAACACTTAAAATAAATAATTATTTAAGAGATTGTAGGGTGGGGACGTTACATACTAAAATTTAGATTAGCAGCTATTACACAGAAATCTGAGTTTTGATAATATCAGTAGAGATTAGATGATATTTACGAAAATTTTTAAGTTTTTTTTTATAGTGGCTTGAACTCTGAAATCTTACAAGCTATTTTCGGATAATTTGCAAATAAATTTCTCAAGTTGTATAGCCAATTTAGAAAAAGAAATTTAATGTTAATTGAATATATAAAATTCATCAATGATATTATTCTTATAGCTTAGATCTGTAAATTTATTAACTAATTATCTGAATTTGTGTAAAGTAGTATATTTTAGATGAAGAAAAAAGATCGTAAGAAACTCAAAATTTTTGCTTTAATGGAAATAAAAGGTTGAAAAATTTTATGAATTCTAAATTATTTGTAATTAACTAAATTCTCAATACTTACATATCTATGAAAGATGATAATTTACATTTTTTCAATCCCATTTCTTTAATTTCAATATACTACTGTACACAATTTCACGTTGTTAGCTACGATATTTGTAAAGATCTAAGTATTAAGCATTTAATTACTGAAAAATAATTTTTTGATATTTCTGAAAAAATTCAGTCTTTTGTTAATCAAGATTAGGGCTTTATAATTTTATGATTTTCTTCTTTTCACTTGTAATTTACAAAATATACTGTTATAGAAAACAGTTTTTATGCTAACTAGGAGAAGGTTAGACCTCTGGATCTACGTGATTTTGCTGAAACTTTAAGATAAGTTTTCAGAATTTTAGATTTGTACATTCAATATTTTTGTACATTCAATATTTTTCTAATTACAGATAATTAAAGAATATCACCAAGAAAGTTAACAGATTTTCAAACCCTTCTAGTTCTTTAGCATTAATAGCTAAAAGGTTAAAACTTTATTTTTAATAAAAACTAAACTCAAGTCCTTTCGAAATAATACTAACATTATATTAAAATATTTTTTTTTCAATAGTTATAGCGTAATCAAAATTAGACCTGAATTTATTTTTTAAAACACTAGCACCTCTAAGCATGCTATGCGCTTCTAATATTTAATTGTTAAGATTTATAAAATCTTTTAAAATTTTAAAAAATTGATCATAGAAGATGAAATAATATATTTTGATTAGCAATTTTCATTTTAGTTATGTATCAGTAAAGATAAATATACACTGCCGCCGAGACACTTTTGCCCCCCTTCGTCTAAAATCGACTTATCTAAAAAGTTTTATAACTCTGGAAAAAATGGTCGTAGCCTAAAAATTCCAACGGGATTCGAAAGATTGTTCAAAATTCTTAAACCATTTTTTTCGTATCTCTTATCCTTGTTTAAAAAAAATTTTTTTTAACTTTGTTTTGACTTTGTAAAATAGTGTTCAATTTTAGTAGAAATCGTTACATTAATACAAAACCAAATAGATTTTAAAGCTCATATTTTGACGATGAAAATGCAATGTCGAACGTCTAGATTCGACCTTTTAAACCAGAGTTATAAGATTTTATATTTAAAAATAAGGTTTTTTTCGATATATGAATATCTTTGAATTTAAGAGGAATAAAAAAATTTGTCAGAAAGAAAAAATGTCCCTTTTTGGTCAAATAATAATAATATATAATAAAAAATGGATTTCGGAGAAAAGATTTTTTTTTGTCTTTTTTACCCACGTTGTTCAATATTTTAAAGATATAAAAATTTCATTACATTCCAACAAAAAAAAAATTTATTTCGAAATCAATTTTTTATTATATATTATTATTGTTTGACCAAAAAAGAACATTTTTTCTCTCTGACAAATTTTTCTATTCCTCTTAAATTCAAAGATATTCATATATCGAAAAAACCTTAATTTTAAATATAAAATCTTATAACTCTGGTTTAAAAGGTCGAATCTAGACGTTCGACATTGCATTTTCATTATCAAAATATGAGCTTTAAAATCTATTTGGTTTTGTATTAATGTAACGATTTCTACTAAAATTGAACACTATTTTACAAAGTCAAAACAAAGTTAAAAAAAAAATTTTTTTTAAACAAGGATAAGAGATACAAGAAAAAAATGGTTTTTTTATATCAAACCAATAATTTTTGAAAGAATTTTGAACAATCTTTCGAATCCCGTTGGAATTTTCAGGCTACGACCATTTTTTCCAGAGTTATAAAACTTTTTAGATAAGTCGATTTTAGACGAAGGGGGCAAAAGTATCTCGGCGGCAGTGTAAGTAAAAAATTAAAATTAGAAGGAGAAACTATATATTTACAGTTTTATATTTAATTTTGAATAAAATATGTTATTCTATAGTATTTACCAAGAAAAAATATAATGAAAAGACCATTTAAAGTCTCATTTGTATCTATTTCAGTTTTAATGCCTACATATACTTCTATAAATAGAATAATTCCTTTTGAGAATTAAAAAGAGGTTAAAAACTGAATAAGAATAATGAAATATCATTGGTATTAAAACAGCTTTATCAAAATTTTACAAAAAAAGTTCTTCATACACATAATTTTTAAGAGGAGGTCACGTATCTCTGTCCTTTTCTAATCAAAGAATTGAGTTTTTTACAGAAACTAATAACTTCAGCAAAAAATGAAGAGAAAGCCGCAGCTCGTAATCAAAAAAGCAAAATTTTCTTTGATAAGAAAGAATTAATTTTATTGCTTTGTTTTCAAGAAAACCTTGAAAAACTTAAATCATAGAGGTTAGGGAGGACAATTTGGTTTTTCAAGGTTTTCTTGAGAACGAAGCAATAAAATTAATTTTTTGTTATCAAAGAAAATATTGCTTTTTTTGATACACGATGCGGCTTTCTCTTCATTTTTTGATAAAGTTATTATTTTTTGTAAAAAGATCAGATCTTTGATTAGAAAAGGACAGAGATACGTGACCTCCTCTTAACTTTCAAATTTGATCTTAAATGATTTCCAAGATAAGTTTTAATAGAATCCCACAATCGAACTCTTGACATTGTAATGTAAAATTGACCATATTTGAAAACATCTCATCTCAAGTCATTACCAATTTTATGGACTGTTTGACTTTGAGATTTTTTAATGGTCATTGCGAAAGCTAATTTAATTGGAAATTGTCACGTCCTAAAATTAAATACTCATTGTTACAATACAACGGTATCCGATTAAAAAATACGACATCATTAGTATTATACTCTATTTATTGAACATTTTAGTACTAAAGCCGTTTATGCCGCTGTGTCTCGCTCCTCGGTCCTTTCAGAGCTGAGCAAAGCGAATGCAAGGCATGCAAAAAGCTTCGCTTCTTGCATATAATGCACGACCGAATGTGAAAAAGACATATTTTCATTAATTTGTACTTTTTAATGTTTTGGATAGGATAATCTATCAAAAGTTACAAGAAAAAAAATTTTTTTTGTAGTTTAGTAGCTTAAGAGTGAAGTTTTTTAAAAAGTTTTTATTTGATCTGAATCATTCAAACGGGGGATGATTTAAAACAATAATACAAATAAATGTTAGCAGTTTAAAAAAAATATCTATTGGTTGTAGAATAAAAAACAAAGAAGGAAATTAAAGTAGAGATCAAATACTAACTTTTTATGGATCGCAAAATTTTTTTAATTCGTTTTTTCTAATTTTTATACCGTTTTAAAAATTTTGAAAATTTTCGAAACTTTTAAATTTTGTTCAATCACTTGTATCTTTTTAAAAAATGAAGCTATGTAAAAAATTCAAACGAAAATTGAAAGATATCGAGGAAATTTAAAAGTTTTCACTAAGGTTATTTTTTGCTAGGATAACTTTTAAAAAAATTAGACGTGATTGAATATAGACATAGTAAAATTAATTTATTAAACAGCTTTTGACATTTTTTATATAATTTGTAATAGAACGCAAATTAACAATTTTATAAAAAAATTTACTCATTTTAAAGTTTTTTATTAACATTGTGGGTACACAGGCATAGAGAGTGTGTGTGTATGAGTAGGTAGGCATGTAAGTGTCACGCGCAACCTGCAGTGCGCAAGCAAGCGACTAAAAGCGTAAGCTATGTGTTATGCGAGAGCGGAGAGAGTCATGAGAGCGTTCTTGACTTCATGTAAGATAAGTAGCCTGTCATCCTCAGGTAATAAACGCACATTCTATTATAATAAAGGAAATCTCTTCTTTCTTTCGAGCACCTACCATCAACCTGTTCCTTTCTCGAATATCAACTCGACAGCGTAGCTTCTACAAGGCGTAGAGGCTAACATTGGTGACCCCGACAACCGTTAGGGGAGACAGGACAACGCAGCAGCTAGCAGGACGCCTGAACAAAAGTCGTTGGCCAGCAAGGGTCCGAGCAAAGGTTGCTACCGTCTCGCTGGAAATAAATTTTAAAGGTTAGAATTAGAATTTCGCGTGCGCGTTGTAAATACTTATCTTAAAGTAAAAACAAAAATTTTATAACATATATTGAATTAAAACTAACAAAAATTTATCTTGAAAATTACAGCAGAGATTATTTTTTTTCTCTATGCATATAGTACTAACATAAAGTAAAATAATTGTTCGCTCGGAAAGATATATATATATATATATATATATATATATATATATACATGTACTAACAGAATAGATATAGCACAGTAAGTGAGAGACTGGCTTTCTCCAGCTGCACGTGGGAGAGAGAATAGTGGATATCTTTTTTTTTCTTTCTTTTAATGGTAATGTTCTTAAGGGGACGGTTGGTGCCGGTGTAGACTCGGCGCATGGTGCAAACCATCGAATTTGTTTGTCTCTTTGTCCACGAGTCGTGGCTGCGTCGGTTGCCGGCAGTCATATGCCTTTTATAAATTTTTCTTTTTCCCTTTTTGTAATAAGAGATAGAACGTGCAGACTGGGGGGAGTATAGGAAATCTCTCTCACTCTCCCTTCATAGAAAAGAAAGGGGGAAGTTAAGTAAAGAAATAAGAAAATCTGTGCAAAGACGCGAATATAAGTACAAAAAAAAAAAATTTATTAGAAAAGGGTAAAACTGTTAATAGCGAAGAAAAAAAACAGAGTAAGAAGAAAATAAAGGCGCAAAAGGAAAAAAGTGATTTGGTTGTGCGGGTAAAGTAAAGCGGTTAGCGAAAAACGCGTAGAAAAGTCGAGACGCGACGTTATTTTAAGGTTAGATAGAGGTGATTCGTGGGTGAGTCGCGTGTGCGCGTGAAGGACAAAAATTTTCGTAAGTATAACAAACAAAGAGTTAAAAGTATGATTGCTGGCATGTTATGGGCCGATGTATGACCTTGAGAGATACATTCTAACCCTTACATTTGTGTAGCTCTTAGGTGTTCTCAAGGGGTCATGCGGAGGTCGTGCATGCCGGTGAGACGCGAAAAGTAAATAAGAATTGTATTGCCCGCGCACACAGGACGAATTAACGACGATTTTAAAATTTTAAATAGTTTTCTGTGATTTTATTGGTGTTGTATTTTGCGTAGGCATTTTACACCTATCGCAATCAACCTTGGTCGATAATTTTAAGCAATTGTTTATTTACGTATTTAAACATTGTGTTTCGTGATTATTTATTTTAACGGTCGTGTAACGTGTATTATTTGTTTATTTATTTATTTATTTTAAATGCTTGTATTATCGTGAACATTTATTTGATCGTTCGTGTGAGCTATTTATTTATTTATTTCAATGTCTTATTAATTTAATTATTTATTCATTGTATTTATTGAATCTAGTCAACGTAAGACTGAGTAATATCGATCAAGGTCGGTTAAAATTTATAGCGAGGATTGTTTTGCATTGTATAAAACCTCGAATCACAAAATGGCTACCGAGAATACGCTACAGAACGTAATGTTAAATAGCGGAACTCACGACGCCGTAGCTGGTGTATATAATAGCACGCCTAATAATAGAGAACGAGACGCGTTTAGGAATCAGGTAAATAATAACAGAGCTCTTGCGGATCAAGAGACAATGAATAATAGTAGTATACTAGGAGCGAGCGGTACGAGAAAAGTAGAAGATTATTATAAAAAACGGTTATTAGAAATGAAGAAAGATTATGAAACAAATATGGGAATTTTAATAAAAAGAATAGAAATGCTCTAGTTAGACCGAAATAAACCGGGAGAAAGGTTAGAAGCACACGATGTGCATAACAATGAGCAAATACCGACGCATGCAAATAAAGAGAATATTGACGACGCACAAAATAATTTTAGGTTAGGTGGACAACGCGCTAACATAGTAGTACCCAGTAAGCTCATGCAAAACCGTCAAATTAATTTTCCCTTCTGGAAGCATAATCCGGAAACGTGGTTTGACTTATTTGAAGCCCAGGCTAAAATGCAAAATGTTACGGACGAGAGCGTAGCGTTCATATTACTTATAAATAATTTAGATAGTGACGTAATTCGCGAAACATCGAATTTAGTAGAAACATTAAAGCCGGGAAATAGATATAACGGGTTGAAGAAATACCTCATAGAGACTTATGGACAGTCACAAAAAGAAAGGTTATATAAATTATTCAGAAAATGTCGGGCGCACGGAGAAAATCCATCGGAATATTTAAGAGAATTGCTCGACGTGGCAGACGGTATAATAGAACGCGAAGTTATCTTAAGGGTATAGAAATATAATCTTTCACCCGGCATTAAATCGCACCTGATGGGAGAAATAAATTTAAGGAACGAAGGAATCGTGGTAAAAAACGCGGACGAAATATATAAGAATAAATGTGAAGAAGAGGTCGGTAAAATGGTTAGCATAGTAAATCATGGTAAAAAAGAAAATGATAGACCGTACACGGATAATGTAGGTATTAAAGCTGATATCGAAGCAGTTATCAAAAAGACGCTCGGTAAAGTAGGGAACGAGTTTAGAGGTGGTGTACGCTTGCGAACCAACAATCGAAATAACAGTAAACGTTATTGCGTATACCATGCGAAATACGGAAAAAACGCGTATAGATGTTTAGAGTCCTGTGATTGGATTAATTACGAGAAGAGGCAAGAGTCCGTTCCACCTACTATTGATAGAAAAAGTCAAGAGTCTAAATCACCCAACCGCGGAGTAGCAAGAAGCAATAGCGTTGGAAAAGAAAAGAACCAAACGCGAGGTAATAGTAGAGATAGAGAACATTAAAACTCTCGAGCCGGCGGGTAGAGGGGGCAACCTCGTCGGACACGGAAGGAATACGCCTCCACGTCATAGATAAATTAGTAAACGAAACCTTTTTGGTAGATACGGGTGCGGAAGTATCATTAGTTCCAAAACGAAAGAATAGTTAAAAGAAAGCAACGCGCGTTAAATTATACGCAGAAAATATGGCGTAATATATAGGGAATTAGACTTCGGGTTTAAGAATAAGATCAAATGGACGTTCATTGTAGCAGACGTACCATATGCGATACTAGGTGGCGACGTCATTCAGCACTACCATTTACTCCCAGATCTGACCCGACGGGAGCTCGTGGATGCAAAAACGGGTGAGTCGGTCGCAGGCACGGCAAAGAAAGTAACATATGTGCAAGTGTCGTTAACAGACCCGAGGAATAGGTACGCACATATAATAAAAGAATTTCCATCGGTGCTTGGGCTTGAAAAGCCAAAAATTAAGAAAAATAGACGTGTACCACCACATCACCACAGTGGGACCGCCAGTAGCGCAGAAACCGCGCAGATTGGCACCTGATAAGCTGCAGGCGGCAAAGTAGGAGTTTAAGAGGTGGTGTAAGGAAGGCATTTGCCAACCTTCAAAAAGCCCTTGGGCTACACCTACACGGAGAAATTTTTTAAGGCGAGAGACCTTAATTAATCTTGAGGTATGAGACCCTTATTAATGGAGCGATTCGATGAGGCGTCTTGCCTTGCGTATAAAGGTCTGAGACCTTTATTTTGAAGACTGAAGGGATAAAGCTGGGAAAAACTAAATCCATGTATACATCAGCCGAACGTAATAAACGTACGGTCTTGGTGACAAAGGTCTCAGACCTTATGCTCAAGACGGGACGACTCATTTACTTTATAGAGGCGCCCCGCCTTACACTACCAGAGGTCTCTCGTCCCAAAAAGTTTCTCGGTGTATCCATATGGTCCCCAAGAAAAATGGTGAGTGGAGGATCTGTGGCAACTATAGAAAGTTGAACACAGTTACGGTGCCAGACAAGTACCCAATTCCCAATCTCCAGGACTTCGCATATAATTTAGAAGAAAAAACTATTTTTTCCTTACTCGATTTGGAAAAGGCATTCCTGCAGATTCCTATATTCCCAGAGAATGTACCAAAGACAGCGGTGACGACTCCATTCGGACTTTATGAGTTCCTAGTGATGACATTCGGATTTCGAAATGCTGCGCAGACATTTCAGCGATACATAAACCAGGCCGTGGGCGACCTGGACTTTGTATTCGCATTCGTTGATGATATCTTGGTTGCATCTTCATCAGACGAGAAGCACCAAGAACATCTTAGAGTCATCCTAGAGAGGTTGGAGAAGTTTCACCTCAAACTGAACATAGATAAATGTCAGTTTGGAGTCGATAAACTTATCTTCTAGGGCCATCTCATCGACAGAAATGGATTCAAACCAGATCCATCTGAGGTCGAGGCGATACAAGCCTTTAAGAAGCCCCAGACAAAAGACGAGATGCGTCGATTTCTGTGAATGGTAAACTTTTATAGAAAAAGCATACCAAGAGCTGCGGAGGTACAGAGACACCTAGTAGCTATGATAAAGGATATTAAGAAAAAGGATAAAAGACCCGTGGAATGGACCGAAGAAGCAGAACGAGCATTCAAGACAATAAAAGAAGAATTGGCGAATATTGCGTATCTTGCATTTCCGGCTAAGAATGCGGAGATTAGGTTAGTTACGGATGCGTCGAATTTCGCGATGGGCGCAGCGTTAGAACAGAGAATAGGAAATGAGTGGAAGCCGCTGGCTTTCTTTTCGAAAAAATTTACCCCCGCACAATCGAATTACTGCACGTACGATCGTGAATTGATGGCTATTTACAAGGCTATCAAATATTTTGGTTAAGACATGTGCGAGTTCAGAGAGACAGATGCTAGAGAACAAGATTTATTTTTGGCAGAGTTTAGAGAGTACATGAGACAGGTCAAACCCGTATCTGTGGTACATAACCACTCAGGGAAAACATTCGTATTCAAAGATTTGGCAAACTGTACTCATGTGTTAAAAAAGATAAAAGCAGTTAAACCACCTCTTGTGCAACCGTATTCAGGGCCATATAAGGTCATCTCTAGGCATGAAAATGGCCGTAATTACGTCATAAGAAAAGGAGATAAAGACGTAACGGTGAACGTAGAAAGGTTGAAACCAGCCTATTTTCTAGCTAATGAAATTGAGCCACAAGAAAGCGAAGTAGGCAGGGGAGTGGCACCTCAGAGTAGTAGCCAAACGAATAGTAGCAACGGAGAACTGAGCGGGAATAATAATAGAATAGAGGAAGAAAACGTCATAGTAACGGAAGCTCAGATTCATGACGAAGTTCCACCCGCAAGTGGTGAGGAATATGATGCATTGGACGAAGGTACAGCGACACAGGAGGTACCAGAATATAACCGTAACGAGGCGGATAATTCGACGAGCTCAATAATGAGCAAGTAGACATTACGGATACATGTAATGAAACAGGTAACGTAACAAATGACAAAGAAATAGAAATCGGTAACAGGGTAGAGCACGAAACGATAGGTGGCGAAAAAGATAAGGGAAATAGTAAAAAGAGAGAGAGGTTTATACCCAACATTTTAAGGTGTAGAAAAATAGATAGCATAATGTCAAATAAAAAAGATAATTGTCAAAAGAATGAGAAGGGTATTAAGAAAGTTAGATTTTGTACAACAGTGTCTCACTTTAAAGAGAAATGTGATTAATTTTAGGCAATATTGTAATGCGTTATATTAATAATGTTTGTTTTTTTTTGTTATATATAGGTGAAGCTGATTGGGCTCTCCTCTGATATTTGTATCGCTAAAGAGTACCGTCAGCCGAGCCAGGATGTTTTTCTTGGAAGAATTGGCCAGAGGCCTATTGTGCAAAATCAATGAGACGCATGATCTCACAAAGAAAGCTGAGTACAGATTAGCGGAGGTTTATCTGTATGAGTTCATAGATCCATATACGCAGCAATGTATGGGTAAGATTAATGCTGCCAGCAGAGCCGGTGAGAAGAATCCGATGAAGAACGCACAAGAACACGAGTTCAAGAAACCATCGCTCTTCATCGGTGATGATTGACAGGCAGGAAAACGTGCGCCAACATCAAATGTCATACCATTTAGGCATCCAAAAATCCTTGAATTCTTTCAACAACACCAGCATAGAAAGGATTAAGATTAACAATTTTTATGGAAAGAATAATAAAAACAACAGAAGTTTCAACATCAATTTTGTGTTAAGTGTATTGAAAAATGTACCTCGATTCAGACTGGATGTTCTTAATTGTAAAATTAATCTGAACTCTGCGTTATCATCAGCAATTGCAAGATGTGGCGCAAGGATCTATAACGAGAATGGACTCTTCAGCATCGTATTTAGAAGCCTTTAAAGGCATAAAGTGTAAATACATATATAATAAGAGTTAATGTATAAAATGTAAATGCATGCAATAAAATGTAATGTATAAAAGTGTAAATCAACTTAAATTATATATGTAATGAATATAAGATCAATGTAAAGGATTGAAAAGCATGGGTGAGAAATATTGCATAAATGCATGTAGAAATGTATGGAATGACCGCATGTGTGAATTGTATGGGCGAGAATAATCGCATAAGAACAAATGTAATTGCGCGAGTAATTATATACAAAAAATGTAAAAGAGATCATATGTAAAATAAAAGCGTAAGCTATGTGTTACGCGAGAGCGGAGAGAGTCATGAGAGCGTTCTTGACTTCTTGTGGGATAAGTAGCCTGTCATCCTCAGGTAATAAACGCACATTCTATTATAATAAAGGAAATCTCTTCTTTCTTTCGAGCACCTACCATCAACCTGTTCCTTTCTCGAATATCAACTTGACAGCGTTGCTTTTACAAGGCGTAGAGGCTAACAACATTAAGTATTATACAAATAAAGAAATTAATGTAATTTATATGTTGACTAGAAAAAAAATGTTGAATTATAAAGAAAACTAAACATTATTAATTACCAAACGGTAATATTCAATCACATCTAACTTTTTTCAAAGTCATCCTAGCATAAAATAACCTTAGTGAAAACTTTTAGATTTCCTCGATATCTTTCAATTTTCGTTAGAATTTTTTACATAGCTTTATTTTTTATTCACTTTTATTTAACTTGACTGCCTCTGAATATGTCGCCAAATCTTGGGATTGAAAATTAACGTACTTCCCATTGACTTAGAAGGCTGAAATTTTCAGAATTTATGTATTTTGCATGACAATACATGATTCTGTAATAAAAAAAAAATTTTTTTATAATTAAAAATTTATTATATATAAGCAATATTATATAGCCAGCGCTACACGACTAATAGGTCTCTCTTCTTTGTGCGGCTATTTGTAACAGCTACTCAATTCTCAGTCAAGGCTTATACATACAGGCGTTACTGAGAAAATGTATACAAGAGTGTGGGTTCGGCAAGAAACACAGTCATCTATACGCTTACGTATATATAAGTATACAAATATGTACGTACACTGCCGTCCGGTTGCTTTTGCCCACCCTAGAGTAAAATTAATCAAAATAAAAAGTTTTATATCTCTGGAATAATGATAATAATTCAAAATCCAAACGGCGTTTGAAAAATTGGTCATCAATCTTTGAAATAAAGTAAGTCCAGTATGAAAAAAGTCATTTTCTAATTGCTTATAGCAATGTAAAAAAAATTTTTTTTACTAATTTTTTTTGCCTACATAAAAATGAATGCCATTTTTATGGAAATTATGATATCGGAAAAAAATCAAATGGATTTCAAAACTCTCATAGTCCTCTTTAAAATAAGCTAAGTGAAATGTCTCTATGACTCTTTCAACCACAGTTATGGTGATTTTTCGAAAAAAAAGACCTATTTTTTCAACCATGATTATCTCATAAACTAAGAAAGATAGGAAATTTTGTATCAAAGAAAAAATGTTTCATTTTTAGTCTAGAATATATATATTTAGTGACCAATAAGTTTCGGGGAAAAATTTTTTTTTTTACTAATTTTTTTGGGGAAATTTCATGAAAAATTAGTAAAAATTTTTAACTAAACGAGTAAAAAAAAAATTTTCCCCCGAAACTTATTGGTCACTAAATATATGTATTCTAGACTAAAAATGAAATATTTTTTCTTCAATGCAAAATTTTCTATCTTTCTCAGTTTATGAAATAATCATGGTTCAAAATAGGTCTTTTTTTTCGAAAAATCACCATAACTGTGGTTGAAAGAGTCATAGAGATATTTTACTTAGCTCATTTCAAAGGGGACTATTAGAGTTTCAAAACCCATTTGGTTTTTTTTCGATATCATAATTTCCATAAAAATAACATTCATTTTTATGTGGACAAAAAAAATTAGTAAAAAAAATTTTTTTTACATTACTATAAGCAATTAGAAAATGACTTTTTTCGTACCGAACTTACTTTATTTTGGAGATTTTTTATCAATCTTTCAAACGCCGTTTGGATTTTGAAGATGCGATCATTAGTTCCAGAGATATAAAACTTTTTATTTTAATTAATTTTACTCTAGGGTGGGCAAAAGCAACTGGACGGCAGTGTATAAGCGTGCACATTTGTATACTCATATAAATAAATAAAATCAATAAAAAAAATATTAGAAAAATAAATAAATAAATAAAAAATAATTTAAAAAAAATAAAATTAATAAAAAAAATATTTTAAAAATTAAAAAAAAACATAAGTAAAAATAAATAAATAAATAAATAAAAAATAATTTTTAAAGAACGCTTTTATTAAAAAACAAAAAATAAAAAAATAAAAAATAATCCAAATGTCTAATTACATTATAAATTATGTTCCTGCCTAATATTTTATTGAAATTTTATATAAAAGCGTGGAGAATATAATTCTGAATATTCTTGCAATATTTTCCACGCTTTTATATAAAATTTCAATAAAATATTAAGCAGGAACATAATTTTTAATGTAATTAGAATTATTGTTTTTTAATAAAAGCGTTTTTTAAAAATTATTTTTTATTCATTTATTTATTCATTTTTACTTTTTAGTTTTTTTAAAATTTTTTAAATTTATTTTTTTTTATTAATTTTTTTAACGTTAAATAAAAGCATTCTTTTTAAATATTTTTTTTTTAATGCAAGTGATTGAACAAAATTTAAAAATTTCGAAAATTTTCAAAATTGTATAAAAATTAGAAAAAACGACTTAAAAAAATTTTACGATCCATAAAAAGTTAGTATTTGATCTCTACTTTAATTTCCTTTTTTGTTATTTATTCTACGACCAATAGGACCAGAGATATTTTTATTTAAAGAATTACCTTTCTTAAAAAATTGGTCCGAAAACTTTTGCAAGGTATTGTACATCCATACATACATTTTAAGGAAGCCTCGTAATAGTCTTATTTTGCTGTAAAAATAAGTTTTTCATCATAAAATAACATATTTTAAAGGGTTACATTTTTCGCGATGTCGAAAATATAAGGCACTTCCGTACAGCGGTCGTGCCTAATAAATGATTAGAAAAATCTATTATACGTAATCTTGTGCCATTGTATAAGCCTTAATTAAGACTGATATTTCTGCTAAGGATTATAATACAGTTTTTTCTCAAACGTAATGCGTAAGGAGGTAAACTGGATGGATTTAAAGAATTTAAATATTCTGGTGAAATAATTTCATCCAACTCGCTATTATTACAATTGTCTGTACTATCAATAGCAGTATATAAATATGTTCTGTATTTTTATCAAGAAGGTCAGTAAGTTATTTATCAACTTCATAAACGTTGATATTTATGATCGTCAAATGGCACATTTACTCATTTCTTTAAATTTATTTTCATTCATCGATTGTCCAAATATACTGTAAATTAATTTGTCATAAGATTTTAGAATACAATGTTTAGAAAGAATTAAATTATCATTAGCATTATTTGAAGTTCCATCACCAATTTTTAATAAAAATTTTGCAAAATCAATTTCATTTGACAAAACATTTATATTTTCAGTAAGTTTGTATATTAAAAAGTGTGTCTATTATCTACTAAATTTTATTGATAAATTTATTATTTTACTTTGAGTACCCTTAACTTTTGCTACCTATAATAATAATTGTGCCATCAAATGGTAATTCATTGCCCATAACCCATTAAAGCGTTCGATTTAATATTTTTAAAGCATATCTTAGAGTTATTGGTGATTGTGCTTTAATATTTGATGATGAATTCTCATATGAAGGAGCTGGAAATCCAAATGTTTCATGTACTATCCTACTTTTAGTCCAGTCATTGGAGGCAAAAATAGGGTATAACCTGGAAATTCTTTTGGTTAGCACCGATTTTCATAAAACTTTAGGATTAACCTTATATTACCCTACAGATCAAAAGTTATATATAGGCGAGGTGCGCTTTTTGCTTTAAAGGGGTAAAAACTACCCTTAAAGTTGAAAAATAGTAAAAATGCCGATTTACACCTTTAAATAATTAAAATAATCTTGAAATGTCTAAAATAAGTATTGTTTAATATTGTGGAACATAATTAATGATATTGAGCATTTTTACAACCCTTAAAAACCACCCCTTTGACTTAATAAAAAGAGCATATATAGTTTTTAACATTAAAAAATATTTTTATGATACAATTATGGAAAAATATTAACGTTTTAAGTTAATGATATAATTTTTAATTTATTACATTATTTCAACCCTTGAAAACTACCCCTTATGATGAAAAATAGAAAAAAATAGTTTTGAACATGTAAATTATTTTGTAATGACATATTTATATTAAATTAGACATTATTTCACAGTTTATAATTATTTTTATTTTATTGTAACATTTCAACTCTTAAAAACAACCCTTGATAATAAAATAAAAAAACGAGTCTTTAGTACTTTTAATAATTTAATAACTTTTATTCTATTAATAATATATTTTTTATGTCTTACTATAGAATTTAGAATATATTTAAGTATTTTACATTTAAAAATGACTATTTATGGTTAAAATTATAAGACTATCATAACTTAAAAATTATTGTTATTATTATAAGAACAAAATAAAAAAATACAAATATTTCAAACAAATTTTTTGAAATTCTATTCATGATCAATTTCGACTTCTTCTTCTCCTGGATCTGTAATCGGAGAACAGTTTAGACAATTGTCACCGGAGCATATTCCACATGTCAAGTTACAAAATAATCCTAATTTTCTGCAACTGCAATTAGCACCGCAAGTAGTCTTACAGTTGCAAAAAATCATTCTTAATAGCTGTTCTGGTGCAGGATGGTTTAGCATTCTTGTAGGCTGTAAAAAACCATCTTTATGGATCCATCCCCAATTTGTCGGAAGAATATTTTTATTTCCCAATCATATTTGCGTTTGCAAATATACTCTTTTAAAATGTAAAAACAATCAATGTCAAAAAATTATCCGTTACATTTTGAATGCACTAACACTTTTAAAAAAATCAGAAACATTACAATATTGACTATTTTATTGATATTATCAAAACAGAATGTGTTTACACTTTTAATTTTAAAAAGATACTGACGCTCGGCAAAATAGATTTACGTTACATGTATAATACATTCAAATATAAAAAAAATACATACACACCACACACACACACACACACACACACGCGCGCGCGCGCGCGCACACACACACACACACACACCCACACACGCACGCACGCACGCACGCACACACACACACGCACACGCACACGGCAGCTGTTTCAAATCGGCAAGCTACATAGTCTCATTTCTTTTCTTCTACCTGAGTTTATACTTATATGATATATATATATATATATATATATATATATATATATATATATATGTGTGTGTGTGTCCACAAAATATACATATAGGAACTAAAAAGAATAGAAGCTATCTATCGTACAGACTCAAAGAAGCTGTAAAATATTTATATGTATGTATCTAAAATACTCAAAAATAAACGAATTTATGCGCTCCAAAAATTTTACCGAAAAAGTACAATTGATTTTTTTATGATAACTCCGCTAATTTTTAAGCTTTTTAATTGCTCCAAAATGGATTTTGTAGGTAATTGTATCATCTTTAAGTCATGTAAATATCAATTTTTAAAAAGTTTTATTTTTTGAGATTTTTTAGTTTGAAGAGCCAAAAATAGGTGGTACTTGGCTCTGATTACAGAATTCTAACACTAATATCTCAGTTGATTTTTATCGGACGAAAATAAAAAAAAAAGCAAAATATTCATGAAAAAAAAGCTATATTTTTTAACTTTAGTACTTTTTACGTACATCTGTTAATTATTGAGATATTTTTAAAAAAAGATAAATTTTTGAAAAATGCAAAAAATTTTTTTTTATATAAACTTCATTTTTTTAAAAAATACGCATCCTAAATTGCTGAAACTTCTAGAACACATAGTTGGTACCTGAATAAGATAAACCCTTAAAGGATTTCTTAATATTTCAAAACCTGTCTTAATGACAGTGGTTTTAATATTGAAATTTTATTGTCAAACTATATAAAATAATTTTATTTTCCTTGTAACTCCTTTAATTTTTATACTATTGACTTAAAACAAAATTGATTTAAAAGGTAATCTCAATACCTTTAAAAAATATTATATACATTTCCCTCAAAAAGTATGCCATTTTTCTGTTATTTAACGTTGAATATTGCTCTTAAAGTTTCAAGCGTAACAGTATTAATATTCATTAATTTATAATTCGTTATGTATTGTATATAAAATAATGATTAAAAATGAAATCGTTTTGTTTTTTTACAAGCTTTATTTTTGTTTCTAATGAGTTTTTTGATAAAATTAAAACTTTTCAAGTTATTTCATGAAAAATCGTCAGAAAACATGCTTTTTTACACTAAAAATCTATGTTTTCAATCACCTATAACTCGAAAAGTATTCATTTAACAAAAAAACTCATAAAAAACTTTTTGCTTTAAATTAATTTTTACATCGAATTATATGGTTTTTTTTTGTCACCGCCCCCGAGAAGGGGTGGCTCCCGCCCCCTGGGCAAAAGCGCACATCGGCATTATATAACTTTTGTTTTTTGGACTATTCTTTACCTACTGACAAATTTTCATGTTAATCATGTTAACCGACAAAATTTCAAGCTGAAATGCTTCAATGACTGGACTAATCCTAACCGACAAAATTTCAAGCTGAAATGCTTTAATGACTGGACTATTTTAGGAAGTAATGTTGCTGCTATTCTATTAAATATCATTGAACATACATTAATATTTTTAACTGTCAATAAATTGTAAATAGTCGTATATATCGAAGTTTTTGTAGATCCTTCAGGACCGTCAATATATAAACAATTATTTCTTTTATAGTCAGTTTCAATGGCTTTAAGAACAATATCAATTATTTCTTTTTGTTAGCTATTCAATAGTTCGTATTGTCTTTGACCATCTTCTGACAACTGTGATGGTAAGACATTATCAATATCTAATAAATTTTTAGTACATGTTTCTACAATTTGATTCATTGAAGAAAAATTAGATAAACTTCGACCTTCTTTCTTTAAAGTACGATTAATATCATCATAAGCAAGTCAGTATCTTAATTCAATATTATCAATATGCTATAAATCTTCGGACATTGCGTTCTAAAATTTATTCCGCAGCTCATTAGGATATATTGGTTGACAATATATCAATATTCAAACATATAATTGATAAAGTTTACGAAAGTTTACCATCATCCATGAAGTTGCTTTTTCCATTGCCCTACACCACTCTTCATTGTCTTCTATAAGCCCTAAAACTAAGCAAACTACAGTAAAAGATGATTGTGAAATTTTATTAAAAATTTTTGAACAGTCAAAACTTTTGGCTCCCTTGACATGCAATAACAGCAAACGTGAATGAAATAACTGTAATTGAGTCAGACTGACAAAATACATACGGCCAATATAATTGAAATATTTTTTTTACCACTCCCATTTTTAAATAAATGCTAATATTAATATTCATTGAGTCAGACTGACAGAATACATACAGCCAATATAATTGAAATATTTTTTTCACCTCTCTCATTTTGAAATAAATACACCATTAATTATATTTTTTTATAAATAAAAAAAATTAGGGATTTTACTGTAAAAATAATATTGTTATTTAATATCCATGTTTTAATGTGGTTAATAAATGCATATGCGGTAAACCTCGATTTTTAAATTTTATCACATATATGTAAGGTGATACTTCATCAAATACTTTTTGTTTAGTTATTATATTTAATAAAATATCTTTTTTCAAGTAAAAAACACGGACTAGAAGATCAGGCCTATCAAACGCTCTTTGACCAGGTAACACATTCTCTTTAATTTCACGCCATTCAGGGTTACACGTAATGGTAAAAAAATATCTGGTTTACCTCTATCGTTAATTATGGCCATACCATCTTGATAACTCTTTTGCTTATATCTAAGAAAACCAATAAATGTTGATGGAAAAACAATTATATTCCCTACTTATCCATTCATATCATTGGCCAAATTTTAGATCTAATTATGAAGCCCTTGATAACTATCAGTCTTCAATTCGATTTGATGATTTCTGCAGCGTTGAATTCTTTTTCCATTTTCAGATAAAAATCTACAACCCATTGTTGGAATAATTTTTTTCTATATAAAATAGTTCCTGGTTCTAAAGTACATAATATTTGTAATTCGAGTTCGTCTTTATTTTGTACAGAAATTAATTGTTAAACATTAATTTATTTTTTCATCATTTTATAAGAATGTCCAAATATATTATTTTCTCAGATTATTCTGTCTAAGATTGAAGTTTTTTCATAATCAAATCAAATGTTTTATTTTTTCTAAAATTTAGCTTCGGAATATTCACGAAATATCTGTCTAAATGCAGGACTTTTATTTTTAGATAGATATAAAGCTGTATTGATTGGATAATCAATTTGTACATAAATTTTAAAACAGTACACTAAAAAAAACCCGAATCCAGCGCTGCGAAGTTGATCGTATTAGCGGGATGTGAACAACACTCGAAGCATGCTATTCTTATGCATAAGAATACATAAAATCGTATTAGGTTTATGCGTGACTATACCGCAGTCAATCATTGCGACCGTCTGTACAGTCCCTGATAACATTACGTGCTGAGCAATTTTTGATCACGCGTGCTTGTCACGTGTACTACAGTTATACTACCATCATGCTTGCAACCGTGCTGAGATTTCGTCGCCAACTTATGAATTCAGGATTAGGCTGGAACATGGTTGGTAGCCCATGTGGCAATTTCTTAAATTGTCAGGGCGGGAATTTGCCGTCAGTTGTACAACTTAAAAAGTAAATTTAAATTAAGGTAGTTG